>JAJTUV010000329.1:0-600000 GCA_021653895.1 Mastomys natalensis | reverse complement strand
CATAAAGAGATCTGATGCAGGCTTTATTACCACATTTAATTGCATACACCAGATCCACATGAATAAAGAACATCATGAAATTGGTACAAAACAAGACTCAAAGATAAATGGATTAGAAGAGGAGACTGGAACTAAGCATATGAAATTGAATTTTGACAATTTTCCCCCTAATTTTTCTATTGGATATTTTACTTTTTTTTTTTTATTGAAAAATTTTTTATTTTTTACATTTCAGATGTTCTCTCCTTACCCCATTCCCCCCCTCCCTCCCAGGAACTCACTATCCCTTCCCCCCTCTTCCTGCCTCCACGTTGGTGTACCCCCACCCTCCCTCCCCTGTACCTCGCCTCCCCACCCTCGAGTATTCCCCCCCCCACGACGTCCAGCCTTCATGGGTCCAAGGATCTCTTCCCCACTTATATCTAGCTCCCTTGCCTATATAGCTGGAGCCTTGAGTCCCTCCCTAAGCACTCCCAGGCTGGTGGCTTAGACCCTGGGGGCTCTGGTTGGTTGGGATTGTTGCTTTCCTCATGGTGTCGCGAATCCTCTCAACTCCTTCAGCCTTCACTCTATCTTCTCCATTGGGAACTCCATGCTCAGTTTAATGGTTAGCTGTGAGCATCTGCCTCTGAGTATGTCAGACTCTTGCAGACCTCTAAGGAGACAGCTATATCAGGCTCCTGTCAGCGTGTACATCCTGCCATCCACATCAACCTCTACCTTTGGTGACTGCACATAGGATGGATATCTAGGTGGAATAGTCTGTAGACGGTCCCTCCTTCAGTTTATGTCCTGCACTGTGTCTCCATATTTGCACCCTTGAGTATTTTGTTACTCCTTCTAAGAAGGACTGAAGGCTCCCCTATTTGGTCATCATTCTTCATGAGCTTTATGTGGTCTGTGAGTTGAATCTTGGGTATTTCAGGCTTCTGGGCTCAAATCCAATAATCAGTGAGTGAATACCATGTATGTTCTTTTGTGATTGGGTTACTTCACTCAGGATGATATTTTCTAGTTCCATCCATTTATATATGAATTTATCAAATTCATTGTTTTTAATAGCTGAGTAATATTCCATTGTATAAATGTACCACATTTTTTGTATCCATTCCTCTGTTGAAGGGCATCTGGGTTCTTTCCAGTTTCTGGCTATTATAAATAAAGCTGCTATAAACATAGTGGAGCATATTTCCTTGTTATGTGTTAGAGCATCTTCTGGCTATATACCCAGGAGTGGTATAGCTGGGTCCTCAGGTAGTAATATGTCCAATTTTCTGAGGAACCGCCAGACTGTTTTCCATAGTGGTTGCACCATCTTGCAATCCCACCAACAATGGAGGAGTGTTCCTCTTTCTCCACATCCTCGCCAGCATCTGCTATCACCTGAGTTTTTTATTTTAGCCATTCTGACAGGTGTGAAGTGGAATCTCAGGGTTGTTTTGATTTGCATTTCCCTGATGACCAAGGATGTTGAACATTTCTTTAGGTGCTTCTCGGCCATTCGGATTTCCTCAATTGAGAATTCTTTGTTTAGCTCCTTACTCCATTTTTTAATAGGGTTATTTGGTTGTCTAGAGTCTAATTTCTTGAGTTCTTTGTATATATTGGATATTAGTCCTCTATCAGATGTGGGATTGGTAAAGATCTTTTCCCAATCTGTTGGTTGCCGTTTTGTCCTATTGACAGTGTTCTTTGCCTTACAGAAACTTTGCAATTTTATGAAGTCCCATTTGTCAATTCTTGATCTTAAAGCATAGGCCATTGGTGTTCTATTCAGGAACTTTTCCCCTGTGCCTAGGTATTCAAGGGTCTTCCCCACTTTCTCTTCTATTAGTTTCAGTGTGTCTGGTTTTATGTGAAGGTCCTTTATCCACTTGGATTTGAGCTTTGTACGAGGAGATAGGAAAGGATTGATTTGCATTCTTCTGCATGTTGTCTTCCAGTTGAACCAGCACCATTTGTTGAAAATGCTGTCCTTGTTCCACTGGATAGTTTTAGCTCCTTTGTCAAAGATTAAATGACCATAGTTCTGTGGGTTCATTTCTGGGTCTTCAACTCTATTCCACTGATCTTCTTGCCTGTCTCTGTACCAATACCAGGCCGTTTTTATCACTATTGCTTTGTTGTACAGCTTGATGTCAGGGATGGCGATTCCTCCAGAAGTTCTTTTATTGTTCAGGATGGTTTTCGCTATCCTGGGTTTTTTGTTGTTCCAAATAAATTTCAGAATTTCTCTTTCAAGTTCTGTAAAGAATTGAGTTGGTATTTTAATGGGGATTGCATTGAATCTGTAGATTGCTTTTGGCAAGATGGCCATTTTTACTATATTAATCCTGCCAATCCATGAGCATGGGAAATCTTTCCATTTCCTGAGATCTTCTTCAATTTCTTTCTTCAGAGACTTGAAGTTCTTGTGATACAGATCTTTCACTTGCTTGGTTAGATTCACCCCGAGGTATTTTATATTATTTGTGACTATTGTGAAGGGTGTCATTTCCCTAATTTCTTTTTCAGCCTGTTTATCTTTCATGTAGAGGAAGGCTACTGATTTGTTCGAGTTGATTTTATAACCTGCCACCTTGCTGAAGTCGTTTATCAGGTTTAGGAGTTCTCTGGTGGAGTTTTTGGGGTCACTTAAGTATACTATCATATCATCTGCAAATAGTGATATTTTGACTTCTTCCTTTCCTATTTGTATTCCTTTGACGTCTTTTTGTTGTCTAATTGCTCTGGCTAGGACTTCCAGTACTATATTGAATAGGTAGGGAGAGAGTGGGCAGCCTTGTCTAGTCCCTGATCTTAGTGGGAATGCTTCAAGTTTCTCTCCATTTAGTTTGATGTTGGCTAGAGGTTTGCTGTATATTGCTTTTACTATGTTTAGGTATGGGCCTTGAATTCCTGATCTTTCCAAGACTTTTACCATGAAGGGATGTTGGATTTTGTCAAATGCTTTCTCAGCATCTAATGAGATGATCATGTGTTTTTTTTCTTTGAGTTTGTTTATATAGTGGATTACATTGATGGATTTCCGAATATTGAACCATCCCTGCATTCCTGGGATAAAGCCCACTTGATCATGATGAATGATTGTTTTGATGTGTTCTTGGATTCGGTTTGCTAGAATTTTATTGAGTATTTTTGCATCAATATTCATAAGAGAGATTGGTCTGAAGTTCTCTTTCTTTGTTGGGTCTTTGTGAGGTTTAGGTATGAGTGTGATTGTAGCTTCATAGAACGAATTGGGTAGTGTTCCTTCCGTTTCTATTTTGTGGAATAGTTTGAAGAGAATTGGTATTAGGTCTTCCTTGAAGGTCTGATAGAATTCTCCACTAAAACCATCTGGTCCTGGGCTTTTTTGGTGGGGAGACTTTTAATGACTGCTGCTATTTCTTTAGGGGTTATGGGACTGTTTAGATGGTTTATTTGCTCCTCATTTAACTTTGGTACCTGGTATCTGTCTAGAAAATTGTCCATTTCATCCAGATTTTCCAGTTTTGTTGAGTATAGGCCTTTGTAGTAGGATCTGATATTTTTTTGAATTTCCTCAGTTTCTGTTGTTATGTCTCCCTTTTCAGATCTGATTTTATTAATTTGGGTACTGTCTCTGTGCCCTCTGGTTAATCTGGCTAAGGGTTTATCGATCTTGTTGATTTTCTCAAAAAACCAACTCTTGGTTTTGTTGATATTTTGTATAGTTCTTTCTGTTTCTACTTGGTTGATTTCAGCCCTGAGTTTGATTATTTCCTGACGCCTACTCCTCTTGGGTATATTTGCTTCTTTTTGTTCTAGAGATTTCAGGTGTGCTGTCAAGTTGTTAATGTGTGCTCTCTCCAATTTCTTTTTGTAGGCATTTAGAGCTATGAGTTTTCCTCTTAGCACTGCTTTCATGGAGTCCCACAAGTTCTGGTATGATGTTTCCTCATTTTCATTAAATTCTAGAAAGTCTTTAATTTCTTTCTTTATTTCTTCCTTGACAAAGTCATCATTGAGTAGAACATTGTTCAGTTTCCACATGGATGTGGGTTTTCCCTTGGTTCTGTCATTATTAAAGACCAGCCTTAGTCCGTGGTGATCTGATAGGATGCAGGGGATTATTTCAATCTTTTTGTATCTGTTGAGGACTGTTTTGTGACCAATTATATGGTCTATTTTGGAGAAGGTACCATGAGGTGCTGAGAAAAAGGTACATTCTTTTGCTTTAGGATGAAATGTTCTATAGATATCTGTTAAATCCATTTGGTCCATAACTTCTGTTAATTTCAGTGTGTCTTTGTTTAGTTTCTGTTTCCACGATCTGTCCATTGGAGAGAGCGGGGTGTTAAAATCCCCCACTATTATTGTGTGAGGTGCAATGTGTTCTTTGAGCTTTAGTAAAGTTTCTTTTATGTATGTAGGTGCCCTTGCATTTGGAGCGTAAATGTTCAGAATTGAGAGTTCATCTTGGTAGATTTTTCCTTTGATGAGTATGAAGTGTCCTTCCTTATCTTTTTTGATTACTTTTGGTTGAAAGTCGATTTTATTTGATATTAGAATGGCTACTCCAGCTTGTTTCTTGGGACCATTTGCTTGGAAAATTGTTTTCCAGCCTTTTACTCTGAGGTAATGTCTGTCTTTGTCACTGAGGTGCGTTTCTTGTATGCAACAAAATTCTGGGTTCTGTTTATGTATCCAGTCTGATAGTCTACGTCTTTTTATTGGAGAATTGAGTCCATTGATGTTAAGGGATATTAAGGAAAAATGATTGTTGCTTCCTGTTATTTTTGTTATTAGAGGTGGAATTATGTTTGTGTAGCTACCTTTTTTTGGGGGGGGGAGGTTGTTGGACGATTACTTCCATGTTTCTTCTAGGTTGTAGTTTCCTTCCTTGTGTTGGTGTTTTCCATCAATTATCCTTTGAAGTGCTGGGTTTGTGGGAAGATATTGTGCAAATTTGGTTTTGCCATGGAATATCTTGGTTTCTCCATCTATAGGGATTGAGAGTTTTGCTGGGTATAGCAGTCTGGGCTGGCAGTTGTGTTCCCTTAGGGTCTGTATGATATCAGACCAGGATCTTCTGGCTTTTATAGTCTCTGGTGAAAAGTCTGCTGTAATTCTTATAGGTCTGCCTTTATATGTTACTTGACCTTTTTTCCCTTACTGCTTTTAGTATTTTTTCTTTGTTTTGTGGATTTGGTGTTTTGATTATTATGTGACGGGAGGTATTTCTTTTCTGGTCTAGTCTGTTTGGTGTTCTGTAGGCTTCTTGTATGTTTATGGGTGTCTTGTACTTTAGGTTGGGGAAATTTTCCTCTATAATTTTGTTGAAGATATTTACTGGCCCTTTAGATTGGGAATCTTCACTCTCATCTATACCTATTATCCTTAGGTTTGGTCTTCTCATTGCATCTTGGATTTCCTGAATGTTCTGTGTTAGGAGCTTTTTGCATTTTGCATTTTCTTTGACTGTTGTGTCGAGGTTTTCCATGGTATCTTCCGTGCATGAGATTCTCTCTTCTATCTCTTGTATTCGTGTGGTGATGCTTGCATCTATGACTCCTGATCTCTTTCCTATGTTTTCTATCTCCACAGTAGTCTCCCTTTGAGATTTCTTTATTGTTTCTATTTCCAGTTTTAGATCCTGGATGGTTTTGTTCAATTCCTTCACCTGTTTTGTTGTGTTTTCTTGAAATTCTTTAAAGGATTTTTGTGTTTCCTCTTTAAGGGCTTCTACCTGTTTACCCATGTTCTCTTTCAATTCTTTAAAGGATTTTTGTGTTTCCTCTTTGAGGGCTTCTACCTGTTTACCTGTGTTCTCCTGTATTACTTTAAGGGAGTTACTTATGTCCTTCTTAAAATCCTCCATCATCATCATGAGAAGTGATTTTAATTCTGAGTCCTGTTTTTCCTGTGTGATGGAGTATCCAGGGCTTGCTATGGTGGGAGAACTGGGTTCTGATGATGTCAGGTAACTTTGGTTTCTGTTGATTGTGTTCTTTCGCTTGCCTTTCGCCATCTGGTTGACTCTAGTGTTACCTGTGCTCACTGTGTCTGACTGGAGTCTGTCTTTCCAGTTATCTTGCTTGTGTCAGATCTCCTCGGATTCCAGATGTCTCTGTGTTCCTGTGATCCTAAGCTCCTTCTGCTCTGGATGCAATAGGTCTTCTAGGATGTCTCAGGATTCGATGTTTCCAGGGGCGCAGACCAGCTGAGTGTCCTCTGCACTGGATGCAGTATGTCCTCTAGGTTGTCTCAGGATCAGGTGTTTCCACCAGAGCAGACCAGCTGAGGGACCTGTGCTCTGTGTGCAGTGGGTCCCCCTAGGATGACTCAGGATCCTGTGTTTCCACAGGAGCAGACCAGCAACGGGCCCGCCGCAGGCCAAAGGACCAGGGTCTGGGCGCACAGGAAGTTATAGTCCGGAGGGGCGGGCTTTGGGTGCCTGCTAGTTCCTTAAACCCCACCTGGCTCCCGGTTGTAACTCTGGGTTTTGGGCTAGTGGGCAAGGTGACTTACCCTCTGCTCTGTGTGCCGTGGGTCCCCCTAGGATGTCTCAGGATCTGGTGTTTCCACAGGAGCAGACCAGCAACGGGCCGCCCCAGGCCAAAGGACCAGGGTCCGGGCGCTCGGGAAGTTATAGTCCGGAGGGGCGGGCTTTGGGTGCCTGCTAGTTCCTTAAACCCCACCTGGCTCCCGGTTGTAACTCTGGGTTTTGGGCTAGTGGGCAAGGTGACTTACCCTCTGCTCTGTGTGCCGTGGGTCCCCCTAGGATGACTCAGGATCCTGTGTTTCCACAGGAGCAGACCAGCAACGGGCCCGCCGCAGGCCAAAGGACCGATATTTTACTTATTTATATTTCAGATGCCATCCCTTTTCCCAATTTCCCCTCCCTAGAAAACCGCTATCCCATCTCCCCTCCTCCTTTTTACTTTTATACCATTTTAATTACATTCAAGTATTAAAGTCAGTTCTAGGTTGAGGAATTAGCAATAGAATACATGCAAATAGTCAAGGAACAATCAAAACAATAAACATAAATATTCAGAGAACTAGCAAGGCGATAAACAAAGTTCTATGAACACTCCCGTGATCACTGTTTCTAAGGGCTTATCAGGATGACCAATGTATCTGAGCCTACTTCCCTGTCCTAGCCCAAAGTCCTTTTCATATCTGATGCCTACTTTCTTGTTCTATCCTAAAATTTAGATTCCTGCTTGAAATTATTTCTTTGTTCTAGCCTAAGATTTAGATTCCTACCTGAATTTACTTCTTTGTTCTAGCCTAATGTCAGACTCCTGCCTGAAGTCCACTTCCTTGTTATTGGCCAATGTCATATTCCATGGGCCAAGGACAATGAAATGGGCTGCTTGGCAAGAATATAACATTGGCCAAAATATATTCTTAAACATTTGAGTGAATAACTTTTTCACCATGGTCTCAAAACCTCATTATCTACATGGAAGAGAAGGAAACTTAATCTTAATTTCTAATCTTGCACAAAAATCAACTCTAAATGGATCAAGCACTATAATAGAAGTAATGAATCTCAAAAATGTTAGAAGAGAAGGAGGCAATTACATTGTACCTTATCTTTGTAGGTGTAGAATCTAGGTAGGACCTCTGGCTACTCAGGAAACACCATTCACAGTTGACAAAGGAGAAGTTTGTAATTCCTCATTGTACTACAAAGCTTCTGAACAGCAAAAATACACTCAGCAGATGAAGAAGGGCTCAGAGCAGAGGAGAAACTATTTGTTATATTGTCATTTGTTTAATGGTAGTTTATTGAATCTGTGACCTCAACATAAAACCAATATTTCATAAATCTGAAAGAGGAAAATTTGGAGAATAGGTTGAAATCCATTGTCATTGGATGGGACATTCTGTACAGGATCCATAATCCAAGATTATGATCAATAATTAGTAAATGGGACTTGTGGAAAAGACACCGGTATTTGAGTGAAGAAGCACCCTATTTAAATGTCAAGTTTCATTAACAGTTACATGTCTTACAGAGGGTGGTAGAAAAAATACAAAGTCCTAGAAGTTTCTTTTAAGTTAGTTTTTGATGAAATGGCAAGTACACAATGCTCGATTTCTCTATTCGTTTTGTTCCTAAATTTTTCAAAGCTCAGTTGTTTTTTTAAAGTAATATATTTACTAAAGAAGAACATTTGGTTGAGTTGTAATAATCATCTTTGAAATCCATTGCCACAGATAACCAAAATCCTAGAGTAGAGACACTGAGGAAATATATAGATGAAATTAGGACACTTTGAAGACTTTACATGACACCTCTTTGTTGTTCATATTCGTTGGTCTATTCCATCATGAACTGTGCCTGCCAATACAATTTTCAGTCTGGAATCTTTAACAGCCACACTGTTGTCATCTATTCACAAATTTAAAAATCAAAGATATATTCTGCAAAAGGAATTTCTAAACTGAATTTTCTTTGCAACTCCTAGAGGACATATCCCCATTATAGTTAAGATTAAATATTAACTAAATTACTCCTGAACTTAAGGTATCCACAGACCTGTTCATTAAATAAATAAATAAATAAATAAATTCAGAAAGATCATATAGAATCACTGAAAACCAAAAGCTAAAGAAGTGTGAAAAAAATCAATATTCACAAAAAGACTAGAACAATGTTTAAACATGTTTTATGGCAGCTTTTTTGTCCCTAACAAAGCCACTGTGGCCCAACAGAGATTTGTTTAGAACATAAAAGCCAAAGATAAAAATCAATTCTTTTCCCATGACTTATGATATAAAATCTCAATATTATTTAAGTAACATCACTGGAAGGGACATTTCCAAAATTATACATACAAGTTCTGCTTTAAAAAAAATTAAATACAAGGAACAGTATTTCTGCCCTACCATAATAATCATGGTCTTGTTTCTTATATTTTACTATTTACTGTTGATTAAATAATTTTTCTATTTGAATAAATTTTTGGCTATCATATTAACAGAACTATCATTTTATATACTTTACATAGCAATATTGTACTGACAACATTATATTATGATAGTATATTATTTCTTAAACAATACTATTAAATGATAAGAGACAAATTCAGAGGTTCAGGCATTCATTATTTTCTTCCTATTTTGATAAACATGCATATAATATCTGTTGGGTCTATATGCATTATATTAGAATACAATATAGATTTCAAAAAAATTAAAAATAATATATGTTATAAACAGCATTAATTTGAAAATTACCTAACTATGTTTTTCCTTTCATACTTTTTTCTTTTTTGACTAGGGTAGGATATCATATACCTAGAAATCTTGAAAGTAACACATAACATACTTCAAAGACTTAGTATATTAGGGCCTTGAAGGAATACATAGAGGATGACTTACCTGGCTTTTCATTAAGAAAGTAAGATCAAAGCTTATGACTCTTTATGACTATGTGTTCCTGCATTATTAACAAATTATAACTGATATAGAAATGAGAAATATTGTTAAGAAAGCTACCATTGGGAACTTTAAAAATTTGCATCAATCTAGCCTTGAATAGGAAACAGAAATAGATTTGGTTGCAAGTCTTCAGTAATAGTGACTCATTCAAGTACTGTCAAATGCCTTGTAACATACTTTTACACTGTTCGGGGGATGATTTTGTGTCTTCCAATGTCACAGGAAACAGCCTGGGATTAAGATGATGGGTTCTCAAGCAAAAAATATAAAAATAAAATGAATGACATAGTTAACAAGGAAGGGGAATTCTGTTTCACTCTTGCTTGATGGCACAACAAAATAAACAACCATCACTGTATTTCTTCACTGTTTTGCTTGGTGTTATTTTGAAACTGAGTGTAATTCAACTGATCTCCACTGTGAAGTGTCAAGATTCTTATTCCCCACCCAATTTTCCTGTGTATGCAGAGTGGCAAATACTATTGCCTGTTCAGGTATGGAATGCAATATTACTTGATTTTTCTCTGCAACTACCTTATGTGATTGCTTTCTGTCAAGATTGGCATATTCATTTCCTACCCAGGTTATGTTTAAAAATATTCACCTCCCTGTGTTTTAAAGAGATGCTTGCCCACTGGAGGAAACACAAAGTCAAATTTCTAGCAGAGAAGCAACCATTTCTTAGAGAGATATATAAACTCATTTTTTTCAGCAAGATGTCCATAAAATGTTGAGATATTGTAATATTATAGTCAAAGAAAAAGCAACCAAGCATATACCAACACTGATAACTACTCACGTTATTGACTGAATTGCTTTAGCAACTGGATAATTAAAGCAAGTGTTGATATCTGACAGACACAATATAGAAATACTCATAAAAATCCCCAAATGATCATGTGTGTTTTGTCAAAGAAAGCACTTTATTGGTAAGATATCCAATATGACATCAAGGTGACTATAGCATCACAAAATATGTCCACATCCCTAAATGTATGCTGAGTAAAGAACAGCTTTTATTGACCTCGTTACCATTTGAATAAATCCTGTCACTGGGAGTGAATATAGACATTATCCACGGACAGAATAGACACAGACCTTACGTTCCCAGCATTTTCCCTTCTACTACCATATTTCACAGATCAGAATAGGATACAGGGATAGAGAGAAAGTAGACATCAGGGCAGGGAATGTCCCAACCAATCTAAAGACGCATGAGATTCCATATAAGAAAACTGTTAATTTAAAGGGTAGTTAAAAGTTAAAATTAGAAATGAATTTGTTTTGAAAAAATGGATAGTAATGGTAGTCATTAGTAAGCATAAACACAAGTTTACAGAAAAAAAAGTCTGTAAAGTAAAACTGGCTATAAAAACCCATAGAAGTGCTAGACCTTGACAGATATTTGATGTTTGTATAAAAGAAGGTGATGAGGAGCAGTGTTCATGACCCTGAATACCCCAAGAAAATTTGAATCTTTCTGGGTAACAGGGCTTGAGGATAGAATAAGGTTAATATTTACAAGCAACTTTTGATAGGTTAAAATATTTCTGAATAGATAAGATTTTTGCCCAAGGTGTTGTATATACATTTCTACTCAGTCATTTATTGAGGCATACATTTCTTTTTGTTTTTCTGATATTTTATTTATTTACATTTCACATGTTTTCCCATTTCCAGTTTCCCCTCCACAAACCTATCCTATCCCCCTCACCCTGCTTCTATGAAGATGCTGCCCCACCAACCCACACACTCCCGTCTCCCCACCCTGGCATTCCCCTATACTGTGGCATAGAGCCTTCATAGGACCAAGGGCCTCTCCTCCCATTGAAGCCCAACAAGGCCATCTTCTGCTACATATGTGCCTGGAGCCATGGGTCCCTCTATGTGTATTCTTTGGTTGGTGGTTTAATCTCTGGGAGCTCTGGGAGGTCTTGTTGGTTGATATTGTTCCTCCTATGGGGTTGCAAACCCCTTCAGCTCCTTCAGTCCTTTCTCTAATTCCTCTGGGCTCCCCAATGGAAGCACACATTCTTATCAGGATAAAGGATAAAAATGTATAGCAGCAGAGTTGGAATGAGAGGTCATACTAATCTCTCCTAGTGAAGACAGAGTCATTTCTTAGCACACATATTAAAATCGACAACCCCAGTGCTATCGTTTCTACTCTTCTTTTTGCTGCTGACCTGGAGATCAATTTTACAAGAATTATCTTCTGTTGACAATTACAGATCAGTCTGAAGGAACTTTATAGCATATAGATTTTTGAAAGGAGATACTTTAATCATGGTTTAGTCAGGACTTTTCTCTTTGGTTTGATACAATTATACCATTTGGTGGGGTGCTTATAGGCAGCCTCAGGTCTGTACATGTACCTCTCCATCACGTTTCATGAAAGACATCACAGAACTAGTGTTGGATTCCCTAGAGTAAATACCAGAGGGAAAAAATGGACACAAACTTTGACATTTAGAAGAACATAAATGTATCAATCAACAGTTATCAAGGTTAGATCTTACTTGGCTAAAATCAAATGATTCATGCTTATGAACAACTTGGGAAATGCCTTTAGTATTTGGTGTATCAATCTAAGTTTAGAAATATATCTCCTATGGCATATTCCCAAAGAATGAAGTTGAGATCAGAAAAGAGGCTAAGAAAGTTTTAACTGAAAAGTCAGTAAAGTAAGAAATAACATTTCAAAGACAGAAGAGTTAGCTTATCCAAGAAACAGCCATAGTAAGAGATTACAGATCTTTTAACAAAAGAAAAATTAACTTACATTTATATATTTATTTGCTTACTTATTGTGTGTGGGTGTAGGTGTGTGCACCTACTATGATACATTTGTGGAGGTCAGAGGACCATATTCCTCAGGATTTCTTTTCTTTTTCCATGTGGTTATCGGGGATTGAAAGAATTTGTCACATGGCAGTTAGCATCTTTAACTACTGAGTCTGCTTACTGCATTGAGTCTCTCAATATTATAGGAAAATGGTTAGCTATGTTAGAAGAATAAACAGTTCTCTTAACTCCCCATCAGTTTTTCTCCTTGTTTCCAGCCCAGTTCCTT
Organism: Mastomys natalensis; assembly: GCA_021653895.1. Taxonomy (NCBI): domain Eukaryota; kingdom Metazoa; phylum Chordata; class Mammalia; order Rodentia; family Muridae; genus Mastomys; species Mastomys natalensis. Next base: position 587,507 of record JAJTUV010000329.1, on the reverse strand, counting down.
CAAATGCTTCTTCCAAATGTTCCTTCCTGTTCCTCAATAGTCTGCTTAAGTAGTTCCTTCTTCCAGTTTTCCCAATGCTAGCAGCTCCAAACTATACCTGATCTAGCCTATCTGCTCAGCTCAACTACAGCTTCTCCTGGATCAACTGTCTCCTAACAATGTTTTCTCCACCAACTCCATTACTCTGCTAGTCACACCAATGCCTTAGCTTTCTTGAGATATATATCCTATTCTGTTCCCAGAAATCCAAGAGATGACCAACGACCAACACACTGAAGGTCATAGAGTCAAGCAGTTCTAATAGTTAAAAATTCTTTATCTTTAAAAATATTATTATTATTATTATTATTATTATTTATTATTATTATTATTTTATCACAGTCTTCATCCCTGCTTTCTTCAAAGTCTCACCATTACAAATCCCTACCTTCCAATTCACCGTCCCCTTTTCCTCAGAGAAGGAGGAGCCCACCCTGCATATCATCTCACCCTGGGACATCTGATCCAAACAGAACTATGCGTATTCTTTCCCACTGAGATCCAACCAGGCAACCCAGGAAGGGAGAACTACATCCAATAGAAAGAAACAGAGACTAAGATAATAATATACATTCCACTTGTCAGGGTATCCACATGAAGACCTAGCTGCACATTTGCTACAAATTCTATCCCATATACTTCCACAAGACTCTTGCTGAGTTGGGAATGTGCATTTCTGCATCTACTTCCATCAGCTGAAGCTTCTCAGTAGGTAGTGACACTAGGTTCCTGTCTGCAAGCATGGAAGAGTATCATTAATAATGTTAAGGATTGGCTCACTCACATGGGATGGGTCTCAAGTTGGATAGTCATTGGTTGGCTCTCAGTCTTTGTTCCATCTTTAACCATGAACATCTTATAGGAATGATAAATTTGGTGTTGATGGTTTTGTGGGTGGATTAATAAACCCCGCCCTCCTCTGGAACTACTGCCTGTCTATAGTAGATGGCCACTTTATCTGCCACTGGTATGAATCTCAGCTAGGGTCACCTTCATAGACTTCTTACATCATCTCATATCACTGGCCTCCATCTAGTCCTCGAGATGCCTCCTACTGATTTCTATACCCACTCCCAGCCCACTCCTTCTCCCCACACCTGATAGCCCCCTCTTCTCTCCTCTCCATACCTCTTCTCAACACACTTGCTATAAAGTTCCCTCTTTCCATCCACCTCTGATGACTATTTAGTTTCGTGCATCTTCCCTTGATACCTCCTTATTACTCACGTTCTTTGGCTCTGTGGATTGTAGCATGGTTATCTTGCACTTTATGGCTAATGTCCACTTAAAAGTGAATATATATCATATGTGTCTTTCTGGCTCTGGGTTACCTTACTCAGGATAATATTCTAAACTTCCATTCATTTGCCTACAAAATACATCATGTCTCTGTTTGTAATATTTGATTTGATTTCCATTGTGTAGATTTTACACATTTTCTTTAGTCTTTATTCAGTTAGGGGAGCTTGTGCTTCTTTCCAGTTTCTGGCTATTGCCAACAAAATTGCAATGACCACAGTTGAACAAATATCCCTTTGACATAGTGAAGCATCTTTTGAGTGTATGACCAAGAGTGGTATAGTTGGGTCTTGAGGTAGAACTATTCCCACTTTTCTGAAAAAACTCCAAATTAATTTCCAAAGAAGTTGTACACGTTTGCACTCGTACAAGCAATGGAGGAGTGGTCACCTTGTTCCAAATCCTCCTCAGCATATGCTGTCACTTGAGATTTTTTTGTTGTTGTTGTTTTGTTTTTATTTTTGCTTTTTTAAAATCTTAACCATTCTGAGGGTGATACAATGGAATCTCAGGTTCGTTTTGACTTAAATTCCTCTAAGTTCTTCTAGGCAATTTGTGATTCCTCTATTGAGTATTCTGTTTAGTTCTGTACCTCATTTTTAAATTGAGTTATTTGGTTTGTTGGTGTCTAACTTCTTCTTTATATATGTACAATATTAGCCCTCTGTTGGATGCAGGATTTGTGAAGATCTTTCCCCAATCTGTAGGCTTCGTTTTTATCCACTTTACAGTGTCTTTTGCATTAATAAACCTTTTCAGTTTCATAAGGTTTCATTTATCAATTGTAGATCTTAGGGCCTCATTAGTGTTCTGTTCATGAAGTTGTCTCCTGTACAAGATTGTTCCCCACTTTCTCTTCTATTATTTAGTGTATCCGGTTTTATGTTAATATACTTGGTCCTCTTGGTCTTGAGTTTTGTGCAGGGTGATAAAAATGGATCTGTTTGTGTTCTTCATGCAAACATCCACTTATACCAGCACTACTTGTTGAGGATGCTTTCCACCCCCCCCCCATTGGATGGTTTTGCCCTCTTTGTCAAAATTCAAGTGTCCATACGTATGTGGGTTTATTTCAGTGTCTTTGATTTGATATTGTTGACCAATCTGTCTGTTTCTATTCCAATATCATGCAGGTTTTATTAATATTACTCAGTAGTACGGTTTTAATTAGGGGATGGTGACTAGAGGGCCAGTTGACTACCAACTAGGGATCCTTTAGAGGTCTAGGCATATAAGATAAATCACTCTTCCCCTCTCCCCTTTGTTTGAGCTACTAATGACAAAATTTTGTAGCTGCCCTGGACATCCCCTATAGCCATGCTACTTTTGGGTTTTTGGTTCTCCACTGTTGCCTCCTGATCCGACCAGTGGACAGAAGACAACAGACACGGGAACTTCTCAGCACAGTTTATTCAGGAAACCTTAATGTCCAAAAAGCCACCCCCCCATCGTTCCTTCCCAGCCCTCTCTGTATCTCCTCCAATCAGAATCTGCCACGAAGTCATTCCAGATTGGTACTGAGCCCATACTTCACAAGGCCTGATCTTATGTAATGATGAACAAGCAAAATGCAATGTGCAGTGTAGCCTAGGCTATGTGCCACCTAGGCTCCCTGAAATGGTGCGCCAGCGCACTTGAGGCTTCTGGCATCATGCCAGGTGCCATCTTAAATAGCGCTCTCCACACTCCACTTTTACTGTCTCTTTTCCAGGGTTGTCAGGTATCTGCTGTAATCATTCTATTGATCTCTCAGGAGTACATTCACAACTGAGGTAAGAGCCTAACAGTGATGCTTCTCTTTCCTGTGATTTGGGTACCAAATTCTGAAACCTTTATACTTTCATGGAGAATTGTCTTAATCTCTGCTCCCAACTCTCTGAATCTTTGGCTTTCAGCCCTGACTTGGGCATGCAGAATCGAGTATTCAACATATTCTGTCTAAAATCCTGCTCATACACTTGTCAGTGGTTAAGTGCTGAATGTTTCTTATCCAGGTTTTCTGGCTGGCAGGGAAAGGCTGTGGCTAATCAGGATCTCTTCTTTGCTCTTTGTTGCTCAGTGGTCACAGTTTTCAGGAGACTTCCCCTACCCAACTCTGAGATTCACTAGTTTTAATTGTATAGACAGCTTTTCATTCTCTGTAGAAATATTTTAAAATATATCCCAAATCTATGTTCCAAAAACAAAACATTCACTCGTCTATTCTGATGTTTACACACATCCTTATAGTATACAGGACTGTTCAATCCCACTGCAATTTTCTATAACCAAGTGTCTTTCAGCCAATGATTTTTTTTTCTTTCTCATTAATGTTCAGAAAATATAATGTTAACAGAGCACTATTTAGACTATCCCTGGGAGTCTTTATTCTTTTTATTTTATTCTGAAACCTTTATTTTTATTCTTTATTCTTTTTCTTATAAGCATTTCTTTTACGGTTTGATTAGATCATTCTACAACTGGTTGTACTGTATGATTGAGCTGTATACCTGTAATGTGCTTTATGTTATGCAAAGTGATTCTTATTATTATTACAAACATACGTGGGGACATTGTCAGTCTTAATTTGCATATGTATCTACATAATAGCCAAACTTTCCAGAAATGAGTAATTACAGAATCAGCTGCTTTATAATTTTAAGTAGTTTCCTATTATAATCCTAGGTATATATCAGTGGTATGGTATATACACAGTAGTTTTCCAAATTCTGAAAAACAAAACACATCACCTACCAGATTTCATTCATTAGGCACCCATAGGGTTACAGCAGGTAATGCAGCTTGACTATACAAAGAACAAGTAGGACATTTTATTAATTTTTATCTGAGATAACTTTCCAATTCCTAGAAACTGCGTATGAATCTTTTAAGTGGCCATTCTGAATTCCAAAGTCACCTCCTGTATACACCAACCCTTCTATTTCAATGTCATTAACTGTCAACTTTGATTTGGGACTCTGATCATTAACAGCTATTTGGTAAAATACATCTTTTCCTGCACCTCCAAACTCTCTTGATCTTTCTACTGGAGCAGTTTCTCCTTTGATATAGAAACCAGTAACTGCTGGCCAACCTATCACCTATGTTAAATTGAGAGTATCTTTTCCCACAATCAAGAAATCTAAATGCTCCTTTACAAGACCATTCCTACTGTCCTTCATAAAAAATGATAAACACCAGTAGTTATTTTATAACATTGAATTTTGAGCTGGGCAGTGGTGGCGTACGCCTTTAATCCCAGCACTTGGGAGGCAGAGGCAGGTGGATTTCTGAGTTTGAGGCCAGTCTGGTCTACAGAGTGAGTTCCAGGACAGTTAGGGCTACACAGAGAAACCCTGTCTCAAAAAACCAAGAAAAAAAAAACATTGAATTTTGGGGGGATAATTTAATATATTTATATATGGCCAAATCTAGAGCAGCACTGCCTATAGTGGCATGCATTAGATCTGCAATTCTTAGTTGAGATTTTTTCTTCCCCCTTGTTATTTCCTGACTGACAACAGACAAATGGCAAAACATAAAACAAAACAAAACACATCAAGTTATACTGTTTGACATGGAGCTTCAATCTAACTAGGCCCCTCATTTCATTTTCCAATGGCAAAATAATTGCCTTATATATCCCTCTTGAACCTACATTCATTGGTCCAAAACCTTCTTTCTGGTTTATATTTAGAAAAAGCATTGTCTTTAGCGATGCCTTGTTCACAATTTTAGTTCAAATGACAATATTTTTCACAGTTAAAGGACCAGACATTTTGAGATCTGAGACTTTTAGTGGCTTGATCACCGTCTCCTTGCAAATGGCAATGTCTTTGAGCATTAAAGCACCATGCATCTTGAGATCAAAACCCTTTACGTATATCTTGCCTAATAATTATGGCCATTATAAATGCTGGAACCAATATCAGTGGTCTCCCTGATTCACTCTTTCTTAAGTGTTACCCTCCCACTTATTAGACTAATAAATAACCTTTTGCTTTCCATATTTGCTTTGTTAAATGCCAAGGACTCAATTAGCACTTGTCTCACATCAGAGTCTGATAGAGCTTTGTTCACAGCTGGAACTAATACACACACACACACACACAATATATATATATATATATATATATATATATATATATTATATGTATCAGTGAAGGCTTTCTGTTAGCCTTGTGTAAATTTTTATTAATGATGTGAACTTTGTTCCTTGCTCCTCAATTTTGTCCCAAGCTCTTAAAGCTCCTAGACAACATTGTTCTATGATTTTGTCTTCAAATTGAACCTACTCTTGTTGATAAGCATACTGACTGAGCTTCCCCTATAAACTGATCCATGACTATATTAATCCCCCTTGCTCTATAGTACAGTTCCAAATTACTGGTTCCTTCTCTCTAGCATGACAACCATTGCAATGAGGACCAGCCTCTAGTGCAGCTGATACCAATCCCCTCCACTCCAGGGGAATGATTCTATTTTGAGTAGCCCAGTTATTTAAAGTTTGTTTCAAATAAGGTGAGTGCATCCATTAAGACATCATTGCCTCTGAAAAATGCCTTAGGTCCGTTAATTTTATAGGAAATTATTCTATTTTGTCATGACCTTGCCTATTGTCTCCATTAGTAGGCATATGATGTGTAACTACTGGGAGTGATTTTGGTGAATTTGTGACCCATGGTTGCCTGTCCTCAAAAGGTGCTTTGGGTTTAACCCTCTCTCCTGAAAAGGATTGTGTCACCTGACCATCCTCCTGTTTTTCCTTTTTTTTTTTGACTCAACTGCTGTATGACACAGTTTCTTCTCCTCTTTCTACCTGTGGGGAATTCTTTCTCTCTGGTTCATTCACTGGGAATGAACCTAGTCTCCATTTTTTTTTCTTTTCTTGTATTTAATGTTTTGTTTTTTTTTTTACAAATATGTCTACCTTTACTCTCTATCCCTCTAGCTTCATAGCCAACTCTGTTATTTTTCAGAAAGAAGAGAGGAATAAAACCTTTTGTTTCCTCCCCTTTTTGATTCCTGAGCCTCTTCAATTTTACCTGTATATTTTCCAGTTGCCCATCCAGACTTCTACCTTTCTATAAACAAAATAGCCCAAAATGAAGAGAAGAAGAAAAACAAAATTCTGCCGAAAACCATGGAGGGCACACTACTATAACAACCTCAGTAAACACCCTTTAGGCTTTTTGAAACAAAATGTCCATTGCTCTTTCCCCTGCCTTTTGCTCTAAGGTACTTGAACTCAAACCTCCCTTTCTGCATAGCCTCATGTTGGGAGACATTTGTAAATTTTATATTTTATAACAGTAATGAGTTCTCTTAACTCCCTACCAGCCTTTCTACTACTTTCCAGACCAGGACCTTCAAATGTTCTCCCAATCATTCCTCCCTCAGCTACCCATCAGTATGCTTAAACAGTCTCTTTTGCAAAGTTTTCCCACTACTAGCAGCTGCAAACTATAACTGTTCTAGCCTACCTGCTCAGCTCAACTCCTGGTTCAACTGTCTCCAGGAAATTTCTTATCCACCAACTGCCTTATCTTCTAATCTGCTAATACATCACCTCAAGCCTCAGCTGGCATTTTTATATCCTATCTTGTTCTGTGAAATCCGAGAGGCAATGGACACTGAAGGTCACAGGGTCAAGTAATTTTAACAGCTAATAAATTGTAAAGGGCCAGTGGACTAGCAACTGGTGATCCTTTAAAGGGCCAGGCACACAGAAGTCTTAAGAATATTTTAAAAAGGTGGATGACATATTATGGAAGGTTTTTCTATTTTTTAAGAGATAGCTGATAATATTTTTCTCTACAGTCATGTAAAAATTCAGTTTAGCAAATTTTTTTCCTATGATTCCCTTGAAAAGCCACAGGAAAACCACCATGATGCTAATGTTATAATAAATCTTTAACATTATGTGTGTGTGTGTAAAATCAGTGGGAAAAGCCTCCTTGCTTAAATTCCTGATGTCTTGACGAGTAGATAAGACAACTTCAGGGTCATTTACAAGCCAGCATCATTTTGACTGCTAGAAAATATAGCTACAGATTCCTTAGTTAGCTCACATCTAATCTGTTTAACTATTTGCTAAAAATTCATATAATATATTCTAATCACAATTTTGATCATACTTCGAAGTCTTTTCAGCCTGCAGACTTATCTAAACCATCTTGGACCTTTTTTTTTTTTCCTTTCTTTAGAACACAAAAATGCAATTAAAAAAGCGAACACGTCACAGTAAAATAAACTATCAAAAAGTGAAAAGGCATAAGAAACACACACACAATCACACACAAACACAGAAACACACCCAGACACACCCAAATGCATAAACACACACAAGTACACACACACACACACACACATACTACTTAAAAAGAAAAAATAGTAAATTTTAATATACAAGCATAAGAAATGTGAGATAAAAGGTGTTCAAGCATAGCATAATAAGATAAGGTTATTGAGGTTTTTATTTTTTGCATTGATCATCTGTGTATGGAAACTACCTTTAAGTGTGGTTAATATACTCAGTAAGACTTCTTTGGAAAAAAAATTGATTTTCCTTTGCCAGCAGTTGTCAATTGGAGATAATTTCGCTGTTAAGGATGGGAGATTGTATTCAGCTCCTTTTCTCAGCACTAGAACCCCATTTGGACTAAGCATGTGCAGGCTCTGTGCCTCCTGCTACTCTCTCAGAGTTAATATGTGCATCTGTCCTGTTGTGTCTTAGAGACACTGTCTCCTTGGTGTCTTCCACACTTTTGGATCCTTTAATTTTCTGCCTCTTTTTCCATGTATTTCTGTGAGCTCTGATAGGAAGGATTTTAAAGACTTTTCATTTGGGACAGTGTTCTAAAGCTTCACACTTTTTTTTTTTTATTGCAAATTTTATTTACATTTCAGATGTTTTCCCCTTACCCCATTTTCGCCCCTCCCTCCCAGGAACTCCCTATCTGTTCCCCCCTCTCTTGCCTCTATGATGGTGTACCCCCACCCACCCTCCTCCGTACCTCACCTCCCTACCCTCGAATACCCCACACACATGACGTCCAGCCTTCATGGGACCAAGGATCTCTTCTCCCTTGCATATATAGCTGGAGCCATGGATTCCTCCCTAAGCACTCCCAGGCTGGTGGTTTAGACTCTGGGGGCTCTGGTTGGTTGGTATTGTTGCTTTCCTCATGGTGTCATGAATCCTCTCAACTCTTTAAGTCTTCACTCTATCTTCTCTATTGGGAAACCCATGATCAGTTTAATGGTTAGCTGTTAGCATCTGCCTCTGAATATGTCAGACTCTTGCAGACCTCTAAGGAGACAGCTATATCAGTCTCCTGTCAGCATGTACTTCCTGACATCCACACCAACGTCTACCTTTGGTGACTGCAGATGGGATGGCTACCCAGGTGGAATGGTCTGCAGATGGCCCCTCCTTCAGTTTATGTCCTGTACTTTGTCTCCATATTTGCTTGAATATTTTGTTACTTCTTCTAAGAAGGACTGAATCCCCCACCCCCAACTTGGTCATCATTCTTCATGAGCTTTATGTGGTCTGTGAGTTGAATCTTGGGTATTTCAAGCTTCTGGGCTAAAATAATCAGTGAGTGAATACCATGTATGTTCTTTTGTGATTGGGTTACTTCACTAAGGATGATATTTTCTAGTTCCATCCATTTACATAAGAATTTATCAAATTCATTGTTTTTAATAGCTGAGTAATATTCCATTGTGTAAATGTACCACATTTTTTTTGTATCCATTCCTCTGTTGAAGGGCATCTGGGTTCTTTCCAGTTTCTGGCTATTATAAATAAAGCTGCTATGAACATAGTGGAGCATATGTCCTTGTTATATGTTAGAGCATCTTCTGGATATATGCCCAGGAGTGGTATTGCTGGGTCCTCAGGTAGTGATATGTCCAATTTTCTGAGGAACCGCCAGACTGTTTTCCAGAGTGGTTGTACCATCTTGCAATCCCACCAACAATGGAGGAGTGTTCCTCTTTCTCCACATCCTCGCCAGCATCTACTATCACCTGAGTTTTTGATCTTAGCCATTCTGACTGGTGTGAGGTGGAATCTCAGGGTTGTTTTGATTTGCATTTCCCTGATGACTAAGGATGCTGAACATTTCTTTAGGTGCTTCTCAGTCATTCGCATTTCCTCAGTTGAGAATTCTTTGTTTAGCTCCATACCCCATTTTTAATAGGGTTATTTGGTTGTCTAGAGTCTAATTTCTTGAGTTCTTTGTATATATTGGATATTAGTCCTCTATTGGATGTGGGATTGTTAAAGATCTTTTCCCAATCTATTGGTTGCCGTTTTGTCCTAAAGACAGTGTCCTTTGCCTTACAGAAACTTTGCAATTATATGAAGTCCCATTTGTCAATGCTTGATCTTAGAGCATAAGCCATTGGTGTTCTGTTCAGGAACTTTCCCCCTGTGCCTAGGTATTCAAGGGTCTTCCCCACCTTCTCTTCTATTAGTTTCAATGTGTATGGTTTTATGTGAAGGTCCTTTATCCACTTGGACTTGAGCTTTCTACAAGGAGATAAGAATGGATCAATTTGCATTCTTCTGCATGTTGTCCTTCAGTTGAGCCAGCACCAGTTGTTGAAAATGCTGTCCTTGTTCCACGGGATGGTTTTAGCTCCTTTGTCAAAGATCAAATGACCATGGTGTGTTGGGTTCATTTCCTGGGTCTTCAATCTATTCCACTGATCGTGTCCTGCCTGTCTCTGTACAATACCAGGCAGTTTTTATCACTATTGCATCTGTAGTACAGTTTGAGGTCAGGGATGGTGATTTCCTCCAGAAGTTCTTTTATTGTTGAGAATGGTTTTTTCGCTACCTGGGGTTTTTTGTTATTCCAAATAAATTTGAGAATTTTTCTTTCTAGCTCTGTTAATGAATTGAGTTGGTAATTTAATGGGGATTGCATTGAATCTGTAGATCCCTTTTGGCAAGATGGCTATTATTTTACTATATTAATCCTGCCGATCCATGTAGCATTGGCGAGAGTCTTTCCATTTCCTGAGATCTTTTTCAATTTCTTTCTTCAGAGACTTGAAGTTCTGTCATACGATCTTTCACTTGCTTATTAGAAGTGTCTGTAGCTCTCAACTACTGAATGGCCAAGCAACACACTATTATGATTAAGCCAACTTTTGGGTATTTATCTTATTTTTGTTTTAGCAAACAGTACCACCCCCCACTCCAGGCCCATGGGAGACTACATCTAATTTCTTATCTAACCAATCCATTGATAAAGATATATTCTTACCTATGTTTTAGTGGAATAATGCTATTTTTGGTCTTTTGATTTTTTTAGACTCAACAAGCAGTCTTGGACTTAAAGTTCTCTTTCAACTAGACATACAATAAGAAAAATGCCAAAGATTTTGTGATTTAAATAACTAAATATTTGTTAAAATAGATTCAAAGACAGAAAGGTAACAGATATAATTGCTAACATCCTTATTTTAGGGGCAGCTGAATCTTGACTATTTAAAAGTGTTACCTTCTCCACATTTCAGAAGATCATTCCTGGATGCAACTTCCCAGAGAAGGAGAAGAAGGTAAGGAAAGTGCTTTATTTGTAGTATGTGCTTTATTCCACTTATAGGACATCAATACTATCATGATGCACTTCCCTATATGTTATCTTAACCTCTTTGCCTCCTAAGAGTCCTCAGGTGAGAGCATCAGACTTTCAGTTAGGCCTTCAACCTTCTCATCTTGGGAGACACCAGCATTAAGTACATAACTCTTCCCATTCTCCAATCTCTTAGCCAGCTAATATTCCATTTTTTCTCACATTATATTACTCTGGCTTTAATTTTTGACTTGCTCCTTTGCTTCAAATGATGATATAATGAGATGACATTTGTCAGTCTAAAAATTCAGATTGTATTTTTACTATAAAAAATTCCCTTCAATGTGATTTTTGTTATCTTGTCTGAAATGGAATACTGCAAGTTCAAAATTTCTGGGGAATATATATTATATATATGATTATTGTTATTATTATTATTGTTCTGCTTACCATACTAATTGTCTCCCAAAGTCTCAGACATTTGAAACCTTGTTTCACAATTTGTGCTGACTAAGCACATCCCTGAGAGTGGAACCCAGGAGCAAGGAGTAGTGTTACTTCTAATCTGCTGTCTTTACTTCTTATTAAAAGTAATGAATGTAAGTTTTCTGCATATTATTTCAAGCACTGTTACTGATGCTTGCTGTCACACCTCCCTGATATACTGTATCTTAAACCTCTTGAAGCACTAGCCCAAATAAACTGGTTTTCTATATACTGCATTGGTTGTAGTATTTTCTGGCAGCACTAGAAACATAAGTAACGCATAGCTCTTTACCTGTAGAACAGCAGACGTTATAGGATGAGTCTTTATTGTGGTCTATTTTCTGAGGTCTATATAATATGCAAAGGGTATTAGATATGTAACATATATTCTCTATATGTCTTCCAATAGTATCTGACTTGAGGTCTCAATTATCATGGTTGACCTCTAACAATTGTCTCTGAACTTTTGTTCCTCTGTTATTCTTGCCCTGCATGTGGCAAAGTTGACATTGTCAGTGTCATTTCATTTAATCACTTTCTGTCTGTCAGATAAATGTCAATAATTAATGAGTTCATTTATTAATAAATATCTGAGTGTCTCAAACTTTGATTTATAAGAAAAAATTTGCCATCTTAGAAATTGTTTAGGTGAGTTTTTGAGTCAAATCCTAAACAAATTTTATTATACTGTACTCAGAGATAGGAATCATCTAAGGATGTCAAGAGAGTGACTAAGAGAAATACCTTCATTGAAGATGAAATGCAGCAATAAAGCATAAGAGAAGAAAATCTATAAAGAAAACGAATTATTGCAGATTAGATGAGGTAATTTCTGAATATCAATGTATAAGCATTCTTGTCTTCCATGACTTTGTTTAATCTGAAGTTTTCTGATGAATGACACACTTTCCCAGATACTATTTACTTTGGTAACAATATTAATCACTGGTATCTTGTTAATAGCTATAATAGATGTCTCACATTTCAACAATGACATAGTCCTTTTGATGTGAAGTAAGGATTAACGTGAGGATTTCTGCCTTTGGAAGTTGTCTGAAGTGCTGGAAAGTGACCTTTCCAGCAAAGTCATTTCTTATGTCTGTTTCATAACACAAAACTCCTAAACTTGAAAATCATTTCCAACAAGCATTGCTTAAGGAATGTCAAGCGGACAGATTTCTTGAGCCTCTTATAAATGTTTTAAAATAAGCATAGATTTCACCATCTTTGTAATAATTGAAATCCTTGGCTTTATCTGTCACTAAAAAACTACATGTTACCTATAAAAAAAGAAACCCCATGCACTTCTGAGTTCTATGTGAACTATAGTAATGATTCCAAACATTCTTCATACCTTCCCTAGAGGGTATGATGAATATAAACAGTTAATCTCATTAAATGAGATGTCTGTTCAGTTTTTAGAACAGACTTGCTTGTGAAGAAAAAAAAATAGTTTAGCTACTAGTTACCAAGATGATTAGAATACTTTAAATTTTAAATTCGATTTTCTTTTATCCAGATCAGACTCCTCTCTCTTATCTGACTCTGTCTCAGAAGCTGTGGAGGGGTCTGAGCTGGGGCCATAGGCAGGACCACCAGTCCTCCAGCCCCTGCCCCCATAGCTGCCCCATAGGTTCTGGTCGTGTGCAGGGAAGAGGAGGAGCTCTCATCTGTGGTATCTCCTGCCACCACTACTGTCACCCCATCCACTCCCAGGAGGGCAAAAACCCAGCCCAATCTTCCGAAGCTGTTCAACCTCCTGCAGGTAGGAGAGGTGATTCTCTAGCAGTGCCTGGGCATTACTGATATTCTCTCAGGTGCCAACAAATATAAAGGGAACCGTTCCCTCCTCCCTGGGGTTCTTCATGTCGTTATCACCTTCCACACGAACCCTTACCATACCAGACCTATCCACAATCTCCTGAATCACTTTTCCATTCTTTCCAATCACTTTGCCAACCAAGTTCCTGGGCACTTGTACAGAGTCCCCAGAAAATTCAAGGTAGCTTCGAGCCTGTCTGCATGCCTCTGGCATCTCCCCATAGATTCGGAAAGTGCAGGTTTCTTCACCAATCTTAATGGCAGTCACTCCTGGCACTTTTCGAGCCTGCTGGATGTTGGCACTATGAGTTCCAATTGCCAGACCCAACAGGTCCTCTCGAAATGTAAACTCGTTTTCCCTAAGCATAATATCCTTGAACCAGTAACCAGCACTTCTTTCCTAGAGGAAAAATATAACCAAAAAACTGAAAATCACACCTATCTTCTTTCCACTTTTTTGTCTCTTTACCGAGCACTTTATTATCTCTTTACCGAGAACTTTATTGTCTCTTTACCGAGAATTTTATTGTCTCTTTACCGAGAATTTTATTGTCTCTTTACCGAGAATTTTATCAGCTATCTGCCCTGACCATGAAGAGTTCTGAAGCTCCCTGTACCTCGGGAACTTCTTCTCAACACAGTTTATTCAGGAAACCTTTTGTCTCGTTACCAAGAACTTTATTGTCTCTTACCTAAAACTTGTCCCTAAACCAGGAACTTTTGAACTTGTTCCACTTACCGAAAAACTTACCCAGTCAACTGCCCTAAATCGACTGCCCTGAAGCTGCAAGAAGTTCTGAACACGACCCCAGAATTGAGAGGTTCCCCGTACATGTCACTTCTTGTTCACCATACAGGCCACCACTTGTAGCTTGCCCTCTGCTCTGTCCCGTGGAATAAAAGGCAGTGACAACAGTGTTCTTCTTAAGCAGCTTTATTCAGGTTCCTTGTTACAGCATGCTTCCTTCTGCCTTCTTTGAATCCCCTTGACTGCCCCCAGCTTCTTCCCAGAAGCCCCTTATATACCTTGCCTTAATCCCATCAGCAGCTGCCACTCCGTCACTGTTAATTGGCTGCTCCATGTGATGTGAGGTGGGCTTAATCAGGTAGCCACACCTGGAAGCGCGAACCTTTTCTCTAATGAACCACAGCCATAGTGCTCACTCAAGCTAGCTGGCTACATGCCAACTGCCATTCTGACAGAGGGGAGAACCGCTTCCTACAAAAATGCACAGTGAAACTTAATATCTGTTCTAGTTGTATCAAATGTATTCACAGGTTTAGCAAAGTAACATTCTACAGTCTTTGTCTTAACTTCTTAATGGGTGTGCAATACAGAGATATGGTTAAAAGTTCAGTATCAGTACTTAGCCACTATTTAATGACAGCATTTGCCATTTCTCCACAGTGCACAGAGCTAGACAACTCAGCTTATAGTTTCAGCTTAACCCATACTAGTAGAATGTAATATAATGAAATTTCTCTATAGTTTATTTGAAAGTAATTAGCAATCTCATTGTATTTTAAAGCAAGTTAAGATTAAGAAACACAAAAACAGTCCAAATACTTCTATTGTATCATTTTGATTAAGAAAATCAACCATATATATAACACAGAAACTTACTATCCCAGTCTTTTCCCTAACACCCACCTCTGAACAGAGAAGGTACAGAGGTTTACAATTTGTTCTTTATAAGCTTGTGCATGAAAATCTGTATTTGTCTGTTTAGTATAGCAAATTAATTTACCAATATTCCTTTTGAAATCAACCAAACATGACTAGCAAAAAAAATTAATAAAATAATTTCTAATAACAATTTGTTAAACTCATGTATCCATGTCTTGTCCATTCATCAGCTGAGAGACTTCCTCTTTCAGTGGATGAAAGTGGGTGCAAAGACCCACAGCAAGGCATTATGCATAAAGAATCTAAATTTAAGGTCTCCGCCAGGTCCCTCCCTTCAGAGATTGGGGAAACCCATGGAAAATAGGAATGGAAGACTATAGAGCCAGACTATAGAATGGAGGACACCAGGAGGACATAAGAACATGACATATTGAATAAACTAAGCAGGGCTCATATTAACTAACAGAAACTGGAGTGACAAGCTCAGGAAGGTTCTCACAGGAGTCTACACCAGGTCCTCTGCACATATGTTAAGGCTGTTAGCTTGGTGGGGTTTTTTGTTTGTTTGATTTTATTGTTTGTTTGTTTCCTTCCTTCCTTCCATCCTTCCTTCCTTCCTTCCTTCCTTTCTTCCTTTCTTTCTTTCTTTTTTTCTCTGGTGGGAATCCTAAGAACAGGCATATCTCTGACTCGTTTGCTTGCTTTTGAGACACTTCCTCTTATTTGGTTGCATTGTCCAGCCTTGATATTGATATGAGGGCTTTTGTCTTTTCTGTTTGTATGCTGTTTTCTCCTTTTGGACTGTTGTCTACTGGAGACCTCCTCTTCTCTGAAGAGGAAACGGTGTGGAGAGGACCTAGGGGAGAGTGTAGGTAAGGATGGAAAGCTGGAAGAATCAGAGGGAGGGAAAACTGTAGTTGTGATGTATTGTATGAGAGAAGAATGTTTTCGAATTTAAAAAAAAACGAAAGAAAGAAAAAAAGAAAATTTATAATAGTATGTTTATAGGTCAGGTTTAGTTCACAAACCAGTCAAGTTGGTAGTATCAAAGACACGTTTAAGTCCTTATTTATATATTGTACATGCAGGTACGTGCACACACACACAAACACACACATACATCACACACACACACACACACACACACCACACACGAACATACACACACATATTCCTTCAACAACAACAAAAGGCTATAAAATTATAGGAAACCAGAGTAATGGAATACATGGAAGAATTTAGAGAGAGAGCTAATCTCAAATAATGTAATTAATTGTATTTTAATCTCAAAATAAAAAAATCAGTTTTTAAAAGTTAAATAGCTTTAGTAAAATAAGGAAGATTTTAATTTATCTCAAAGAGGAATTAACCAATGAAGCATCCTGCTTTTTACCCCTCCTAGTAGCATGCCTGTATTTAACACTATAAAGCCCTCCTCTGCACTCTTTGTTTCTTGGCATGACACAAGGGCAGCTCCAATCACTGACTAGCTTCTTTCTTAAACTTCTTATTTATTTCTTGCCTATTCTTGTCAATTTTTAGCTTAAAATTTCAAAAAAAATCATGTAACTGAAATTGTTAAATATAAGAAAAATTAGCAGAGAAAAATATGGTCTCATGGGCCTAAAACCTGTGGAAATAATAAAATTGATTATTTCAGCTATTTTCAGAAATGGTTGTAACTTCTAAAATGAGTCTTTTGCCATGTTAAACTAAGCATATTTTTCTGGTCATGGTATTTCATTATAATTTCATCCTACTAACTCCTACTTGAAAACCCTCCCACTATCTGAAAGATAACACGTGTAACTTTAACTAGCTAACATTTGAGCGTGTCGGGCAGCCAGTAAATCGTTGAGTGCCCAGTGTTGGACAGTCAGACTTAAAAACATCCCTTTAGAGAGTGCAGTGCAATGTCAAACACTGTCGTCCTTTTAAAACTTACATCAATCCGAGGTTTTGCCCATGCAATGAAACGAATTGATTTACCAATAATCCTTCTGAGATTTGTAATAGTATACTTATTCTGAGCATATTTACTTCTCAACCAGACAAACTGGTAAAATCAGAGGTATGTTTTGGTCTTGGTCCTGGTTTATATATGAAATAATTTAAGAAATTGAGTAAGTAGAAATATATCTTTTTTAAACAAAACACCTAGATATAATAACTTTGTTTGGAATTTTAAACTAAATACAAAATTTGAGGGTAAAAGTTAGCACTAAAAATCAAATAATTGTGATGGAGAAGGATGCTGTTTCAAAGATAGAATTTTTTTCTTGGCTACTGTGCGCAGTATTATAAGATGTTTTGCCTTACAAGCCATGTAAGAACTGGGAGAGGAGGCACTTAATCCTATGGAGGCTTGATGCCCCAGAGAAGGAGGATGTTAGAGGGGTGAGGTGGGAGTGGGTGGGTAGGGCAGCACCCTCATAGAGACAATGGGTAAGGAGGATGTGTTGGGGGGATTTGTGGAGGGAAGACTGAGAAAGGGGATAACATTTGAAATGTAAACAAATAAAATTACTAAAAACAGGTTTTAAACATTTGAAGTGATTTTATACATATTAGTTTGTTATTGAAGTTACATAAAGGTGTAAGTTTGGTTTTTATAGTATTTATATTAACTCAATTCTTCATTGTATTCATTTCTATTAATATTGTAACTGACTTAATAATTGCACATAAGGACAGAGAACAATGGACATTTTGATTTAGTATAAAATGTACTACATACAAACATAACAGAAACATTTCTTTATTATAGTGTTCTGTGTAAGATAAAACTACTTTTGAACAGGATATGGATGTTGGTGTGTATGGATCATGTCAATGTCAGAGGAAGAAAAATAAAAACCTAGTCTTTCTTGGCTTCTTTCACTGTGACACACTTTCATAGACTGATTTTGTACTCTGCATGTTTTTCCCATAATTCTTTTCAATGGGACATCTGAAAAGCTCTGGAAACTATGAATATATTTGAATATGAAAGACAGAAGAAAGATGAATTGCTTTTGACTTTCTATTAAGTATGAATGAACTTTTTTTTAAAAATGTGTATATGTCAAGAGATAAATAATAACATATAATTACTATTGTCAGCAGATATTTCTATAGTTAAGAAACAAAAGAAAAAATAAATAAAATCATCCATATTATGCAAATGAATATAGTTTTCTGGAATTACAATTATAGTGAAAAAGAAATTCAATATACAAAGGATAAATAGAGTCCCGCCTTCATGAGACTTTTACATCCTGAACCATACAGGTAAGCTTCACCTCTCTGCCCGCCATCATCAGACCTGCTGACCCTGAACCATACAGGTAAGCTTCCCTTTCCGCACCTATCTTCCCTGCTTGCTGGATCCTCTGGACCATGCCAAGCTGTCCTTAGAAGCTTACTAATTCAGGTGGACCTCCATTCTCTCTCCAACTCCATGCCTACCTTTATCTGGCCTGTGGCTTATGAACCATTACAGATCTGGAGATTCTACCTCATACATTCCTGCAGATCTGGAACCATATAGCCCAAGGGTACCCATCAGAAGCCTGTCATGCCAGGAACATAGAGGTTAAACCTCCCTCCCTCCCTCCCTCCGTCCCTCCCTCCCTCCCCTCCTCTCCCTCCCTCCCTCAAAGTCACCACAACAGGAATATCCGGGAAGTTGAAGAATAAAAACCCTTGAAAGAACATAATCAACAAAAGCCAAAGCAGTATGACACCCTCAGAGCACAGCTACCTTACTACAACAAGAACTGGATATCATAACACAATGGAAGCACAAGAAAATGACCTTAAATCCAATCTTATAAGAACAATAGAGGCCTTTAAAGAGGAAACAAATAAATCCCATAAAGATATATAGGAAAATATAATTAAAACAGTGAAGGAAGGAAATAAATCAGTTCAAGACCTGAAAGTGGAAATACAAGTAATAAAGAAAACACAAACTGAGGGAATCTTGGAGATGGAAAACCTAGAGAAGATGACAGGAACAACAGATGCAAGCATCACCAACAGAATACAGAAGATAAAAGAAAGACTCTCAGGGGTAGAAGACCCGCCTGGGAGTACATAGGGAGGGACCCATGTCTCCAGCTGTGTATGTAGGGGAGGATGGCCTTATTGGGCAGAGTTGAGAGAGGAGACCATTGGTCCCATGAAGGCTGGACACCTGAGTGTGGGGGAATTAGAGGGTGGGAAGATGGGATTGGGAGGTGGGTAGGGGCACATCCCCATGGAAGCAGGAGAAGGGGGACTGGACAGGGGGTTCCTGGGGGTGGGATGAGGAAAGGGGATAACATCTGAAATGTAAATAAAATGTCCAATTAAAAAAAGACTGAAAAAAATAAAATTCCTGATATAGATTAATTCTATGTGGACAGAGTTACACAGGATCTCCTTCCATGGACTACTATATACTCAAGGAAATACTTTAATTTTACAGCAATCTCAATTATTCAGTGACAGCCACTGAATTTTCATGGTCTGTGATCATGTTACTGACTCATTATCTTATTTTTTCACCCTACTAGGAGATAAAGGGCAAGGGTCAAATCTGTAAAGGGCAAGAGTCAAATCTGTCTTTAGTCATTAATACATACATATATATATAATAAAAAAGGAAAAAAAAAGAAGAAGAAATGGATACATCAGTCAACAAAATGTTAAATGTAAAAGATTCCTGACTTAAAACCTAGAGGAATGTCATGATACAAGGAAAAATCTAACCTAAGGTTAACAGGAATAGAAGAAGATGAAAAGTTCGACCTCTAAGACCCAGAAAATATTTAAAACACACACACACACACACACACACACACACACACACACACAAACATTTAAAACTTAACAAAGAGATGCCTATAAACATGTAAGAAGCATATAGAACACCAATAGACTGGACCAGAAAAAAATAGTTCAGCTACGTAATAATCAAAACATCTATAGAACAAATAAAGAACATTAAAAGCAGCGAGGGAAAAGGCAAGGTAACACAGAAAGACAGACCTATCAGAATTACACCCGACTTATCTACAGAGACTATAAACCTAGAAGGTCCTGGACAGACATTTTGTAACAACTAAAACAATCATGGATTCCAATCTAGACTACTACACCCAGCAAAACCCTCAATCATCGTAGATGGAGAAAATAAAATATTTCAAGACAAACACAAATTCAAACAATATCTCTCCACAAGTCCAACCTTACAGATAATACTAGAAGGAAACTCCAAACTATAGAGAAAGCAGAGGAAACATGTAATTCCATATGAGCAAAATAAGGGAAACATGTATGCATGCACACGTGAGTGTGCGTGCGCGCACGCGTGCGCGCTACGCGCGCACACACACACACACACACACACACATACACACACACACACACATACACACACACACACACACAAACACACACACAACACAAACAAACACACACATGCTAACGCATACACACTAACCCCACTAACATCAAAATAAAAGGAAATAGCAATAACTGCTCATTAATATCTCTTAGATTCAATGCACTCAATTTTCCAGTAAAAAGACAAAGGAAAGTCCAATGGAAACAAAACCCATCAATGTGCTGTGTACAGGAAACACACCCCAGAAAAAAATAAGTTACAAGGGACATACAGAGTTTGCAATTATTTAAAAACATATTCTATAACATGTCTGTCTGTGAAATCATTTAAGAAAGTAATTAGTTTCCTTCTGATACATTGAGCATATTATAATTAGTGGCATTTTTTTGTAAACAAATGTTTTGATGTATTACATGATCCTGAGTAATAAAAATGCCTTTTTTTTTATTGTGGCTCTGCCATTAAGAGCATTTTTCACATTTGAAGAGGATCCAAGATTCTTCTTAGCTCCATGTGAAGCATCGCACAACAGTCTGTAAGTTTAATTCTACAGAATTCAATGTGATGTACCTCAAAGTCACCTGAACTCATTTGTAAATACCCACACGTGAGCATGCACATTTAAAACATTAAAGAGGACCTACATTTTATTAACATAAGAACATTATACTAATTATTTCTTAACTCAGTATATGGGCAGCTTAGGCAAGGGAGAAGGTCATGTTAAATGTGTAGTAAGATATAAGATTTATATAGAGCCAATAGTATAGTGTGAAGCTTACATTTATATGTAATGGGAGATGGTACCTTTTTGTATTTTGGAATAAAAAACTTGTCCTGTGATTGTTTGTTTGTCTATTGTAATTTTTTTGTAATAGTAGAAATGCAGACTGAAACTATATGAGGCTGTCAAACAGCAAGATGTTGTCCTTTGAGGTAGATAAAAAATATCTTGGGGGACGTTAACACCATGTAAGAAATGCAAACTCATATGACTAAGACAATTTTTCAAGCAATAAATAACGGAGTAGACATTTGTCATTATTAGCTTAATCACCTAGTTCATAATTGTTTTGAGACTTACATGAACACTGCAAGTAAACACTCATGTATTATCAACATATAATATATTTTTTGTGTTTAAAATTTAACATTCTTAAAGATTTAAATCAATGCTGGGAGATGACTCACTAGTTAAATGCATTGTCCGCTCTTCCAGAAGACACTTATAAAATTCCCATCATAGCTCACAACCATCTGGAAATCCTGTTCCAGGGATGAGATACGCATAGGGATATGGCAAATTATGGGCATAAGACACATCCATAAGCATAAACTAAAATTTGAAAAAAATATTTGACTGGAAGTCTTCTTTTGGACTCCAAAAGTTTTTGAATGTAAACTTCTAGTGTTCATGTTTATATTCTATGTGCAAAAAGCTCAATATTTGCAGAGCTGAATTTCTTTTTATTTTTGCTTCTGTGTGCAAATATTCCAACAGAAGCTTGTTATAACCTGTGAACTTTGTCCTTACATACAGTTGAGCTTGCTTTGGGATTCTGTAATTTCAACTCTTACTTGGAATACAAAATAACAGCCAGAAAGACTAAGATGGAAACCATGCATGAAATTAACAAGATAGAATACTTTGCTTCTGATGATATGATACACATTACGTAATAACAACAGACTCTCAAAATGTAGGTTTAGTATATTTATAGAGGAAGAAAATTTCTCATTTTGAAAGTTTATGTAGTTGGACATCTGATTGTTATTTCTAATGGAGTAAGATTTCTTAAAATGAAATGCGTTCTTCAAACATTTTCTCTGAGAATAAGCTATCATGGTATTGGAAGGTGCTGAGTTAGCTGCCAAAAGAGAAAAGCAGTCAGTAGTTGTGTGATAATTTAAACCATGCAAAGTACAATGATGGCAACGAAGGCATGAAATCTCCAAAAGTGAAATAATAAGACAAATATAAATGACAGCTCTCCAAGTGGCCTTATGAAAACCCAGTAGCAGAGAACTCATGGCTGGTTCTGAAAACTTCACCAAGTATTCTTGGCTTGATATATCCTAGACTTTCAAGGAAAACCTTATGCAGTTCTTTCCTAAGTCAGTATAGCTTCTTAATTTTTTGAAAATACTCATCCCTGTACCCATAGAGAAGTGAACATCATGTTTCCATCATGTCAAAGAAGCCTCCTTTTTGCAACAGGGGATGGCTACTAAGAGATTCTTAACTGATCCAACTGCAGAGATATGGTAACTATGCTTTGTCTTAAGAGAAAAATTGCAATCCCTAATCTTTAAGCTCAGGGTACAACATGTCTACTGAGACAGTCTTATAGACATTATGGAATGTTTTATACATGGAAGCTCAACAGTATGGTTGACTAATCAAGACCAGGATAGTGACTAACCACATGTACTATCAGTGTGGAATAGGAAATTTCACAAAGTGTAACATTCCAATGAATATCTACAGATAATGTATTGCTACTGAGAGAAGGAATAGCTTTCTCCAGGTTTAAGACCCCTTGTTAGGTTATCTTTCCCAATTAAACATTGCTAACCACATGAAAATATGGGTAACATTAAAGAAATATAGAAGTTTAA
This sequence comes from Mastomys natalensis, assembly GCA_021653895.1. Classification (NCBI taxonomy): domain Eukaryota; kingdom Metazoa; phylum Chordata; class Mammalia; order Rodentia; family Muridae; genus Mastomys; species Mastomys natalensis. The sequence continues at coordinate 564,670 of JAJTUV010000329.1, read as the reverse complement.
CATTATGTTGGCTATTCAACTTGACTATATCTGAAATTTATTAAAACCTCAAATGGAGGAGCACATATATGAGAGATAATTGCTTAATTTTATGGGGGGAAGACCTACTACTTATCTTTATTTTTAAGGTGAGAAGATCTATTTCTAATTTGTGATACACCTTCTTCTGGAAGCCTATATAAAGACATGAAAGAAGGGAACATGTGGTCTTTGCTTGTTCTCCCCTTTCTAGGAAGTTCATTCTTTCATTGGCATTCGATCCTACTTCCTCAGAATTCCAGCATATACTGAAGAGCAGCTGGAACACTAGTCCCTATGGGTTGCACAACTACTGAATTCTTGAACCTTCTATTCACATGCAGCGATTGTTGGATAAGCTGGACCACAGCCTATAAATTATTAAATTACCCAAACCCCTACATGAATGCACACACATTCAAATCATATATATATTTACATGTATATATTTATATATGTATATGTGTATACATATGCATATCTGTATCTGTATGTTTATCGAAGATCATAAGGATCAGTGAATATGTGTGTATGTGTGTCCATGTATGTGTGCATGTGTGTATATATATATTGAAGTATATAAATTTGAAAGTTAACAGATTAAAGTTTATGGTTATTGCATCTGAGATAACATATTAACTTCAAAATCAAGATGCAGCCAAATGCATGCATTTATGGACATAACATTTTGACGGAAAAAATTTTCTAAAATATTGGGAAGTTCAGCATTGTTTTTATCTAACTCTATTCTTCTTTGTAGTGAAATTGTTAAATAGAATGATGTAATGTTGTACTCACTATTTAGCTTGACAAGGCATGAAATAATATGTGTTTGTGAAAAGTGTATTTAGGGCAATATAGGTCACTAGATCTAGTCAAAGAAAAAAATTTTTGATAAACTTTCAAATACTGTACCATCGAAAGTACTATGTCCAGATAAAATAAAAATTTATAATCCCACACACCCTCAACAATTCCACATTTTAACATAAACTTGGCTTGTCACTAACTGTATTTATGTATAGAGTACACCCTTTATACTTCCTTACAAAAATATAAATTTGGGATTTTCATAAATAGGGACTGTACATGTAGTGCAGTTGGTAGCATCCTTATGTATCATATGGACTATGTAAGAGGACATGGTTTAGCTTTAGTAAAAATAAACAGGCATCAAAGTCATTGACTATAAGAGAAAGAATGATGGATATCTATATCTATCTATCTATCTATCTATCTATCTATCTATCTATCTATCTAGATGTAGATAGAGATAGAGATAGATATAAAGAGAGACAGACAGAGACAGAGAGAGACAGAGAGAAAGAGAGGGGAGAAAGAGAGAGACAGAGAGAGAGTGGAAAGAGAGGGGGAGAGGAAGAGAGACAGAGAGATATAGAGAAAGGGGTGAAGGAAGGGAGGCAGTTAGGAAGAAGGAAAGGAAAGGCAGAGAACAGAGAAGGCCCCACATCAGTACAATGTGTTCCATAGCTTGTTATAAGAAGACATTTCACATGATCCCTTTCTATTTCTCTGACACCATGCACCTTTCTTTTGACTATCCATTACTAGTTGTATCAGCTGTCAGAGAGACTTCCAGGAGTCAATATTTATTTTCAAATATGTCCATTTCTTCTGTGTAATCATTATTTTATTTTTGTTATTATAATTATATAATTTGATGCCTCAGTTTTCTCCATTAAACCCTTTCCATGTACCTACCTACTTCCAACTCTTTCAAATTCATGGCTTGATTTGCTTCATTTTGGTTGTGTGTTTGTGTATATGTCTATATAATATATTACTTATATATATTATTATTTTATCCTATTTATTTAAATATAATCTGTTCCTGTTCAATCTGTATGTTACTTGTATGTGTATATTTTAGAGCTGATCTTTTGATATTTTATGACCAATTATATTCATCTCTAGGAATGACTAATTCTCTGGCTCTCATAATTCCTTAGTTGCTTGCAGTTCTTTATGTAAAGTGGAGACCTAGTGATCTCGCCCCTTCCCCACTTAATAGGAATGATTATGGTAATTAGAAAAAAAGATGTTGTAGAATGTCCATTGAAATGAAAAGTGAACAAATAGGTATTCGGAGAGAATATAAATATCACAATTTGGGAACTTTTATGATAGATATTTGCTTAAAATCCACTCTTTTTATGACAATCATTATTATTTTCCCTGTGATTAATTTGGAAATTAAAATGTATAGCAGTTATTAATAAGTATGAAATATGTGGTCTAGGCATTACTTGGAATAATTGCTATTTAATAACTTACTGAGTTATAAACGTGAACTAGATAGAGGCTGTCATTCTCTCTTTTACAAGATATCCTTTCAAATCAATATGTAAAATCAGTCTTCGTATGTAAAAGAAAAAAATAACCTAAAATTGTTTAGAGGTATAAAAGTAACTGTCTGTTCTATTTATTTTACTGCTTCTAAACTCTAAACATTATTGTATTTGCATAAGACTATATTATTTTCATGCAATCATTTGTTTGTCAGAATTGCTTTGATAGTTGTCAGTCATGAGTAGGAATAGCCTTAGTCCCAGAAGGAGGTAATACTTCATAGTCTAAGGCATTGACAAGTGTTAGTGATGATAATTTCTTTAAAAGTAAAGGGTGACCCTGAAGATGACAGTTTTAAGGTAGGTTTACCCTTGACAAAAACTGACTATGCTGTAGTTTCATGAAACTATGAAATATGATTATCTTATTAAAATATATAAAGGTGACCTTTATTGAATACTAACATCTTTGAATATTTGTTTGCCATATATTGCCATTCGTTAGAATATATGACCTTTAAAAACATAGTACATTGTAATAAGATATATGCTAATTAAATATATATCACTAATACTATGTATTTGCTTGATACATATTAATTTTCTAGTCACATTGTTAATTTTTGTTTCATATTTTGAATATTGTTTTTCAGGTATTCTTTGCAACTTTAACATGTGTACACATTGTTTTGATCATATCTAGCCATTGTTTCATCTCACTATGCTCCACCATCACTACCCCATGTCATATTGTTATTTACTTTATTATAATAAACATATCCTTTGTACATTTGTGTGATTAATACAGTAGTGCATAGGCAGCTTATCAATGATTAAATGTTCAAAGTACAGTGTCTCTACATCCCTCAGAAGTTATCAACTTACCCACAATTATAATAAAGTTTCTTTTAGCATAGGAACAGTGATGACAAAACCGAAAGCCAACCAACCAAACAAGAAACAAAGAAACAAACAACAAACACCAAGAAAGAAGTTAAAAAGCAACTTGAAGATAGCTAGCTAATGAGTGATTTCAAATCTAGATGTTGTTAAGTATATATTTTGGTAACGTACATAAACAAGGTTTGACATCGTTCAGAACATGATTTTTTCAGATATCTCTCAGAATGAGGACACACTTCAAACATATGGACCTTAATAATGCAATAGAATATCAGTCATCATTTTGATACAGAAGATGAGCCTTTTACATTTCTATCAATATTTTTTGTCTTTTATCAATATCACACTTATATGTAATAAACTTTACTCTTTCTCACCCCTACTACCATTTCTCATTCTGCCACCTTTACCCTCTAATACCTTCTTCCAAATAAGATTTTTATCTGAAGATATTGTGCACGCTCAGCACAACTGAGGAATATGACTGAACATGATAGATGAGCAATAGATTTCTCAGTCATATTTCAACACACTTATTCTTCCTTACAGTCAGTACTGTAGATTGAGACAGCACCCTATCTGCCTAAAAAGAAAGAGAAAGAAAAGAAAGAAGAAAGAAAGAAAGAAAGAAGAAAGAAAGAAAAGAAAGAAAATGAGATTGCTGCCTCCAGCATTCCCTCCATGTAACAGTGTTAACAAATAAATATCAATTGAAGAATATAGCTGTGACACTCCCCTTGTTTTAAGCATGAGGTTTGCTTTGCTTCCCAGTGACCTTGAATTTATGACTTTTTCTCCCTCCGAAGTACTGGGATGGTGGACGTGAGTCAGGAGAGACAAGTCTAGATCCTGGTGAGTATCCATTTTCCACATTTTGAATATAGGATATACTATATAGGAATGAGTTGATCACCAGGACTGGGCACTATATTTTATTACACTAATAAGAAAATAGCTACATACTATCACCAAAAACTTCTCTCTATCTCTATCATTCCTTCTATTTTAATTAAGTAATGAGTAAAACTAAAAGCATTTTAATGTACCAAATATGGAGAAAATATTCTCCATAATAAAAGTGACCACACTAAGATTTGACATTAGCTACTGATAATGATATATCTTGAGTATAGTGTATCAAGCTTAAAATCACTAATTCTATGGCTATGATTATTTATTCTGGCATGTAAGAAACTTATTTTTTTTTGTTCTGCGGTCAAAGCAATTAGTCATTGTATTTAAATGCTAAGACCTGTTACTCTTAGAGTAATTGGAAATATTCTATTCCGGTATGCACAATGATTCTATGGAATGATTCATTGTTTCAAAACAACCATTCTGCTGTCCTCAGAACAGGAAGTCAGAATAAAAATCTACATAAATCATGTATTTTTCATCAAATATCCATAATCCAGTGTTCATGGAAGGAGGGAATGTGTATCATCAAGTCTTGACACATTTTTGAATGATATTTTTATGACTGACAATGTAGTGGTTAACTTTTCTTCTCTGAGTTTTTCACGGAAATCCATGTATAATACTACTATAGAAAACTGACAGACAAGTATAATGGACATTCCATCTATCCTTAATTCCTAATCACCTATGAAGTGTGAAGCCACTGAATATTTAATATTATTAATCACTTTCATTTATCATTCATGATTTGAGCATTTAATTTGCTTTAGTGTTTTATTGAAAATGTTTAGTCTTGATCTGGTAATTGACCAATAATAGTTAGTTTTTATTTTGTATGTGAAAGTAGTGCTTTTAAAATCAGAACAATGAGTTTACACATGCTTTATCATCAACTAATTAATGGTACCTTGGGCAAGTTATCAATCAATCTCTAGTCATAGAAATTAACTCAGAGAATGAAAAATATAGATATATCTTTGCTGCTCAAAATAACATTAAATAAGTAATGAATTGGAACTATGAACATAATATTACTTGAAATAATCTCTATTACAGCATGAAATTTTGATGCAATTGTGCAGATGGATTAGGAGATAAGTTCATGTGCTGTTCTACCAGAGGACCTGGGTTTAGTTCACAAAATGTACACAGCCACTTACAACTGTTTCTATAGTTCTATGAAATCCAGTGCTACTTCTGGCCTTCAGACATGTAAAATATGCACATGTACTCTAATCAAATTCTACAACTCCAATACAACTCAATAAATGTCAAGATTTGTTACTCTTAGAGTATTTGGAAATATTCTATTCCGGTATGCACAATGAATCTGTGCAATGATTCATTGTTTCAAAACAACCATTCTGCTGTCCTCAGGACAGGAAGTCAGAATAAAAATCTACATAATTCAATTTCTAAAATTTTACTATTCTATTTCTTTCACCTTAAAAATTAAAAAAAAAAAACTGATCAATTGGTCCACCTTCTATTTTTATAACATAAACTATAAATTTCAAAGTTACAGAAAAACAGCATCAATTACTAAAGGTAGATTATGGAAGATTATGTTATAGTAAAATGACTACTTTGTGATGTTTCTGCTAAAATCAATAAATCACTGAAGACAGCACCTGAACAATTCATTGGATATTGACTAGTCAAGTTGGTGCCAAAATAGAGCCTTTACTCCAATGTTCCAGCATCTCTAGTATAGGAACATACTCTACAGAAACCAAAAGAGAAATATTAACATCCAATCTGCCACAAACCATTGGATCTACAATGGTTTTCTAACTATAAGACATGCTAGGGCAACGGTGACACAAAATCTGTAGAAGTAACAAATGAATAAATGATTTGATTTAAGGCTCACTCCTTAAGAATTAACCCTCTTGTATATTCAATACGTTAGTAACTTTTTTTTTTTTTTTTTTTTTTGCTAAATGACTAACAAAAGTTGCTGTCTTAACTTCCTGTGTCAAAGCAATTACAGAAACAGTGGTGCTAGCAATTAATGTAATTAAAGCTGTTACACCAGCAATAATCAAGCCTACTACCCTCTTGCTTCTACTTAAAGCCTGACTCACTTCTTCCAGTATTTGCAAGCTTTTTTCAGAATACCAAGGTTCTGTGATACTCAGGCTGGTTGACAGATCTCCATAAAAGACTTGCTGGGTTTCAACACACAAATACAATTAGAAAGTGTACAATCAGTGTAACTTACATTAAATACTCTAGAAGAAACAAAAGTAATTTTAACTTGACAATTAAAAGAGCCTTAACACATGTACTAACATTTGTGGGAAATCCAGATCCTGTCCCAACTTTATCTCTTGCTAACATAACATCATAGAGAAGTGCAGCTAACTTCCAAATATGTCTCTGGAAATGTCCGTATCTAGCCTTCCAAATGAAGACTGTTATTTCCAACATTGGATTGATTTCTAGACCAGTCCATGATTGAGTCTGAATAACTGGTCACATTTAAGAAAAATACAAGAGTCATTATAACTTCTCTCTTTGATTCTCTGTTCCGCAAGGTCTAAAAACTTGAGACAAGGCATTTTGTCTTATCAGAGGTATAGGTAAGCAAAGGTGGTTGGGAACATATGTCCAATACAGCTTCCCAGTCGCCATTGTCAGGGCACTAGAACTGACCTTAATACTTGCATGGAATTAAAATGTTATAAAAGCAAAAAGGAGGATGAAGGATGGTATAGGAGTTTTCTAGGGATGGGAAATGCGGAAAGGGGATGACATCTAAAATGTAAATAAATAAAATATCCAATAAAAAATTAAATTCTTAAAAAATTAGAAAAGGAAATTAAAAAAAAAAAGACCTAACCCATATCCAACAGTAACTGGGTAAGAAAAGAGATAACACAGAGATCTAGGGTAAAACCATATACTACTAGTCTAAATATAAATACAAATAAATATAAATACTCTGCCTATACTCATAGATCAATGGCTTGTTCAGTCATCATCAGAGAAGCTTCCTCCTGTAGCAGATGGAACAAACAAAGAGACTGAAGCAGGATAATTTTCTGCTACATTGTATTTGCAATAAAGCTGGGTAATTGGGGAGGAGCTAAGAGTGTGAGGAGAGAACAGTGGGAAGGAGAAGGAAGAGGAGGAGAAAGAGGAGGGAGGGCAAGCAACCATGGAGGAACATGGAAGTAGTCCAGGGTAACAATTTATATCTAAAAGTTAGATATTGGGTCAAAAATTCTAATTGTGTGGGCATCCTGTTAATTGAGCATTTCCTAATATATAAACCCACTGGATAATGTTTAAGTTTTAAGAGCCTTCATTCTACTGGGTACCTCGAGAATGGTGGCTATTGTCTGGGGCTCAGCCGAGCTTTGTGGGGGCAGCATGGTGAATTGGCAGACAGCTGCCAAGCTGGCATCTGATGGGTCTAGCTGCAGCGCACTTGCCTTCTGGCTACATCTAGTGTGGAACATGAATGAGGGAGCTAAGCAGAGCTGCCCTGCAGATTAGATAGCAGGCCCATGCTGTGGCTTTTCTAAATATTACCCACTACAAGAGACCTACAGCCATTATGCAGAGAGTAAGAGACCTTGAAACACTCAAGCCAAAACAGGATGTCTCTACCAAATCTCTACCCTCAGTGCTCTAGAATTCTGCTGAAGACCTTAAATGAAATGCCCAACAGTGGAGAGAGGAAATTTGTAGAGTCCACTTCCAGTAGAAAGACAGGGCATCAAGTGGAGGGATAGGGATGCCATCCATGGACAAAAACTCCGGCCCAGAATTGTTCCTGTTTAAAAGTGTCAGGCCTTCAAGCCTCCCCTTGAGGTGGATCCCAGGTTGAACCTCCTTTCCTTTAGTCTCTTCTCTGATTTTGACCCTGCAATTCTTTTAAACAGGAACAATTCTGGGCCGGAGTTTTTGTCCATGGGATGGCATCCCTATCCCTCCACTTGATGCCCTGTCTTTCTACTGGAAGTGGGCTCTACAAATTTCCTCTCTCCACTGTTGGGCATTTCATTTAAGGTCTCTCTCTCTTAGAATCCTGAGAGTTTCTAACCACCCAGGTCTCTGGAACATTCTAGAGGTTGCCCCTACCTACTCTCCCCCGAGTTTGGTTATTTTTATTCATTTTGCTGACCCTCAGGGCTTCTCTCTGCTCAACCACCCCCACAATATCTCATCATGTTTCCCTTTTCTCCTCCCGTTTTCCTCTCTCACCAGGTCCCTCCCTCCCTCTCCCTCTAGTGATTACTTTCTTCTCCCTCCCAAGTGAGACTGAGGCATCTCCACTTGGGCCCTTCTGCTTGTTAACCCTGAGTCCTGTGGATTTTATCCTACGTATTTTGTACTTTTTTGGCTAATATCCAATTATTGTTGACTACGTACCATGCGTGGCTGTTTGGGTCTGAGTTACCTCATTCAGGATGATAGTTTCTAGTTGAGCCATTTGCCTGCAAAACTCATAATGTCCTTGTTCTTAATAGCTGAATAGTATTGCATTGTGTAAATGAACCATATTTTCTGTATCCATTCTTCCTTTGTGGTCTATCTGGGTTGTTTCCGGCTTCTGGCTTTCTCTTAGAAGCCTCCTCTTTTCTAAGGAGGGACAGAAAACATGGAGTCATTCCAGATGAGAGAGGAGGTGGGAAGTACAAGGAGGAGTTGATGGAGGGAAAACCCTAATCAGGATATATTACATAAGAAAAGAATTTATTTTTTATATAAAGAAAAAAATATAAATAATCAATTCAAAAAGATTTGTATATTTGTATGAATCATAAAACTATTTCACAGATAAATTCTGTAGCATGTTGACTATAATACAATAAATACACAGATTAGATTAGGTAGATTATAGACCTAAAAAATTAACATCTACTCCTTTTTGTTAAAAATAAATAAAATGTATTATTACAAACACAATTTTCTTCTCCTTGCACCTTTTAAATGAAAATATCCATTGACTTGACAGCCATACAATGCTACTGTATAAAATTTACATTTGCACTATGCTAGGTTTATGCTTTAACATGTATGATTGATTAAACATGTCTGCATTCCTTTCTTGAGCTACTAATTGAAAACAATGGTTTATAAGACTTGTCTCCTTCCTCTTAGACTCTGATTTATATGTGCTTAATGACTGTGTAGCTTTCATGCAAGCAAAAGATTAGTTAGTGAGCTAAAAAAACAAATCCTCAAAAATGTCACAGTGTGAAAGATGACTTTTAGTCAATATAATGATTGCAATTTTTACATTAACGGTGGAACAAAGAGAAGAAGAAAGATAATTGTGAAAATAAATAAACTAGCTTAAATGGTCCTCCACCTAAAGAAAGAAGCTGTCTGCTCTAAGGTTTGGGCTTGGCATGTCAGATATTAATTACACAATATCATCCTAATATTCCTAGCCATCCCCCAATCACTGAAAACTCTGATCACTTTTGATAAAAATGAAAATTATTCAACAAATAATAATAATGTCATTATTCAGTTCAGAATTTGAAAATTGGCTGTCTGAAAAGATCCAAGATAGCACCATATAAACTTATTCAAATATTCAATTTAATTTGCAAGAGAGAGACTTTTTTTTTGAGAATAACATCAAAATTAATCCAGTTTGAACGCCTCACATGACATTAGATTGCATGCAGTAGCACATATCTAATTACTCTCCTAGATGTGCTACAGAAACTGCAAAATAAAGTCTGAGTTTCATAATGGAGGATTTACTATTGGGATCAAGGGCTTTATTAAAGAAAAGGTTTTATTTAAAAACCTTAGCCTAACCAAGTTTTATAGAAATTCATAAATAGCAGAGCATTAAAAGTAGATATCACCATACAACTGTCATCTTTCTTATGATAATTTCATTGAGCACAACTTGAAAGCTATAAATGTGATCAGGATAGACTCAAAGTAAATTAAGCTTTAGCAGCCATCAATTTACTCCTGAATTACAATATCATGAAAAATGACTTACTGTTTGTTGTTACCATAGTTAATATAGCAATTTTCTTCTTAGACTATATAAATCAACTACATAATTTATTACTAATAATTCTCAATCTATTTACCATTCACTAGATGAATGAAAAACTCCCAGGAACATTCAAACACTATTTTCAACTCTAATTTATATTTAAATACCTGCTATTGATTCAAATATCTAGATTACTTACTGAGTTTTCGGTTACTCATAAGTTCTAAGATTAATAAAACATTAAGTGATAACATTTAAGCATGAAGCTAGGTCATTTGAAAAACAATATAGTGTTTAACTAATAATTACAGGAAAGAGTTGAGAGTAATATATCGAAGGAATAGTGTTAGCTTTGTTAGTGTTCATATTTGACTATGATAGCATTACCGTAATTCACTGTACCTGAACTGCTGGATGTTTAGAGAGCCTCTGGCCTGTAGCTCCTAGTCTATAACTCTCATCACTACCCACAATAGGAACAAGTAGTCCTGTGGAAACATGCGATGATTCCAGCAAACATGAATCATCTGTGATTGAGAATTTAATGAAATTACAAGAATTTTCCTAGCACCTACATTTTATATATAAAGTTAATAATTTATATACAAGTAATATATGTACTATGAAAGTAATGATTGTTTTAAATATTTGATTCTTCTATTGTTAATAATTTCATATTACTAATTTCATAGTTATCTTAATAATAAAAAGAGTTGAGTTGTTAACATCATATTCATTTTCCATTGGTATAGACTACAAATCCTTTCCAATTGATTTGCAGAAAATAACAAAATTTTGAAGAAAATATACAAGTGTGTTATATTTACATGCACACAAGAGCACATTGTTAATATACTTTGAAATCACACAGTGATAACACTTTCAGTTTTCTTTTTGTTCTGAGCTTTTTTTCCCTAAACTTTGTCTTTTGTGAATTTGAGTTAATTTTAATTAGAATTTTTCAATGTCTGTGATTATTTTCCCTGATCTCCTATTTCCCCTTTCAAGGGACATAGACTATTTAACAAATTGAACAATGTAAAGAAAGAGAGTGTCTACCTTTAAGTTGTTGAATAGGGACAAGCAACTGAGGCAATAGAAGCTTTAACAATATGTATGTATAATATATACATAATAACTAAAAATAATCATGCATAATCATGTACATATGCATCACTGTGCGTATTGACTTTTACTTGAAAAATATTTTGTGGATTTCCAGATGATTTTTAATCGTAAATCACTTGTTTTTGGTGACATACTCTAATTCTTTGGCTTTTAAAAATTAGAATTTACTTTCTACTCCCTCCCTTCTCCTCACCTAGAGTACATTCCAATGTCCCCAACCATTACTGAATTTTAAAGAGATGAAGAGGATGTGCTACTGGCACCTAGTGGTAGAGAACCAGATTGCTGTTTGTCATTGTGCAAGGTTCATGACAGTTTGTCATCACTGTAAAAGAAACAGTGTTCCTCTTCATCTTACACTGGATGATATTTATTACCATAAAAACAAGATGGAGACGTTTTTATTTTAAAATGTAGATAAAATATAGGAAAGAATAATAGAGATCCTTTATTAAAGATATGGAGTGGAGCAAAAATAAACTAAGAGAAAGTAAATCTGTATTCCAAACAAAACAGTCATGAGTGCTGCTCTTCAGAGAAGGGAAACCATAGTTAAACAGCTCAAGGAATGTAAGGATCTGCCAGACTGCATATGTCTAATCTTAGGAAGAGTAAGAAAGTCTTCCTCAATCAGATAAATCAGTATGTTCAGGTTACCTAGAGGACATTCAATAATAAAGCTTCATAGATCTGTTTGGAACGAGTAGATAACCTAGGACTTGTAAGAGGAAGCTCAACATGGGGTAGTAAACTCAGAGTGGGGAGAGTGTTAATACACACAAAGATGTAAAAGTCCCTAGACTTGATGTTTGTATGGAATCCCAAATAATATTGTACACTGATAAAATATTCACAATATATACATGATTGTTTAAAAAATACTATTTTTTAAAGATAGCAAAAAGCCCTGTGAAGAGTCATAAGAAATTGTAAAATCAAATTTTAAGTGGTTTATCACCTTCTAGTAGACATTCATGTTTCTTGGCTGAAAAAAATGAGTGTAGTACCTATCCAGAGACAATATAGAATAAGGAATACTTTTTAAAATGTCTATTAGATGCAGTCTTCATATGGTAATTGAGTTTTGTGTTAGATCCATGGGGAAAAATACAAGAAAATACATAATTCAAGTATGCTGAACCAACATACCCTCCAAATTGAAGATTTCAAATTGAATAAAAGTTTTCTCCTGAGTATCTATTAATTTCCTTCCTTTTTTATTATCTTCAAAGAAATCACATGTTGCCAATTAAAGTAAAGCTGCATGCTTGCCAATATTTTCTGTATTTAGGGTCAGAGTGTGTCATTAAACCAATCGTGAAAATTCCTAAACCAGACAGAATCTCCTAAGATGTTTTTGGACACTTAGAGCATTACCTTGTTTTGGAGTGTTTCATTGTATTGCTATTACAGATTAGATAGAAAAATCACAAAACCAAACCAAATAACTGAAATACAGAACAGTATTCCAGTCATCTTGGTACCCTACACGAGTGAAAGTTAAGAAGGAAAAACTAATGTAACCTTGTCCTTGAGTTAGAAAAAGGACTCAAGGAGCTGAAGGGGTTTGCAATCCCATAGGAAGAAAAATATTAATCAACCAGAACCCCAGAGCTCCCAGGGCCTAAACCACCAACCAAGAAGTACTAATGCAGGGACCCATTGCTCCAGCTGCATATGTAGCAGAGGATGGCCTTGTTGAGCATCAATTCGAGGAGAGAACCTTGGTTCTGTGAAGGTTCGAAGCCTGTGGGTGGGTAAGTGGGAGAACACCCTCAGAGTAGCAGGGGAAGGGGATGGGATAGGGTGTTTCAGGGGGAAACCAGGAAAGGGGATAACATTTGAAATGTAAATAAAGAAAATATCCAATCAAAATTAAAATAAGATTATATATATATATATATATATATATATATATATATATATATATATATATATATTAAAGTTACCTTGTCTGTAGAACTTTTTTCTATCTGTTATGATGAAAGAACAAATGGCCTCTATGAGCTTATTCTTGTTTCTCAGCCAGTGTGACACTGTCTTATGTAGTTAGAAATGGTTTTTAAAAGTTTGGCCTAGGCAGAAAAACTTAGTCATTCATAGTAGGCCTTAGAGTAAGGTGATAGCTATGCTTTGATACTGGCCAAGGCTCTTGGTTTTCTAGCTATATATGATATGTTAAATAATTACTTGTCCCATGTCGGGGCAGGGGTAGTTCCAGCCATGTATGGTGTGGACATCCTGTAACATATGGTTAATATCTATTTTTAAGTTAATATATAAGATGTATGTTCTGTTGCATCTGGATTACCTCACGCGTAATTAGATTCTTAAGTTCCATCTCTATTTGCCTGCAAAATATATGATCTCTTTGTTTGAATAGTTGAATAGTATTCCCTTGTGTAGATGTACCACATTTTATTTATTAATTCTTCAGTTGAGGAACATCTAGGTTGTTTCCAGTTTCTTACTGTTATGAATCAAGCTACTATGAAGACATTTTAAACAGATGTTACTGATCTAACTGGATTTCTACATGTAGAAGAATGCAAATGGATCCATGTCTATCATCCTGCACAAAACTCAAGTCCAACTGGAGTAAAGACCTCAATGTAAAACTGGATACAATAAATCTAATAACAGAAATTGGGGAATAGTTTTGAACTCAGTGGTATAGGAGATGACTTTCTGAATAGAAAACCCATGGTTCATGGTCTTCTAAGATCCACATTGATAAATGGTACTTTATGAAACTGAAAAGCTTCTGTAAGGCAAAGGGCAAAATAATAGCCTACAGATTGAGAAAAGATCTTCACCAACCCTACATATGACAAAGAGCTAATATCCGAAATTTATAAAGAATTCAAGAAATTAGATACCAAAAATTCGAAAAAACTCAATTAAAAAAATGAGGTACATATCTAAACAGAGAATTTTCATCAAACAATTCTTCAATGGGGGAGAAACACTTAAATCAGTAGTCTATCAAAAGTCCATAGTCATCAGGCAATGCAGATCAAAATAACTTTGATATTCCATTTTATACCAGTTACAATGGTTAAGATTAAAAACCCACGTGAGAGAACATTCTAGTAAGGATGTGGAGCAAGGGGAACACTCCTCCATCGCTAGTGGGAGTGCACACTTGTACAACTACTTTGGAAATCAATCTGGTGGTTCCACAGAAAATGGAATAGTTCTACCTGAAGACCCAGCTGTACCACTCCTGGACATATACCCCGAAGGTGACCCACTATACTACAGAGATACTTGCTCAACTCTATGAAGCTTTATACTTGATTCTACGGACCTCGATTCTGGTTGCATAGCTTTGTTGGTTTCCAAAGTTATTTCTAACCACTTTGAACTTAGTTACCTAAAGAGACAAGGGATTAACTAAAGAGTGACTCTTCACACAATCTGTTTTCTTCTCTGAGTCCTGGTTTGTATGCAAACATTTCCATACACTCTATCTATCCTATTTGCCTATGCCCAACCGTCCAATGGCTGCATAATACATCATTTCATGTACCATTAAACAAGAAGATGCCTCTTATGCTGATTAACATTAATGATGTAGCATCAAATTGTAAAGTGTATCATACTATGAGATAATAAAGAATGAACAGTCTGGGACTTCGATTAATTATGAGTCAATCTTTGGATAATTATTTGAAATTATTATGTATTGGAAGCAGACAGTTTAGACTAGTATGGAAACTCACATAAAATATTTTCAAGAGAATATTTTTCTTTATTTGTTATAATGTTTACTGACATGAATATGTTTCTGGATTAATTTATTTTATTATTTTATGATTGTGAAGGGTTTGTCATCATGTATGCCTGTGCAGTATGTTCATGTCCTATCAGAGTAAGGCATCATGTGAGACTGGAGTTACTGATGTATGTAAAGTGCCATATTGTGGCTTAGGATTGAGCTGAGGCAATGCTTTTAAAACTGAACCAGCTCTCCAGGCCTGTGATTTTAGTACTACCTCAAAATCCTTTATACTTGTAGTTATAATCAATTTATGATAAATTTATTTTCTTTTTCAAGTAGTTTCAGTTTAGAGAACTCTACTGAATAATATCCAGACCTCAGGTTCTCATAGATTTTCCTTAACAAAAAGGAAAGTATTTACAGGTCCTGGTGCTCTTGCTTTCATATAAACAGTAGGCTCGTGCATGACTACTTTAGCATTGGTGGGTAATAACAAACACAAATCTATCAGGGCATACTCGAGTAACATCCACAGAAAATTTAAGATACACATCAACACAGCTTTTGTGACAAAACTATGAAGTTTATAATAAAGCCATTTTGCTTGAAACTGTGTATCAACAGATGATAGAATTTGCACATGACCTTGAGGAAATCCCTATGATAGCATTTCTTTTTTTCAACAACATACAGAGATACACAACAGTACCATAAGAGAGCATGGGCTATGGGAATGTGATCAGAATACATTGTACATATGCATGACATTCCTCCCAAAAAATTAATAGAAAAACTAAAAGAATATAATTAAATGAATAAAATAGATAACAAACTAAAGTTATTATCTCACATATTAAAAAGCAAGTCAAACAGTGTTATATATATGATCTAAGATATATTATCTATGATTATGATCTATGATCAATGATCTATACTATATGACCTCAAGTCCTCATAGATGGGTATATATACCCATCCATTGACATCACGATTCTGAGGATCCTCATCAACTTCTGAGTACCATTTGATGAAAATACTGAATTTTCTCTAGTATATTCTTTTGGATATTCTGTTTAAAACTTAATTTTCTTTTCAAAATTTCTAATTATTTTATTTATCTACACACCTGTATACATAATTCTCTCTCTCTCTCTCTTTCTCTTTTTCTCTCTCTCTCCCTCCCTCCCTCCCTCCTTCTCTCTCTTTCTCTTTTTCTCTCTCTCTCCCTCCCTCCCTCCCTCCTTCCCTCCCGCTCCCTTTCTCTCTCCCTCTCTCTCTCTTACTCTCTCTCTCTCTCTCTCTCTCTCTCTCTCTCTCTCTTGTACCAGCATTCATGTGTAAGGTATGCATGTGCTAATTTCTACAGAGTCAGGAAGACAGTGTCACTCCTTGCAGTTAGAGTTACAGTTGTTTGTGAGCCACCTGATGTAAGCACTAGGGACCAAATTTGGGTCTGCTGACAAAACAGCAATCAGGCTTAATTGTCAAGCCATCTCTTCAGCACTAATGTTCCTAAGTTACATGAATTTGGAGTTCTTGAACAGTGATGGCATATCCACACACACACACACACACACACACACACACACACACACACACACACACACACAGAGCCTAAGAATATACACTATTCATAGGAATTTACACACTCACATATATATTTTATTAAGGGGATAATTTGCTAGAAGAAAAGAGTAAAGAAGTAAAGAAAGGAGAATTAAGATAGAGAAAAACAAGGAGGTGACTGATTGACCAAGAAGAAGATTTTGTGAGGAGGAAGAGGAAGTGGAAGAGGAAAAGGAGGGGAGAGAGTGACAGAGAATGAGAGAGAGAGACAGATAGAATGAGAATAATGGAAGTCAAAACATTTAAAAACCAGTGAAACCAAGTAGAAAGAATGAATGGTAATGACAGATTGTTAGGCTGTTCCTGAGACTTTTAGGCATACTACTAAGTACCTTAACACCAAACCTAAGCACCTAAAACTTGCTTATCAATTTTTAAATTATTTCTTAGAGGATATCAAAAGTGTCATATGAATTTATATGAAGAATGTTTAACTGACTCCTGCCAAGTCTTGTTGCTCCAAGGAAACAATTAACAAAAACACCGACTGTAGAAAGAATGTATTTAAGATAATGATCAGTCTATGCAATTCACAGGGTCTCATCCATTCTGATTTCCAAAGTGAAAAGTGGTCATTTTGCTTTGTCTAAAAAGCTTTATTATTAATAATGTAGAAGAGTGTATTTATCATTCAAAAAACTATATGCTCATCATACTATATTTTTATGTTACTAATATTACTGAGAGGAACTATTAACCAGAAAAAATGAAAATGTCAATCCACTTCCCTGTTGATCCTAAATAAAATTAAGACAAGATAAGAGCTCATTAACAGATGGTTTTAGGGAATCAAATAAATACACCTTCCTCATTTATAAATATCTACTACAGAAATTATATTGATTATGTAAGAAAATGAATACTCAATAAATAAACATAAAATAAAAGTTAGCCCAGAAAAGGGTATGCCCCTTCAATTTTAATGGTGCTATTTAATACTTTTAATTGATCCATTTTGTCTACTCAAGCAGGAGTTACTTAATTAAAATATTATGTAAAGTAGTATAAAACAATGCATAATTAAATTTAAAAACCATACTGAATTGATTTCAAATTAGCCCACTTCACCAGTGTTGGAAAGCAAACTGATTCAATGATTTCCTTGAGGACTGTACCTGGTCACTGCTTGGAATTGTCTTTCCTGGTCACAAATCAATATCACTTTCTTTCATTTATCAGTGATTATAAAGCTTTCCAATAGTTCTAATTTTAAAGAATGATTACAGCAAGTATAGAGCCATTGATTGTTTAAAGGTTACTGCTAAACTGAACACACAGGTAGTTTGATTTTTAATGAATGAGATTATCTGAAAAGTCAAGCATTTTTCCTTGACAAACTTTAAGTGATAAAGTTGTATGTCTCATGGTGTGTGATCCAGCAATGCATGTGAACATATGTATATACATGCGTATGCTTGCCTCATTCTAACAGATAACTAAAATATTTAACAAACTGCAAAAAAGTCATAATCCTCAATTAAAACTTTGTTTAAATGAAATATGGTTTCTTTTTTAATTAATTAATTAATTAATTTTAAACTCCAAAATTTATTGCCCTCTAGGTCCACCCTCCAACTGTACCTCCTCCCTGCCCCCCTGTCTCCATGAGGATGTCCCCACCCTCCACCCCACCAGATCTCTAAACTCCCTAGGGCCTTCAGTCTTTGGAAGGTAGGTACATCTTCTAAAACTGAACCCAGACCCAGCAGTCTTCTGCTGTATATGTGTTGGGGGCCTTATATCAGCAGGTGTATGCTGTCTGGTTGGTGGTACAGTGACTCAGAGATCTCGGGGGTCCAGATTTATTGAGACTGCTAGTCCTCCTACAAAGTCTCCCTCCTCCTCAGCTTCTTACAGCATTTTCCCAATTTAACCACAGGGGTCAGCAGCTTCTGTCCATTGGTTGGGTGCAAACATCTGCATCAGACTCTTTCAGCTGCTTGTTGGGTCTTTCGGAGGCAGTTATGATAGGTCCCTTATTGTGAGCGCTCCATAGGCTCAGGCCTTGGAACCTCCCCTTGAGCTGGATCCCACTACGGGCTTATTGCTGAACCATCTTTTCCTCAGGCTCCTCTCTATCTCCATCCCTGCAGTTCTTTCAGACAGGAACCATTATGGATCAGAATTTTGAGTGTGGGGATGGCAACCACCTCTTTCTAAAATAGCTATAAGTGGTTTAATTAACTAAGCCACTACTGAAAATATTCACATCATTTTTATATACTCCTTTCACAATTTATACTTTATACTCTTCCCTTGTAGTGTTGGCTGGGGTTCAACCTTCTTTTATTTTCATTTTTAAAAATGTATTTGTTGCATTATATATATATATATGAGTATTTTAATTCATATGTAGAGTGTACATGTCTGGTACTCAAGAATGTCAGGGTAAAGTGTCAAAACCCCAATCTGGAATTACTGATGCTCTTGGCCTTCATTCGTGTGTTTTGAACTAAACCAAGATCCTCTGCAAGAACAAGAACACCAATAAACACGGCTCCAAACCCTGAGTTACTCCTCTTAAAAATAAAGCACAAGATTCACAGACTACTTCTGTAATAGTAAGTTCTTGAAGGGCAAGGACTGTCAGCTTTGAGTGAATTCTTCTCTCTGGTTCTTGGCTGTTCTTTATATGTGTCTGTTTCTCTATGTCTCATAACTTTTATGTGCCTCTCCCTCTGGAATTCTATCTTTCTCTCTATTTGTCTTTCTTATTGTGTTTCTCTACACATGTCTCTACTGAGTCAAATTTCCACATCTAGACTACAATTGCAGATTCTGATTATAAAAATCACACAGAGAACAGGTCCTACATAGAATGCACATAGAAAGAACTCTGGTACTTTGAATCAGAGCCAATCACAGGAACATGTCTGCCTGAAGGCATAGAATGAATATTAAAGTCCTCTTGAAGTCACCTCTTAAATTGTCCACTGGATTGGTATGCTAAATAGTCATACCTTTGGCTCCTAAATGTGGGTGGTTCTGTTATACAGAGTCCTGGCACAGCTCTATATAGCATGTGACAATACAGTCACTTATGAATCATAAAACAGGTTGTGACCAAAGTCCAAACTTGTAACAACCTTAGGATTTGACTTTCTAGACGTTAAAATTCTAAGCAATATGTTTGGCTTTTCACAGGTTATCCAACATAAAGTGTTCTGTTATGACTGTCCGAATGAACTACGTTATCTACTTGGATAAGCAGTTAACAACCTCAGAGCATGTAACCTCAGACAGAAGTTTACTGCAATGTTGATCCATGAGATAACTAGGTATGAAGCCATCTACTTGTTGGGCTTGAAAATGCATACCATAAATATCAGATAACTTAAATACCTGAATATTATGGTAAATTTCTACATGGAAATCAATAATACAAGCTCATATAAACCGTTTTCATTCAGCAAAATATTGTTGAAATGTGAGTCCTTATCGATTGACTATAAATCTATATTAAAGAGATGTTTCATCCTTTCTCTACATACATAGCAAGGGAAATTATCCCTTAAGTTCATATCTGAGGGTTTGAAAATCAGTGATTTTTGTGTCTAAAAATAAGTTTGTCCTGGTTATTTTTTTCCTATTTGACCCAAGCTAGAGTTATCTGAAAAAAGGAACCTCATTTAGGAAAAATTCCTCCATTCAATCGCCTGTACTACTCCCCTTCTTTCTCTCTCTGTGTGTGCATGAGTGTGTGTATACATATAAATATATATTCTTTACAGTATATATATATATATATATATATATATATATATATATATATATATATACTTACTTGATTAATAATTGATATGAGTGGGCCCAATATGCAGTAGCTGAACGTGAGTTTTGCCACTGTGGCAGCTGGTCTTAAAATGCATAAAATATCAGTGTGATCTAACAACATAGAAGCAAGCCAGAAGTGCCACTTCTCAATGCCTTCTGCTTCAGTTCCTGTTTCAGGATGCCTGTCTTAGATACCTGCAAAGAAATGCTTTGATGAAGGTCGGTGATGGTGATATGGAAGTGTAAGATTAAATAAATCCCTTCATTCCCAAGTTTATTTTAGTTATGATGTTTTATCACAGCAATTGAAACCCTAACTAAATTATGTTCCTTCACTGAGTTCATAATTAGAATCCTAAGCAAAATAAGCCACTTAATGTTTACATGCTACATTTATAGACTTCAAATTCTAATGATTTAGGATAGAATTTCAAAGTACTGCTTAATTCTCCATCTGCATCGAAACTGCTAAGATTTTGTGAATGAATGTCAAATAATGATGTGGAAATATTTGAATAAATCTATATAATTTATATACAAGCAAGGAAATTAAATAGTCTTGAAATTTTTGTAAGTAAAAAGGGAGAAAAAAGTAGAGCCCTAAGATGAGAACCATTGCTTTTCCTCCATTCATTATGGCAAATCTAAGGAGATAGGAAAGAAACCAACGAGTGGGCAATAAAGACAATAGGACTCTGGTTTCATTTCTCTCATAGGAAGTGTGGTTGTATCTGAAGTTCCAGGGTATTCTGAAATATACATGAACCTAGCAATTCAGAATGAATGAAAAATTAAATTGAAAGATTAGATAATGTATCCCAATCTAATTAAGCATAGGGGATAGGATTCTACATTATATATTATGAACCTGAGATTGAGACAAAAGAGGAGAATAATGTTTTAAGTTATAAGGTGAATAAAAGATCCTATCATTAGCATTCTCACTAGGCATAAGATTCAGGATGAGAAGTTTTGATGTAGAAATTGAATAAAAGTCATGGAGCTATTAAATCAACCAATTTACAGCTGTTGCTTTTACTGGAGTGGTGAGTCTTCTGTTTAGGAAAGGCCAACTGAATCTAATGACCTCAGATAAAACGTGGAACTTTAGAGATGGCATAGTCATGAGGATAATGTAGCATACAGATTTGTCATATAATAGTGCTACAATCATTTTCTGTAATGAGATATTTGTGGATTTGAGTTTATATTAATGGATTTAAGATAAAGTAAAGACTCAAGATGGAACGATACATGCGGTACTAAAGTTCACAAAGTATTAAAGAACTGTAATAGAGATTTGATTCTAGGAATATAGTATATAATATTGAAGCTGTTTACATTACATTGATTGTCCATTTCCATATTCAATTCAAAGGAAGTCAAAAGAGATAAAGTGACAATATGATTGTTATATGACTCCTATTGGAAACTACAACTATGATGGAGACAGAAAAGTAATGTTTTGAGAGAACAGGGACGACATATGACAAATATAATACCAATGAACCAAAATCTATTTTTAAAATTTTAGGGTATGCTTTAAAAAGCAAAGAAAAATCACAATTGGTCAAAATAGAGTATGGTTCCCCAATAAAATCCAAGAAATAATCTGTTACCGTTAGAAACAACAGTTGTCGTTATGATTTCTTCCAAATGATATAGCTATTGGAACTAAAATATATGAATGAATAAATACAAAGTGGAAATAAAATCAATATGTGCAAAGGGTACTTGGATTGTATTAGTTGTTTACTTATTGTGAGAAACAGAGAGAGTTAATATCTGTTACTTTTATTAGGAGTCTCTAATTATAATAAAAGGGAAATAATTACAAATACATCAACAATTAACATCATGGAGAAAATATCTCTATAGTTGGATGAAGAAACTGTTGGTATATGACATAGGGATGGGAGAGTTGGATCTTTGGGTAGATCGATTCACATCTTCCTGAGAAACACCGATTTCTACAGTGGCTGTACAAATGTGAACTCCTTCAGAAATAAATGAATGTTTTGCTTCCTTTACATTCTTGCCAGTGTGAACTATCACTTCTTTGTTTGATCTTAGCCACTTTGACCACACTATGATGAAATCTTAAAGTAGTTTCATTTGCATTTCCTTGATGACTAAGAAGTTAGACATTTCTTCATATGAGTTTCTGCATTTGAAATTGTTTTTGTTTAGATGTGTACTCCAATTTTACTTGGGTTATCTATTTACTTAATATCTAGAGCTCCACATATATTTTTGATAATAGTATTCTGTCATATGTGCAGATGGTTAAATTCTTTTCCCATCCTGTAGACTGCTGTTCCTATGAGAAAACTTATATTTCAAATAAAATGAAAAAAACATGAGGTAGAATTGTAAAATAATAACCATCCATATTCGATGAAATTATTTGTTATGTTAAAAAAAAGGGAAGTAAGTATCCATATTAGCAGAGGTTCCTCATTTTTAGAGAACAGATAACACAATGGACATTTTTTTCTGGGGGTTGACAAAGAAGAATGTTTTAGGAAGACCATTCTTTTATATCCAAGTTGCTTGGAACCAAGAAGGTTCTTGCCTCTGATATTTGTTAAGAGGGTATTAGGAAGAGATTTATAGGAACTGAAAATGGTCAACTTTCTACTTGATGATTCATGGATCTCTGTGAGTATTTCTTTTGTGTAGAACTATAGTATTTATAATATGCTCCATCAGCAAAATAAGATATAGGTGAATACTCTTAGTGTTTGCAAGAGTTTTACTGAAATTAATGACATTTTTAATGAGATAAGTAAGCATCTAAAGAAAGGAAGAGATTGATGTCTGGAGGAAAGTAGAAAAGCAGAAGTATAAATGACTTTATTTGGAATGAGCCTGAGAAACAAATTAACTTGTGGTAATGATAGACTGTTGCAGTCAAAAAGGGGGAAACAAATTAATCTAATAGGCACATGAAATGAAAAAACAAAATGGATTATAAAGTAAGTTCACTGTCTGGTTACAAAATTTGAGTCTAGTGAGAAAAAGGATGCCCATTCCGAAGAAAAGCATTGCATTTTATGAGTGCTGGTAGGCAGAGAGGGATACCACTAGCCTGAGACTCCTTTGAGTCCAAATTTCAGAAATATGATAATGTATACGGGATCTCAAATGCATGTGCTCCACAGAAAGACAGCATGGCCCTCACCCTATACCTTGAGGTCAAAGGATTCAACTTAGCTAAAATTCACAAAGCATACCCTTCTTCAGGTGCAGTATCCAGAATAGATTCCAGGCTGTTTTATCTAGTTTGGTTCCCTTGTTCTATTGTTGAGAAAATGTGTGTGTTTGTTGGTGTGGGTGTGCTTGTGTCTTTGTGTCTCTCTGTGTGTCTGTGTCTCTGTGTGTCTATGTATATGTGTGTGTGTGAAGAAGCTATGAGGAATTAGGACATAGAAATATTGGAAGAATGTCAGAACTGTACTTCCAAGACTGATGTACACTAACCTTCGGTATCCTTATACACAAGCTAGTAACTCCAAGATTCTTGGAAGCACAAGGTATACCTATGCCAATTTATCAAGACAGGAGGTACTCCAAGCATAAATTAACAGCTTCCAAAAGCACACTGAAAACAAAGGAAGACGAGATTTATGAGTGGCCAGGTGTTGAGTGCAATAAGTGAGTGGAAAATCTCACTTATTAGGCTATGATGAACATATATGGAGGAGTAGAAAAGTGGTCAGAATAAAATTTGCATACTCACATGGTTGTCCTATAAAATATCAGTTGAAGCAAAGGAAAAAAGTTTCTGGTTCATTTTGCTGAGACCATTGAAACAAAGGAACGTCAAAAACAAAGAAATAATAAAAGAAGGCAGCAAGAGTTTTAGTAGAATGGTATTCTAAATAGAAAATCCCTATCAAGGCAAACTCAGCCCAAATGAACATTGTTAATTTTCTCAGAAAGCTAGGTATCCATTAGTTTCTAAGTACATTTCACTGTCGTATAAGGTTTTGTCATATGATTCTAAATAGTGTTTAAACACAGTCATTTGGATTTTTCCAGGAGTCTTGAAAAGAAATATCTTTTAAAGAACAAAGTAAAACTGTGAGATGAAAGAAGAATGGTAGAAACATTTTAGAATTTTATGCTTGGAAACTTTAGAAACAAAATAAAACTTATTTGGCACATTGACCTGATGAGAGAATTCATAGAGGAAATTTTAGATTCAGGTTTTGTACACTCTGCAGTGTCTCAATATATCTTAGTATCTACTTCTTTTCTGTGTTAAAAAAGTGAATGTCATATGTGTTCACTGTCCTTTACAAAAGTTGAGGGACTGAGTATCTTTTGTTCTTTAAGGTGTGCTTTGCTGTGAAAACCATGGTGTGACATCCCCTTAACCATGAGACTGAAACTCAGTCACTTCAAGTCACAAGCCCAGTTCAAGTACACTTCAGCTTCTGCCTCCCTTCTGAAGCCATCCCTTTCACTGCTCACACCAAACTACTTATCACCTAAACGTCTACAATAACACAGATTTCAAAGTAATTTTTTATTTTAAGGTATACGTTTGCACTTAAACAGGTGGTCATTTACTACAAATTAAACCAAGCCTTCATACAGTTAGAAATGATAACATATATCTCTTTAATATTTTATTTTAAACAGACTCTTAAAGGTTTGTGACTCTGTGTATGTGTGTGTCTGTGTGTGTGTGTGTGTGTGAGAGAGAGAGAGAGAGAGAATTAAAACACCCCAAAATTTCCTAAATGAGGTACGGGAGGGAACCTTACATATTTTGCCTAATTTTTGTAATGAGAACACACTATACATGCTCAGCTATTTGTCAATATACATTATTAAATGTAAATCATCAGGATATTAATACATTATTAAAGCCATTAATCTTTTCTAATTGAAAATTTGTGTCAGGATACAACACTATTAATTAGCACGGACCTGCTAAACAAAACTACAAGGCAGTGTTATCTCCTACCTGTTGAACTGCCTAAATCAAAAAGCCAAAGATGATGGAGAAAATATGATAATTCCCTAGGTATTTGAATAAAATTAATTACAGCCATTTTGAAAACCTCTGGGAATATTGTTCATTTTTCAGCTTCACCACATGAGGAAAAAAAATGAGTACTTCTAAAAATCTATTTCAGTTAATATTTTATGTAATAGTTGTATAGGCATATATATAATTTGTTTGAATCAATTGTCATTGATTCTCTCTCCTTTCTTTCCTCCTTCATCTTTCCCTCAAAAATTCACATGCTTCCTCTCTCTTGTCTTTATTAATTCCTGATGAATTCATGTGTGTGAAGAACAGGTTCTTTCTATTCACAAATAAGCAGTAGGGGAACCAGGAATGTTAAACACATAAGCTATCTCTTTAAAGGGAGATAACCTGTTTTTCATTCAGAAGACTCAGGGTAAATGTAGTTAAGGGAATGTTGATATTTCTGGTCTCTGCACAGTGGAAAACATGTCAGATTCCCTCTCAGACTTCTATAATTGGCTTGCTTTTTTACTAGTTAATCTATAGGGCCTATCTTTAGAAATAGTTTCAATGTAACTTGGCTTAAGCTTTGTTGTGTATGTAGATTGTAACTTATTATCAGTAGAAAACTTCCAAATTGTGCTGTGCTTTTGAACAAACATTGGCTACTGTAGCATGCATAACCAAACTACCTTCTTGCCTCATGCAGACTGTTACTGGGGTAGTCACAGAGACTCCTGCTTCCGTTAAGTGCCATCTGTATGTGTGTTGATATGTTACTGCAGGCTAGTACACAGGTAGCAAAGCATGTACTGAAGTAAACTCTGTCTCTCTCTGTGTGTCTCTGTCTCTATCTCTGTCTCTGTCTCTCTCTCTCTCTCTCTCTCTCTGTGGTGTGTGTGTGTGTGTGTGTGTTTGTGTGTGTGTGTGCGTGTGTCCCACTGATTGTCAAATGCTTACTAGTTACGGATGTGATTTATTAAAGTTCTCTGCAGCCATGTTTGAATTTCATCTGTCTCATGTTTGTGCAAGTTTTCTGCATGTACTCCCAGACACTACTAGTTCATGTGCGACTGTACTGTCATGACAAGCAAATAGTGCTTCAGCAGATACTGACTCCCTCTGATTTTCACAATTGGTTTGCTCCCTCTTCCAAGAATATACCTGAATTTTTGAGGAGAACGTATAACATACATGTCTTATTTTAGAGTTAAGTATTCAAAATCCTCTCATTCTTGGCATATTGATCAATTGTTAATCTCTGTAATGTTACATGTTCCAGAAAATGGAACCCTTGCCTGGAACCATTACCATGAGTTTTGGTTTCAGATGGTGAAAGTCTGTAACTTGTATGAGCCATTCATGAATAATTAACAGTCGGTTGGTCACAAGCTATTTTGATAGGTAGCTTGTTCACACCAAGGACTTTTGCATATTTCTTAAACTTTAGTGTCAGAGGGCACTGTATTTTCTATCTGAAATATGGAGGTTATAATGAAAATTCTTCAGGGGTTACACATCACTGGAGGCATAAGGGCTAACTTTGTCACTAAAGCCTTCTGGGATTTTAATCAGCAGTTGAATGTAGTCAACTGAGCCACAGCTGTGAAAACCAAAACTCATGGCTGGCTAACTTATAGACACTAGAAGAGAACTGTTCGTACTATATTAAATGAATGCAGCATGAAACCAACTCCCACTGGCTTAATGTCAGACTTATAAATTAGTGCATTTCTTAACCCTTCCTCCAAGAAGTGCCTTTTGGTGGAAGATGATATTTAATACAGAGATAACCTTTCTGAGATGCTGTGACATAGACAAAGATACTAATATCTTGGCACCTCCATTTCTTATACTGTGTCCTTGGAACACATCTGTATGACTTATGTGCCCCTTAATATTTATGACACTAAAATAGTTTGCCACCTTCTTAGATGCTTTCTGTATTTCTTTCTTTTAGAATTTGGTGATCTTTTAATGAAATTTGCATGCATACAATACAATTCAATTTTACATAGTTATTAATGGGTTACATAATAATATTATAGATAATATTTCTTCTTTCTTTTCTCTGTTATTTACAGCAAAATAAATTTTAATTGAAAAGTATAATACTTAGTTATTTAAATCACATCATAATTTACTTATTTACACAGAGTTTATAAACACAAAAAGGCAGGATGTGGGGAAGGGAATGACACCGGAGCATAGGTGTTCAGGGGGAGTACAGACACCTTTCAGAACAGGGTATCATCTGGGTGTAGGTTCAGGGGACAGGTCACTATGGCTCTGCCTATGATTCACTTGTCCTTATCTAAGTTGGTACTGTCCACCGAGGCTGCCTATTTATAAGACCTATGACTACTAGGTCTGGTAAATTTCCACGAAAGCTGTCTGTTTAAAATAGATTATAGCCTTCTGTTTTCAGTGTTTTTCCACAGAGACCCAAGGCTTTGTGTTAGCATGTATGTATGTCAGGCCTATTGCTGACTTTAGGCCTATGGCTGATTTTAGGCCTTTAGTGTATATGCAGGGCTGCTCCTGACATCTCCTCCCTTCTCTAAGTATAGAAGGGCCTTGATGATTCTATTCTTGCGAAGGCAGGGATAGAGTCCTGATATACAATAATTGAAAGGGACTTTGTAATGACTCCGGCCCTCCTGTCATTGTCCAGTGAGACATGAGGGCCATACCCATCCTGATGTCTTTTTCTTGGAGAGGGGATACTTTTGACATCAACCCCTATGCAGTCAGGCTTGTCCCTCAGGGAACCCAGATAGATATTTTTAAGTTTTATTTATATTCCCTTGCAGTGCTTAGCCTCGCAGCCTAAGCAAGAATTAACTCTCTAAAACTGAAAGCTCATGGCAAATCTGCTGTTGACTGCCTCTGGCATCATTGAGACCACTAAAGACTATGCCATAGCTATGTGGAAGGTCTCTCTTACCCTTAAATGGAACGGCCCAGACCCAGTTCTCATATGGGGTGGAGGACTGATATGCCTGTTTGATACCACAGAAGGCACAGCTAAACGGCTGCCAAATGTTTAATGGAATAAATAGATACCCCCACAAGGCCAGGCCCATCTATAAATAAGATGAATAACGACTGACCTCCAGGGAAGAGAAATCTCCCTGAGAATTCCCTTCTTTTTCCTTTCCAGGTAAAAATGAAACACCTGTGATGTCTGCTGATAGAAGGTCTAATCCTGATGCTGGCCTCCAGACTTATACTACTCAGACCTTTGATGGGCCATTGACAAGGACACCAAACAGCTAGAGATTGACATCACTAATCTGAAGAAATCCCTTGTTTTGATGTCTGAAATGATCTCCAAAAATTGCAAAGGACTTTATCGGACTTGATTTACTCTTCTACAATAGAAAAGACTGTGTACAGCTCTTGGCTGTGTACAGCCCCTAAAGAAGAATGTTGCCCATACATAGACAAGACAGGTATGGTTAAAGAGAACATGAAAAAGGTCAGAGAAGGCCCAGAGAAAAGACAGAGAGAGAAAGAGAAAGAGAAAGATGAGAGCTGGTATAAGGACTGTTTTTCAACCTCTCCATGGTTGTCAATCCCACTTACTCCCATGTTGAGACCATTAATTGGGTTATTTTTGCTGATTCTTTTGGTTCCGGGCCTTAAATAGGCTGACTAACCTTGTGATACAACAGATAGATAGTTTGGTAGCAAAACCTATTCAGATACATTATCATAAGTTGGCTATGGAGAACCACGAGACTCAAGATGAGGTTGTCACTTTATCCAGGGTGTTCCTCAAACCCATCTCCACCTAACCTAAAAGAGGGGACTTCTGCCCCTAGACCAAGCAGAGAGAAGCTACCCAGAATCCTCTCTGACTGGTGATCTGAATTCTTGCTTAGGCTTTCTGTATTTCTAGACTGGAATCTCTCTCTCTTTCTCTCTCTTTGTGTGTTTCTCTGTCTCTGTCTCTGTCTCTCTGTCTCTGTCTCTCTGTCTCTGTCTCTCTCTCTCTCTCTCTCTCTGTGTGTGTGTGTGTGTGTGTGTGTGTGTGTATGTTGGGTTCCAATTGGTTTTATTCAAGTGCTGATATCAGTTCAGAAAGTGTCAGTGATCGAGCTTCCCCTCATGCCTCCAGTGATGTCCAAGCACTGAAGAATTTCCATTATAATCACTATATTTCAGATAGAAAATCTATATAGTACACTATGATACTGAAGCTTAAGAATATGAAAAGGTCCTTGGTGTGAACAAGGTACCTTTCAAAGTACGTTGTGACCAACCTGCTGTTAATTAATTACTCAATACAGGTTACAAACTCTCCCCATCTGCAGTTGTACAAGCTAAAATCTCACAAAAATACTTTGATACAAAGGAAGGGAATACTTTTAGAAAACCAGAAAGGTCCTCATAACTACAAAAATTAATAGAAGGAATTTTATTAAATATAGCAATAGAAGAGTAGTCTTGGAGAGAGAATATAAAAGAAGATTAGAAACAGAATACTGGAAATCTTACTGTTGTACCAGGTAGTCTTTTTAGGGCCGATGATTGAGGTATTCTGAGCCTCTGTATGCTCAATCTGTGTCAGGCTCAGGTCTATAAAATTTTGATTAGGGTAGATTGTTCAGCATCTTCTCTTTGTCTTTTTCAACTCATCAACTATTGCGTCCTTATTTTGAACCTCTGACCCAGTAGTCACTTTGCTTTACTAGAAGGCATGATTAAAATGAATAATATACTAATTCACTAAATTAAGTTGTTACATTATAATGTTTGTTTTTTCTATCTGGGAAGAATAATTGCTGGAAATTATAATTTAAGCTGTAGAAACTTTGTAAATCAGACAGGCAAATTACTAATATTATTCCCTTCTCAAGATGTTCAGGACAGTATTTATCATAAACACATATGTCTCTGAAACAATAAATTTTTTGTTCCTTTTAGAGAATTGCATTACCACTTTCCAGATATATTTTAAATTTCCTTTAGTTAATGGAGGCATATAAAAGTCAAAGTTTTATTTGTTTTACCTTTGAAAAAATATGGTAATTGTGAAGAAATGGTTCTTCTAGTTCCTGTAGTCATCAGGAGTATCCACCAGTAGCAGAGCCCTTCGCTGTCCTCACCCTGACAGCACTAGATGTATTCAGTAGAGAACTGTATTTCAACATAGCACACAGATTAACTTTTTCCCACTTGGGAGCTGTGACCTTTTGGTGATAAATGTGGCATAAACACAAATATTTTACTTGCCTTTTAAAAGAATTGTCTTTGTCAAAACTTTGAACAGGGATTGTTTTCATGCAACATTTGAAACAGATTTATAATATTAAAATATGATGAATGAGAAGAAGGGGAAACAATAAATTGTAATGTGACTACACTTTTGATAACCTAGAAATGCATGCTCATCAGAGAACTCAAACTAGAAATGTTTAAATCTCATAACTCAGAGGTTTCATATCTTGCACTTAGCAGAATCACATGGCTGCCTTATAAATCTATAGATTATTAGATCCTGCTCCCACACTTTCAAAATCTGTAATAAAAATTGTGTACGTTTAGCACTTTCTCCCACATGAATTCTCTGTAGTTGGGAAAAAAACATTTACAGCTTGCTACAACTTCCCACTTCCAACTCAGCATATAGTTTTGACAGCTTTTTTTTTAATGTAATAAGCACTTTTCTATAGGTGTAAGATATGTGAAATAATTGTATTTAAATCATAGGATTAATTAGCGTGCTATATCCAGACTACAGTCAAACTTCATAAATATTATCTAGTATTTTATTGTTTACTACTAATTACATTAAATGAAATGAACTCATCCTTTGAAAATATGTGAGATGTCTAGGCAAGTAAATTTCAAGTTGATACTTTAAAAATATCAAGTAGTTCTTCTAATATATTGGTAAAAATTTCCCTGCATTTTCCACTGTGCATTCAGGTAAGAAAATTTCATCACAACCATGTTTAATTATAGTAATAATTTGCTATTATGGAAATCGATGTAGGAAATTTTATACATTCTGTAAAACACACAATAAAAAGACTTTATTTTCATTAGGTAATAGCACCAAAATATTTTTAAACTATTATTCATTAGTTTACTTTCTTTTCTGATACAAGTCACCCCTCAGAACTCATTATGTTAGACAGATAAAAAAAGAATTGTATAATGTTCATTATTTCTGAGTATTCAGGCTAGGTACATGAGTACATTTTTTGGTAATAAAAATAAATTAAATCTTTGATCTATACTACTCTGATGGTCTGAGAAAGCCAGTAGAACATTAAAACAAGCTTGTGTATATGGAAAACATCTGCAAGAGTTTTTCTAACAAGGAAGAGAGTTATCAGCTACAAAGACCTCATTCCAGGTGCCTTAGATTTCCTAAAATATTCAAAGACAAAGTGAAAAGCCAGAGGCTTCCTACTATCAAAATTACCCTGACTTAAGCACAGAGGCAAAGATTAAGCAAGGGAATAAAGCCCAGAGCCTTGAAACTCTATTATAAATCAAATCTTCACAAGAAAATTAGAATCGAGACAAGGTTATCTTCTTGTTTAACATTGTTCAAAGTTAGTTTCGAATGCTTTCTCTACAATTGAAAACACACTAAGTAGTGTTTAAAGTAGTTTTAAGTGTATTAAGTAACAGATAATCTAAAAGTCACCAGCAACAGTTTAATCTGAAATTACATAACTGAACCTGAAAGGGTTGGTTTGCACAGATCTCAGAATTCTCCTATGAATTCACTGAAAACACCCGAGAACATATGTTGGCTATCAGGGACGATGAGTGATTTCTGTCCCCAAAAGTCCAATGCTGTGAGGAACTGAACCTAAGTCAAATCTTGATTCCAAGTGGGCAAACTGTGAGAAAGAGTCTGTGGAAGCAAAGGGAGAGAAGATGGGGTGAAGAACTCTGGAAGGGGGGACTTGGAGGGGGAAGCAACATTTGGAATGTAAATAAATAAATCATTTAAAATTATTTTAGAAAGTAAAACATAATGATTAAACACACACACACAAAACAAACAAACAAACAACAAAAAAAAGAACTGTGGATAACTATAAAAAGGCCTTTAGGTGCCGGTCACAATGAAGGATTCTGGGCGATTTAAGGGAATCCTATCAAGCTGTTGGAAGACTTCCACAAATGGGTTGCATTTGGATCCTTGCTTTGATTTTACTTTTCTGCAGAAAATTTTTGATCTGTATTCTGATATTCCAAGAAAATAAGGAAGCATAGACATAACATGATATGCTTGGACGTCATGATTCAAATTGGTAAATTTTTGGACTTCCTCATCTGGTGGCTTATTTCTGAAGCATATAGACCAAACTGTTTGAGTCAAACTGAGGAATAAGACCTAAAGAAAATATTTGATTTGTATTAGTAGAAGTTGACCAGAGCCCAAAGGAAATACTTTTTGTTTCTTTCTTTCTTTTTTTTTTTAAACTTAAGTTTTTACTTATTCATTTTACATTCTGCTCACTGTCTGGTCACCCCCTCCCACAATACTTCCTCCATCCTCCCTCCACTCCTCTGAGCAGGTAGGGGTCCCTTGGGTATTCTCCAACCCCAGTCTGCTAGGCTAGATGATTCCTCTCCCACTGAGGCCAGACAAGGCAACTCAGCTAGAAGAACATATCACATGTACAGGCCACAGTTTTTGGGATAGCCCTGGATCCAATTCAGGAACCACATGAAGACTAATCTGCATATATGCTACATACATGTGGGAAGTCCTAAGTCCAGCCAGTACTTACCGTGAATAACCTAATTCTTAGGAACTCCTTCAATAATCTTATATGTTTAATTACAGTTCCTATAGTTCTTCCATTAGATATAGGTTAGTAAGGGCAGACTAGAATGAAAACAGTGAGGTGTAGATACCTCAAAGGACTTAGGATTTCAGGGCTTCATAGGCATAAACTACTAATCTTGCAAGCCTTAATCTTCTTCACGTTCATTTATAGAGAGCAGCACAAGGATACCATGGTAGGGAATGTAAAAGATATGGCTAGGAGATATCCCTAAATATGTACTCCTTTGTCTTGAAGGTGGTCAATAACCTGTCTTTGTTAGGGACTTATTTAAATTATATCTTTTTGTACCAGACTCAAATTAAGCAATGTACTTTGAAAAGGAAAATTCTGATATTGCCTTGCTCCCAAGTTTTTCAAGTTTATTAAGTTGGAAAATGAAAACCTGCATCCAGAAGAAAGCAAATTGTAATATTACCTTGCAGCTGGCCTTTTTGTTTTACAAGAGTAAGGACAAATGCTTGGAGGTATCTTATATGCTAACTTGATTTTCATCCAAAGATAATCCAGAATGGTTAATAAGATTTCATTGTAACACCCTGCCAAGGCATTGCTCATCCAGGAACCTCAAACTTCTCCCTTTAAAGCTTCCATGAGGATCTGGGCTCCAAAGCTAGATGCCACTTTTGTCCCCTTCTGCATTCTCTATATAGAAGAATAAAGGGAATAACTTCCTTTGTATGCATTTCTTTTCCCCCTAAGACAGTCTAATATGAAGACCCAATAGGATTTCTCCCCTTTCCCTCCAAAACCTGAAAGATTAAAAGCTGCTTGAAAAATTTTTTACAAGTACCAAGGAAGTTTCCCAAGGTCTGTCAGTCCAGACTTCATGTCTGACTAACATGAAAATCATGCTTCTTGCCAAAGAAGAATTTATAGAAATAAAAAATTGTCATGATTTTATAGGCTGCAGAGATTGATTAAATGGATTACATGAAAGTAGTAAAGGAGGAAAACTAGTGACAGATAAGTTCTATTACTGGAAGGATTCCTGTCTCTTTCGATTGCACTAAAAGTCGACTGAAAGTTGTCACTTGGGAATAAAAGCTAAGTCTTCCATACTGCATCATAGAAGTACTAAGAGAAAACTTCAGCACACCCCTGAACTATACCATACCATCCCAAGCAACCAAGGAAAGAGAGTAAAATGTTATACTATTTCTTGAGATGCTCTAGGAGTCTTTAAGCACACCAACTCAAGTTCTGAATCAGGAAATGGACTCTGATTCTAAGAGGCCACTTTCGAAGCCTAATCAGCCTGAGTTATCAAAAGAAAATGGTAAAAGGCTCCCTCCCTGAGGCCCAATAACATTCTGGATAACTTACTAAGAAGTGTCAGCAAGATATTATAAATCTAAGTCTAGGATGATTCATTCCAAAAAGAAAAACAAAAGAACAACAACAACAATAATAATATCGGCTATCAGTTGTAGTATTAACAGGTATGCCAAGGACACCAGAAAAGAGGGGAGGAATCCCAAACGAAGCCTGGTTTAACTATAGACAAAGATGGCATCACTTAGGGGACATCCCCAAGGCTGTCTCAAGCAGTGAAGATCTAATGACACTGAATCCTTTCTGATGGTTAAAATTCTACAATAAAGAACTGATAGCACCTGAAACAACCTTTCATGGTTCCTGCCTACCAGATCATTTCATCCATGGAGATCATTCTGGAGGAATACATTTTTTTTAAACCTATATTTTTCTCTTTATTGAAGACAACCTCTTCTAAAGAAAGATATGAAAGGCCTCTTGTAGTTTTCCATCTTTGTTACACTGAGAAAGATTATTTGCTTGCAAATAATAGAAATAGAAATAAACAGAGTATTGGAGAAACACGAGGAGAAAAAAAGGGAACAATTGTAGACATTTGTGACCTTGTACACTTCTTTCTTCCTCACAGACTGTATCATTCAGTGGCAGGAGCTCATCAAGGGTTGAGTTCTTATAGTTGGCAAGGTCATATCAAAAGGCTACTTAAGACTTTGAAAGAGCCTTTGCAACAAACCTAACTATGGGTTTGAAGTCCAAATTTGGAATTGAAATCAGTTAAAAATCTGTCTGCCTTGTAATTTCTAAACATACATTCTGATAGCTCAAACTCCTAAGATAATTATATGGTTTAGCTATGTATTTGAAAGATACATTCCTGTGAATTCTACTATACCTTGATCTCCAATATGTTTTTTGCTATTGCCATTCCCTAAGAAACAATTATTCAAACACTTTGGGCAGTATTTCCCCTAATGTTTGCAAATAGCTCCAACCTCTTGAGGAAGTGTTATCAAGAACTTGTCTCAAATTCTCATACCTATATTTAGTAATCGAGTATGTAAATAGCATTCCTTTCTGTACTGCCATGAAGAAAGTGCACAATAGATTTTTAAAGTCCTTCTTAGCAACCTTCTCCCACTCCTGGAACCCAGAAATTGTAAGGTTGCAATTGTAAAAACTCATCTATGCCAGGATCAAGGATTCTGAAAAGTGTTTGACACCAAGTTTGTCAAAAGAGGCTTGGGATGTGAACAAAACAATAAATGATCATGCCAACTGAGTAAATAGCATTTTAAAACTCTGTGATGGTATCAAATAATGCTTACTGTCCTAGGTTAAATCTTGTGGTCTTCTGATGTATACCAAGAATAGGTAAGAGACAGCTTGATCAGTACTGTTGTCTTGGAGACACTTAGTACAAGAAGCTCATAGACCAGCTTTACTGAACTCAGTGGTATGTAATTCTGGGTCCCAAGATAAAGAGAATCAGGGCTAAAACTTTCAGTTAGAAAGCTGTAGGTGATGAAGTCGGAGTAGCTGGATATGAAGCTCACATGCTTGGAACCTTGCCCATTAATCCTTGGTAGTCTCCAAAAGTACTCAGATGACTTCATCTCCAACTTAGCTTTTTTGCAGTCACTCACCTTCTACATGTACTCTTGGCTCTATAGCACGTACAATGAAAATAATTTTGTTATGGGACTTTGTACAACAGGAGAAACTGTATTAAAATGTCACAGCATTAGTAAAGTTGAGAAACATTATATACTAGATAAAATTTAGCACCAACTTTGACTTACAGTGAAGTTAGTTAATTATTCCTTTCTTGATAATTTCATGTTTTAAAATACATTTCATATAAAATTATGTATATATTATGCATGTATTTTATATGTACATATAAAATACATTTCATATATATATATGCACATATTTCAGTGCCATTGTGCTAGAATGTCAAGGAATAATCTTATATTAATAGCCACTTGAGAGGTTAATCTTAAAATATAGGTGCTTAGTAGAGACATGTAGTAAAATAAAATGTCATAGCAAATTATGGGGATAACAGTTGATTTGACATTCATTATCAACGTCTGCATAAATTGTTAGAATCAGTTTCAGCTGTTTATTTTTGTTAGCTGATTCTACTTTTAAAAGTATATTTTAATGAAGGCAACTGGACTGAAGCCAAAGAAAGCCTTCATAGGTTACCACTCTTAGTGGACAATCATCATTTGATGTTATCTGCCAGGGGAACATTTTACTGAAAGCAGCTGGATAAAATATTACATTTCTCATTCATGTAATTTTAAAGGGTGCTCATCTGCACTGATCAATTAAATATGAAGCAATTCTAACCTACAGTAATTTACAGAATAAAAGAACATGGGCACTTAACATTCCCATCAAATGCTCATACTCTATAATTAATTTAGATTGCCTTTCAATTGAATTTAGTGAATACACTTAATGGCCCATGGATCATTTTCATAGCCTAACCTCAAATCTTATCTGAGGTAACGACTATCCAAACATAATGTTTTTTTTTTTTTTTTTTTTTTTTTTTGTCTCCATAACTTTCTGTCTATATATGCAAAAGCTGATGTATTTGTAACCAAGAAAGTCACAGGGTGGTACCTATCATAGAATCTATAGATTATACAAACCAGCTCATCATCAACAAATTAAGGAGTTGAGAGTATAAATATTATATATATTCAGAGTGTGTGTATATATATATGGAAAGAGATCATGGAATTTAGTCTTTGAAATGAGCTACTAAATATTTGTTTTCTATAATCAATGCTGTGTATTTTAAATACATACACATTTATTAAGAGTCAGATATATGTACTACACATTTGTTACTTCCTTGATCTTCAATGTATTGTACCTTTTTTCTTCTTTATTTTCATATAAGGTTGTCTGTTCTTTCATTTTTGAGATTATAATATAGATAACATTTTCTTTTTCCTTTCCTTATTCTAAACCTTCTGTGATTTCATTCAAAGACTAACTATGGCCTCAGTGTTTTCACTAATTATTGTTGTGTCTTTCTGAGTATATATGGATGTGAATATACTACTAAATACATAACCATTTCCTGTTCTGTTTTTGTGCTTTTAAAGACATGTATGTTTTCAGGGCTAGTGATTTGGTATAGGATAATCAAACTGTGTGCTCCGTAATTGGGAAGACAATTTACTCTACTCCCAGCATTCCTTCATTGCCTGTAATTTTTCCCCATGGGCTTTATTCTTCTACATTAGCATGTCTACTGGTATCACTCATGTTCTTATCGAAAACTTAACATTTTATGATTCTTTGTCCACATATGAAAGCAATCTTATACAAACCAGGAACCAAACTTCTCCACTGGAGAAGACTGATTTTCTTTTTTTTCTTTTTCTTTATCTTTTTCTTTTCTTTTTTTCTTTCCCAGCAGATAGAATTACAAATAGCTTCTTGATTAGGGTGTGGGGCTTTGTGCCATTTCTCTTTTCTGTGCTGCGATATTTCCTGACTTCAATATTTTTAAGTCCTGGGCATGGTGTCACCATGTCTGTGAATTTACATGTGAAACTGTCTGATTTGGCAAGAGGAAGCTTTTTCCTAAGGGTCATTCACCACCTCTGCCTCTTAAAATCTTTCTACTACCACTCCTATATATGTATCCTTGATTCTTAAGGGGAGTATTGTCCAGTTTTGTGTCTCTATTTAAATTAGCATATATCAAAAGAAGAAACTTCTGTGACAAGTGTTGAACTATTTTGCCATCTACTGCTATAGCATTATGTCACTAATACTCTTGCTTTTTAAAATAACTTCCTTCCATCCGTCCTTCCTCCATCTTCCTCCTCTTCCTCTTCTTGTTTCTCTTCTTGTTTTTGTTCTTCCTCGTCTTCCTCCTCCTCTTCTTCCTCTTCCTCCTCCTCCTCCTCCTCCTCCTCCTCCTCCTCCTCCTCCTCCTCCTCCTCTTCTTCTTCTTCTTCTTCTTCTTCTTCTTCTTCTTCTTCTTCCTTCTTCTTCTATATCCAATCAGCAGAATAGTAGTTGTAGGGTTTTTTTGGGGGGTGAGGGGGGGGGTCAGTGGTCACTACAGTCTTGTTGTCTCAGGTTCTTTGCCTCATTAAAATATTTATACATCAGTTCTATCATATAGATTGAATGGTAAATCTGAATTTGTAAAATGTGCTTTGATATTTTGATAAGAATTATATCAGTCTTACATGAGCATATCTTCAAGAAATTTGCAGTGCATATATATAGGTAAGATTGATACTTGTTCTTCTCTAGAATCATAGATAATAACTCATGGCAATATGAGCTGCTAGTCAGATTGGATGAAGTTTTTACTTGGTACAAGCTCAATTTCTCCATGTTCAATTACATAAGTAAAGAGTCTTACCATCCTGCTGTGATGGGCAATCAATGATTGGGAATGGCCCATAATATTTGAAGGTTTATTGGCCTACTCTTGCCAATTACTAAACAAGGTATAACCCATTGTGGGTACTGGAGGTTCCATAAGGTAGTCTTTTGGGGGAACTGTGTCCCCATCATATGGTAATTCCATTTAAATTATTTTCATATCCGTATTATTTTTTGAAGCTTCCAGAGTAGTAGACTGCCATCTGTTTTTTCAAAAGAGCTTTTAATGTTAGGTGACTTTCCCTCTAGTCCCTTCTTTACCTGCCCTCCCACCCATGAAGGCTTAAAATCTTCAAAACCTACTTTAAATAAGGGTCCTTAAAAAAAAAAAAAAAAAAAAAAAACAAGAAATACTGAATTCATTATAAGAGCCAATAACAAAGGTAACATTTCCAATTAGTAAAAGATTAGGTGTGGTAATGCAAGATGTTACATTTGCTTTAACCCCAGAACCATTACATTTCTTTCCAAGGCAAGCATAACACAATGCAAGGCAGCTGCCACTTTCTAAATATGTCTCTGAAAATGTCCAGAACCAGCTCTCCAAGTGCTCACTGTCATTTCTTCTTGTCCGATATCAAATTAATTTCTAGACAAGTTTATAACTGAGTTGGATTAATCAGTCACAATAAATGAAACAGGAGGGTCATTATAACAACTTCTCCATTTGAATGATTTTTTTTGAAGTCATTCAGATTGGGTTCCAGAGCCTCACATTTCTCTGGTGTCTAGGACACTTCAGTGGCTATCCCCAGTTACTCATTCCCACACCCCCATATCTAATTTTATTCGATTTCCTGACCCTCTGTACCACTCAAATATCCAGATTCTGATATTGTCACCCTTATCTCCTCTTCCTCCTTTACTTCACCTTTGTCTCTCATTCCATCTCCCACAATCATCTTGTTTCCCACTCAGTGCAGGACTGAAGCATTCACCCCCTGAATCTTCCTTCCTTCTATGCTCCATATGGCCTATAGGTTGTATCATAGGCATTGTGAGGTTTGGGGTTAGTATCTATTTATTAGTGATTATATATCATGTGTGTTCTTTTGTGTCTGGGTAACCTCACTCGGGATATTTTCTATTTTTATATATTCCATCCATTTGTCAGCGAATTTCATAAAGTCATTATTTTTAATGGTGGTGTAGCACTGCATTGTGTATGTGTGCCACATTTTCTGTATCCATTCTTCTGTTGAGGGATATCTGGGTTGTTTATAGATTCTGGCTATTATAAATAAGGCTGATATGAACATAGTGGAGCATGTATCCTTATTATGTGTTTGGGTATACACCCAGGAGTGGTATGGCTGGGTCCTTAGATAATACTATGTCAAATTTTCTGAGGAATGGACAGACTGATTTCCAGAGTGGTTGTACCAGCTTGCAATCCCACCAACAATGGAGGGGTGATCCTCTTTCACCACATCCTCACCAGCATTTGCTATCACCTGAGCTTTTAATCATAGCCATTCTGACTGGTGTGAGGTGGAATCTCAAGGTCGTCTTGATTTGCATTTTTAAATAAGAGTTCTTAAATGCTTTAACTTCCATTCTAGCCCACCATCCACTAAAAGTAGGAGAAAAGAAAGGTTTTTAGAATAAGGGGGAAATGAACCATTTTAGAAATTGTTCTTCGGATAAAATCCAATCTGTGTTGTCAGGAAATCAGTGATTCAGTTCACAGAAATTAACAGTGGCTGCTAGAGCATAACACTTCACAAATATACCAGCAGTCCAGCTGGTTCAATAGTGTCTGGGTAGCAAACATGAGTCAACAGACCACCTAATAGAAGCAACCAGGCCTCAGCTGAATCAGAATGCTCCAGAAGGAGCAATTAGACAAGAAGTCCTTTGCCATGACTCTTTCAACCAAATGAAGATCAGCAAAGAAGCAAGATCAAGATGCACTGCAAAGCCAGCTATGCAAGCAAGTCTCCATTATTGTACATTGGGTCCTATTTATACTCTCTCCAAACATCACGTGTTCTCCAAAGGTTCTTGCCTCAACACTTGAGTCAGCCTTAGCAAAATTTCATGCGACTCTGTATCAGCTCACATCACTCTATCCATCCTCCCAAGTTTTAGAAAGCAGCAAGAAGCCGCTAGAATACCACCAGAAGATTTTTGGTGCATTTGTTGTGGAGTCACAACAAATGGAGTTCAGTTAAGCAGTGTAAGGTGAACCAATTCATGTGTTTGTTCGAGAATAATCCTTCAACAAGCACCATTGCCTGTGCTTACTTTTGCACTGTCCTCGTCAGGAAAAGACTCCTTCTCATGTTTGCTTCACTAAAACACCATTTGACATTACTGAGTTTCAAAGAAACCAAAAGCTTCCATTTCACATCCCACTCATTTACTATTTCTATTTTATTTTCCCATTTTTCTCTTTATAACATAGCATTATATGTCTACTTCCGTGTTGAATCTCTTTATACTTGCTCTTTTATGAACTTTGCAACTTTTATGGACACTTTAAATAAAACACTTCCATCTAATTTAACTTATAACATTTTTTATTTTACTTTTTATCTGTGTGGGTGTTTACTTTTCATGTATTTCTGAGCAACATGTTTGTACCTAGTACTAAAGTCAGAAAAGAGTTATCTAAACTGAGTGAAAGAAAGTTGTAATATGCCAAATGGATGCTGATCCTATGGAAGAGCAGCCAGTACTATTAACTGTTGAAAAGGTTCCTCAATCCTAATATGACCCCTTTTTAAGTTATGAAATGTTTATCAATCACTTAAAGGTGTAAACATCTTGCTTTATGATAGCAAGACATTGAAAATATCAGATATTATTTATGTAACAAGCTCTTATCAAAATTATACTACCTGTTATTTAAAATAAGAAAAAAATGTCATGAAACTATTAATCATATTAGTAATATATGTAAACATGGGTCTTTATACAAAATTTTAAAGAAGACAAAAATTATTGCTTTTGTTCACCATGTATTTGCAGAATGCAACATTTAGATCTTTTAAGAAAGAGATGTATTTTGTTGATATATGGTACCATGTCATAGCTGTACATAAAGAAGACATTCTTGATAGAGTTGGAGATGATGAAGTCATCATGTAATCTCAAAATATTTATAGAATAAGAGCTCAGAATCTAGATTAAATATTTAACCTGAAATTGAGTATAACCATAATGACACTGTAGTACAATATAATAGTGTTAGAATACTTGTCCCTATAAATCATTTTAAACTAAAAGATCTTAGTTCCCATCAACGAAAAGTTTATTACTTACAGAAAATTGGTGCAGGCTATATGAAGAATGGAAAAAAGACATTTTTGAAAGAGTCATGGGAGTGAAGTCTGCTAGTATGAATATTGTGATTCCCTGAGACACAAAGTCATTAGGCAAAGGTGACAGCAGCATAGTGTCTGACCAGGTGAATTAATTTTTTCAAAAAGCAAATACGAAAGAAAGCATATAATTATGTAATTCTTTACAGATCTTGAAACAACAATCATCAAATTCACATAGAAATACAAAACAAAACAAAACATCTAGGATATGTAAAACAATCCTGTACATGAGAAGAACGTCTGGAACTATCACCACCCCTGATTTTCAAACTGTATTCAGAACAGTAGTAATAAAAATCACATGGTATTGGCATAAAAACCGAAAGGTTGATTCATAGAAGTGAATAAGAGATGCAGAATAAATTTACATACCTTTGGACACTTGACTTTTGACAAAAAGGCAAAATTGTACAACGACACCAAAAGCATCTTCAACAAATGGTGCTTGTCTAACTGGATGTTGGCATGTTGAATAATGGAAATTGATCCATTCTATCACCTTGAACACAACTCAAGTCCCAGTGGATAATAGACTGGATATAAAGTCAGATGCACTAAACCTGACGAAAGATAAAAATGAGAAAGAGCTTTGAAAGCATTGGTACAGGAGGCAACTTCCTGAATTGAATACCTATAGCACAGGCACTAAGATTAACAACAAAATGAGTCCACATGAAAATGAAACACTTCAATAAGACAAATGACACTGTCTAAAGGACAAAACAGCAGCCGAGAATATGGATAAACATCCTTACCAACCCCACATATGACAGAGGATTGATATCCAAAATATATTTTTAAAAAAGTCAAGAAACTAGACATAAACAAACCAATAACTCAATTAAAAAATGAAGTCCAGATCTAAACAAAATTCTTCACAGAGCAATGTCTAACAGCCAATAAGCACTTAAAGAATTGTTGAACATTCTGCAGTGACCTGAGGTGCCAGGGTAGGTTGTATTTGGGAAGGGGTGATTGGGAGGAAGGCCTATGTGAACAGAGTACTGTGGGAAGATGGAGATGTTGCAATTAAGAAGTAAAGTGAATAATTAAATTAATTAATGGAAAGAAGAAAAGAAAATAATTATTTAATATCCTTAGACATCAGGGAAACGCAAATCAAAATAACCCTGAGATTCCACCTTATACCTGTCATAATGGCTAAGACCAAAATCTAAAGTAACAGCTCTTGCTGGTAAAGATGTGGAGCAAGGAGAACATTCCTCCATTGCTGTTGGGAGTGCAAACTTGTACAGCCACTTTGAAAATCAATTAGGCAGATAATCAGAAAATTGGAAATAGACACAATTTTCTTTACCTCAGAAGACCTAGCTATACTAAACCTTTACATACACCCAAAACATGTTGCACCATAACAAAAGGACACTGGTTCACCTATGCTCATATCAGGTTTATTTGTAATAGCCCAAAAATAATAGAAAATAACCTAGATGTCCCTCAGCTGAAAAATAGATAACAAAAATAACAAAAATGTGTACATATTCACAACGGAATACTACACAGCTAACAAAAACAATGACATTATAACATTTGCAGACAAACGGATAGAACTAGAAAAGATCATCCTGAGAGAGGAAACCTATAACCCAAAAAGTCAAACATGGTGTCTTTACTTACGAGTGACTATTAGCCATAAAATAAAGGATAATCATTCTACAGTCCACAGACCTCAAGGAGGGATGTACGAATCACACTAAGAAGGGGAAATAGAATATGCATTTTGGTTTGTCGGGGGGAGGAGGCTGTATAAGAGTGGGAGGAGAATTTGAACAGGAAAGATCAGAAGAGGGGAGGACAGAGGGGTAAGGACTGGGAGAGACAGCTGGAATCAGGAGTAAAGGAGGCATTTCTTGAATGAGCTAGAAATCTGGAAATGGAAACTCCTAGGATTCTATGAGAGTGATTCTAGATAAGACTCCTAACGATGGGGGTAAGGAGCCTGAACCGCCCATCTCCTCTAACCAAGCAAGGCTTCCAATGGAGGGGTTGGAATACCTGCACAGACACAAAATTTTGACCTACAGGGCCTTTGTCCCGCCTCCAAGATATGCAAGAATAAAGATAGAGCAGAAATTGAAGGAATTACCAAGCAACAACTGGCCCAGCTTGAGACCCATGCTATGAGCCTACCACTGTCACTATTAATGATACCCTGCTGTGTTTGCAAACAGGAATTTAGCATAGCCATTATCAGATAGGATTTACACAACAACTGATGGAAAACTATACAGATCTACAATCAAACATGTCAGGAGCCATAGTGGGACAAGCTAATAAGTATCAGGTGAAGTGGCCTGCCTTGGAAACAGTTGTGTCCTTACTAAGCAAGGTTGTAAGAGATTCATTTTAGGAAGGATTCCTGCTATTAATATGCTTTTCCTGTTATTATTAAACATATAT
The DNA here is from genome assembly GCA_021653895.1 of Mastomys natalensis. Taxonomy (NCBI): domain Eukaryota; kingdom Metazoa; phylum Chordata; class Mammalia; order Rodentia; family Muridae; genus Mastomys; species Mastomys natalensis. The sequence goes on along the minus strand of JAJTUV010000329.1, from coordinate 520,021 downwards.
AACAATCACTAAGTAATAGCAAATCTCTTTGGAGCAGATTTTTGCAGACCCATGAGGATGTACTATCTTGTAGTGACACTTTATAGACAAACAGATGACTTCTTAAGTCTTAATAATGATCCTATAAGAAACCCTAAAATCATATCAGTGATTATTAAGCTCTTTTATAATGGGAGTGCCATTAGGTCCCTTTCTGATAGTCAAAACTGCAATGAGAACTCTGGCAGTCTCCAAAGTGTCACCAGTTAATTGCTCTTAGATAGTAACCAGAATTTCTCCTACTCAGAGCACATTCCAAGAGGTTGTAAAACAATTAGCCAAAGGTCATAAAAAGGGAACTAGCCATTACTGCTGATTTATTAGAGGTGCTAGGACAGAAGACAAAATATTGGCTGTGCTCATCTATACAAAACTTCACTAATAACTTAGTCATGGTTTTAAACCTTCAGTGAACCTATGTAGCTGAGATAAGTGATGAATGTTTAGTTAGATAATTACTCCTAATAGATATGCTTGTAAACATTCTCTGTTGTAAACTTCTATTTCAATTTGTAATTTGATTTTGTGTGTGAACATTTGATGAAATTTTTAACATGTGATCATGTATTCTGAAAGATGTTTAAGTGCTTGAGGACAAGGAGAAGTGTCAGAACTGGGCTTAGAAGAGCTGAACTGAGAAGAACTGAGCTGTGAGAGGAATCTGAGTTGAGGAGAAGTTTTTAGACAGAACACTTTTCAGACAGAACTGAACTCAAGAAGAGCTTAGAAGTATATGCATAGCTTTGGGAGAAAAAGCATTGAGAGTAAGAGCATTGTTATGACTTCAGAGCAGGAGGAAAGAGCAAGGTTAGAAGAATTCAGAATGGAATAACTTAGAAACTATAGGTAACATTAAAAAAAAAAACAAAAAAACTAAGAGAGCAATGTGCAGAATGCAGAGGGTAAGAAGAAAAAAGATGCTTCAGAGAGAAGAAGGAACAGGCAGCTTCTCCTTACCATTGGACAGAACAAGTCCTTTCTTAATAACAAGGTAGACTTACTCTTTTTGTTTGTTTTGTTTTTCTTTGTTTTTTTTTTTTTTTTTGTCTATTCTTTACTTTTTTATTGGAAATTTTATTTATATTTTAGTTGTTCTCCCCTTACCCCATTTCCCAGCCCCACCTAGGAACTTCCTATTCCATCCCCCGTCCTCCTGCTTCTATGAGGGTGTACCACCACCTACCACACCCCCCTGCACCTCACCTCCCTATCCTCGAATTCTGCCCCAGCCCCATGACATTCAGCCTTCATGGGACCAAGGATCTCTTCTCCCACCAAAAGGAGCAAAGCCTTTTTCTTTCAAATGTGGGTTTAATTCATTTAGCATTAAAAGGGAAGAAGCTTTTTTTTCCCCCCCGCTATGCAATAAAAACTAGAGCTCATTTTTCATCCAGATTGAGTGAGTTTTTTCTGCACCGGTGCTTGGTCTTTTCCTCCATATACATATATAAGTATGGATATGTCGTGTGTAATATGTAATTGTGAGAATGTATGCATGTATAAGTATGGAATTGTGAGAATGCATGCAAACTGGGCCCAACTGATTTGAATGGACATGCATAAATATGCAAGTATGAATTGTGAATCTGTATATGAATTTATGTGAGTTTATGCGTTTTTGCTTGTGTAAAAGTTTTTCCTCCTATGAGTGTTATGCTTGTCTCCTAGTTCAATAGAAGTTTATTGCTCCAAACTTCCCCCTAGCCTGACAAGCAAAAGGCATCTAGACAAAAGGCAAAAGGCTCTAGCAATTAATCCTTTACTTAAATTTCTTGCTGTTTTAGGATGAGGTGCTAAGTGACAGAAACTGCAATTTCTGGCCTCAGAGGGACACAGAAGGCAGGTCAGCTACAGCAGCATAGTAACTTAGACTTAGATAAATAAACCTTTATTATAAAGCAACCCTAAATATCTCCTAAGACAAAGTCTTACCCTTTTCCATGCTCTTCCCCTTCTGCTGCCTGAAGAAGAACCAACAAAAAAGAAGAGTTCCCATGCCACACCATGGCTGGCCCCTGGCAAAAACATTAGTTGGAGCTCGGGAAATCCTGTAAAGGTGTGGGAAAAAGGATTGTAGGAGCCAGAAAGGTCAAGGACACCACAAGAAAACTTTCAGAATCGACTAACCTGGTCCAATAGGGACTCGCAAATACTGAACTGCAAACCAGGGAGGCTGCATTAAATTGACCTAGGTACTCCGCACTAATGTAACAGTTATGTAGCTTGGTTTTCATGTGGGATTCCTAATAGCTCGAGCAGAGGATGTTTCTGTCTGTGTTACCTGTCTTTTGGACCCTTTTCCCCTTTTGAGTTGCCACTTCTAGCCTCCATATGAGAAGATGCTCATAGTCTAACTCCAACATGATATGCCAAGGCAGGTTGAAAATCATGGGAGGCAGATAAGAATCATGTGACAATGAAAAGAATGTGGAAATTCTGAAATGCCTCAACATATTCCTTTTCAAACCCTATCAAGTGGCTTAAAAAGATGTTTTTATTTATCTTTTATAATTATAATTTGTAATTTTATTTTTCGAAAATGATAATATAATTCCATCATTTCACCCCTCACTTCCCTACCTCCAAACCCAGCTCTGCTCCCCTCTTTTACTTTCCTGAAATAAAGGAAAAGTGAACAGGTCAGTGGGGGAGTAGCACAGGGAGGACAGGAGGGAGTAGAAATTTCATCCAGGATGTAACATAAATCATCAAGTTAATAAATAGTTATTTAAAAACTGTTTAGTAAATAATTAAAATATAAGGTCTGGGTGGATGACATGTCTGTAAAATTATTCTCAGCAAAAGCAATACTCTGGTTCATCTTCAAAAAGACAGAAACAAAGGACTGAAGTTAACAGTTACAATATTTGTGAGCCTGAGAAAAAAAATGAAATCACTAGAAATGAAAGGAAACACAGAACATACTGTGGTAATTCTTGATGAAACACAAAAGGATAACTGTAAATACTGAAAAGAGAAGATTGGTGGTTGGTATGGAAAACATCTTAGGTGTTCACAATTCAGAAGAATTATTGTTATAAACATAGAGATATTAAAACAGTGTTTTGTAGATCAAGGGAATCATGACAGAAACTGTAATGATTTTCTTCATAGGCAAAAATAGCAAATACTTAAATTCATATTGAGTTATGAAACACTACTAATAACTCAAGCAGACTGGAGCACCCGAAGTAATTCTGGAAGTACCATATTATCTGATTTCACATTATGTTACAGATCCATAGTCACAAAAGGAACATTGACTCAAAAAAGATATATAGACCAACACAATAAGATGCTTAACTCAATAAAGTAGTAGGTATACCTACCTGTCTCTTTATAAAGGTGCCAGAACATCCATGCAGGAAAAAAAAATAAAAACAACATCTTAAAAACTCTACTGGGAAATGGATATCAGTGCAGACAAAAATGAAACTAAATGTCTGTCTCTCAAATTATACAAAAATCCATTAAATTGGATGAAAGTTATGTTGGTTGGGCCATAACTGAAGCTCATATTGCTAAATATTGTAAAAAAAAAAAAAAAAAAAAGCCTCAAGAAACTTTCCAAATCAGAATCTAACAGCTCAGAAAATAAGACCAAGAATTTTCAAATGAGATTATACCAAATGAAAATAATTTTCAGAATGAAGGGGCAGCCAATAATGTGAAAGAAAAATGTTCCAGGTCTTGCTCCTATCTTGGATTTTCTTTATTATGAATGGTAATCTGTAAGCCAAATAAAATCTTTCCTATTCATGTTACTTTTAGCCATTGTACTTTATTACTATAAGGCAGAAAGAAATGTGACACATATAATTTAGCTGTATACTACTGAATATATAGTCATAGAAACAGGGCCAAGATATATAAAAGAGATCTATATACCCATGTGTATTTGCATATTCTTGTACTATTAACAGTAACTGTGTAATGGAACTAATCTTTGCTGTATTAATTAATGGAGCATCATTCTACCATAAAGAAGAATGATATCTAAATTTACAAGAAAATAGATAAAAATGAAAACAGAACAGGTATCATCTGAAATGATAAAGAGAAATAATAAATCAATACTACAAATTTCTTTGCTTTAATATTCCAAACTTAACTACAACCACTTTTCCTTATCATAATGAAGGCGGGCTATTACAAAGATTTTAAATAACTCTCTAAAATATTAATCTGTCATAGAATTATAGCTAACTCCAGCAAGTGCAAGTTTCAGACACATATATAGAACACATATATTTCACCTATGTGAACTTAAATTTCAATAACATTTTTATTTCTATTTGCCTGTTCTTCTGGAGAAACACAGACAGACAATGTGTGTATATGGGAAGAGGAGAGACTTGTCTTACAAGTGATTACTCTGTGCCTAGTAAATCTGAGAAAAATTTGCCCAAAAAAAAAAAACAATCTTACATTTTTTTTTTGTTAATAAATATGTTAACCGGAGCCTGGTCCTTTCGGCTGGGGCAGACACTTAGCTGGTCTATTCCTGTGGAAACACCTGATCCTGAGCCATCCTAGAGGACCTACTGCATTCAGAGCAGAGGGTAAGACACCTTGCCCACTACCCCAGGCCCCAGAGTTACAACTGGAAGCCAGGGGGGTTAAGGAATAAGCAGGCACCCAAACCCCACCCCTCCAGAATAGCACTTCCCTTCCACCCCGAGCCTGGGCATTTTGGCTGGGGCAGACACTTAGCTGGTCTGCTCCTGTGGAAACACCTGATCCTGAGAGATCCTAGAGGAGCCACTGCACTCAGAGCAGAGGAGGAGCCACTGCATTCAGAGCAGAGGAGGAGCCACTGCACTCAGAGCAGAGGAGGAACCACTGCACTCAGAGCAGAGGTTTGGTCCTTCTGGCTGGGGAAGACACCTAGCTGGACTGCTCCAGTGGAGCCACCTTAACCTGAGCCATTCTAGAGGAGCCACTGCACTGAGAGCAGTGAACACCTAGCTGGTCTGTTCCAGTGGAGACACCTTATCCTGAACCATCCTAGAGGAGCTGCTGCACTCAGGGCAGCAGGATTTCAGTATCCCCTAGGTGGCCTGAGCTCCAGGAGTTCTTCCACCCAGGAGCTTAGGATCACAGGAACACAGAGACATCTGGAATCTGAGGAGTTCTGACATAAGCAAGATAACTGGAAAGACAGACTCCAGTCAGACACAGTGAGCACAGGTAGCACTAGAGTCAACCAGATGGCAAAAGGCAAGCGCAAGAACACAATCAACAGAAACCAAAGTTACCTGGCATCATCAGAACCCAGTTCTCCCACCATAGCAAGCCCTGGATACTCCATCACACAGGAAAAACAGGATTCAGAATTAAAATCACTTCTCATGATGATGATAGAGGATTTTGAGAAGGACATAAGTAACTCCCTTAAAGAAATACAGGGGAACACAGGTAAACAGGTAGAAGCCCTTAAAGAGGAAACACAAAAATCCCTTAAAGAATTGCAAGAAAACACAACCAAACAGGTGAAGGAATTGAACAAAATCATCCAGGATCTAAAAATGGAAGTAGAAACAATAAAGAAATCTCAAAGGGAGACTACACTGGAGATAGAAAACGTAGGAAAGAGATCAGGAGTCACAGATACAAGCATCACCAACAGAATACAAGAGATAGAAGAGAGAATCTCATGTGTAGAAGATACCATGGAAAACATTGACACAACAGTCAAAAAAAATGAAAAATGCAAAAAGCTCCTAACCCAGAACATCCAGGAAATCCAAGACACAATGAAAAGACCAAACCTAAGGATAATAGGTATAGATGAGAGTGAAGATTCCCAATTTAAAGGGCCAGTAAATATCTTCAACAAAATTATAGAGGAAAATTTCACTAACCTAAAAAGAACGAAATGCAAATAAACATGCAAGAAGCCTACAGAACACAACATACTAGACCAGAAAAGAAATACCTCTCATCACATAATAATCAAAACATCAAATGCACAAAATAAAGAAAAAATACTAAAAGCAGTAAGGGAAAAAGGTCAAGTAACATATAAAGGCAGACCTATAAGAATTACACCTGACTTTTCACCAGAGACTATGAAAGCCAGAAGATTCTGGTCTGATATCATACAGACCCTAAGGGAACACACATGCCAGCCCAGACTGCTATACCCAGCAAAACTCTCAATCACTATAGATGGAGAAACCAAGATATTCCATGACAAAACCAAATTTGCACAATATCTTCCCACAAACCCAGCACTTCAAAGGATAATTGATGGAAAATGCAACACAAAGAAGGAAACTACAACCTAGAAAAAGCATGGAAGTAATCTTCCAACAACCCCAAAAGAAGATAGCTACACAAAAATAATTCTACCTCTAACAACAAAAATAATAGGAAGTAACAATCATTTTTCCTTAATATCTCTTAACATCAATGGACTCAATTCTCTAATAAAAAGAAGTAGATTAGATTATCAGACTGGATACATAAACAGGACCCTGAATTTTGCTGCATATAAGAAACGCACCTCAGTGACAAAGACGGACACTACCTCAGAGGTAAAAGGATGGAAAAACAATTTTCCAAGCAAATGGTCCCAAGAAACAAGCTGGAGTAGCCATTCTAATAACACATAAAATCGACTTTCAACCAAAAGTAATCAAAAAACATAAGGAAGGACACTTCATACTCATCAAAGGAAAAATCTACCAAGATGAACTCTCAATTCTGAACATCTATACTCCAAATGCAAGGCTACCCACATACATAAAAGAAACTTTACTAAAGCTCAAAGCACACATCGAACCTCACACAATGATAGTGGGGGATTTTAACACCCCTGCTCTCTCCAATGGACAGATCGTGGAAACAGAAACTAAACAAAGACACATTGAAATTAACAGAAGTTATGAACCAAATGGATTTAACAGATATCTATAGAACATTTCATCCTAAAGCAAAAGAATATACCTTTTTTCACAGCACCTCATGGAAACTTCTACAAAATAGACCATATAATTGGTCACTAAATAGTCCTCAACAGATACAAAAAGATTGAAATAATTCCTTGCATCCTATCAGATCACCACGGACTAAGGCTGGTCTTTAATAATGACAAATCCAATGGAAAACCCACATGCATGTGGAAACTGAACAATGCTCTACTCAATGATGACTTTGTCAAAGAAGAAATAAAGAAAGAAATTAAAGACTTTCTAGAATTTAATGAAAATGAGGACATATCATACCAGAACTTGTGGGACTCCATGAAAGCAGTGTTAAGAGGAAAACTCATAGCTCTAAGTGCCTACAAAAAGAAATTGGAGAGAGCACACATTAACAACTTGACAGCACACCTGAAAGCTCTAGAACAAAAAAAGCAAATACACCCAAGAGGAGTAGGCGTCAGGAAATAATCAAACTCAGGGCTGAAATCAACTGAGTAGAAATAGAAAGAACTATACAAAATATCAACAAAACCAGGAGTTTGTTCTTTGAGAAAATCAACAAGATAGATAAACCCTTAGCCAGATTAACCAGAGGGCACAGAGACAGTATCCAAATTAATAAAATCAGATCTGAAAAGGGAGACATAACAACAGAAACTGAGGAAATTCAAAAAATCATCAGATCCTACTACAAAGGTCTATACTCAACAAAACTGGAAAATCTGGGTGAAATGGACAATTTTCTAGACAGATACCAGGTACCAAAGTTAAGTCAGGAGCAAATAAACCATCTAAACAGTCCCATAAACCCTAAAGAAATAGCAGCAGTCATTAAAAGTCTCCCCATCAAAAAAAGCCCAGGACCAGATGCTTTTAGTTCAGAATTCTATGAGACCTTCAAGGAAGACCTAATACCAATTCTCTTCAAACTATTCCACAAAATAGAAACAGAAGGAACACTACCCAAGTGGTTCTATGAAGCTACAATCACACTCATACCTAACCTCACAAAGACTTAACAAAGAAAGAGAACTTCAGACCAATCTCTCTTATGAAAATCGATTCGAAAATACTCAATAAAATTCTAGCAAACCGAATCCAAGAACACATCAAAACAATCATCCATCATGATCGAGTGGGCTTTATCCCAGGAATGCAGGGATGGTTCAATATTTGGAAATCCATCAATGTAATCCACTATATAAACAAACTCAAAGGGAAAAAAAAAAACACATGATCATCTCACTAGATGCTCAGAAAGCATTTGACAAAATTCAATATCCCTTCATGGTAAAAGCCTTGGAAAGATCAGGAATTCAAGGCCCATACCTAAACATATTAAAAGCAATATACAGCAAACCAATAGCCAACATCAAACTAAATGGAGAGAAACTTGCAGCATTCCCACTAAGATCAGGGACTAGACAAGGCTGCCCACTGTCACCCTACCTATTCAATATAGTACTGGAAGTCCTAGCCAGAGCAATTAGACAACAAAAAGAAGTCAAAGAAATACAAATAGGAAAGGAAGAAGTCAAAATATCACTATTTGCAGATGATATGATAGTATACTTACATGACCCCAGAACATCCACCAGAGAACTCCAAAACCTGATAAACAACTTCAGCAAAGTAGCAGGTTATAAAATCAACTCAAACAAATCAGTAGCCTTCCTCTACGTGAAAGATAAACAGACTGAAAATGAAATTAGGGAAATGACACCCTTCACAATGGTCACAAATTATATAAAATACCTGGGTGTGAATCTAACCAAGCAAGTGAAAGATTTTTATGACAAGAACTTCAAGTCTCTGAAGAAAGAAATTGAAGAAGATCTCAGGAAATGGAAAGATCTCCCATGCTCATGGATTGGCAGGATTAATATAGTAAAAATGGTCATCTTGCCAAAAGCAATCTACAGATTCAATGCAATCCCCATTAAAATACCAACTCAATTCTTTACAGAGCTAGAAAGAGAAATTCTCAAATTTATTTGGAATAACAAAAAACCTAGGATAGCGAAAACCATTCTCAACAATAAAAGAACTTCTGGAGGAATCGCCATCCCTGACCTCAAGCTGTACTACAGAGCAATAGTGATAAAAACTGCCTGGTATTGGTACAGAGACAGGCAGGAAGATCAGTGGAATAGAGTTGAAGACCCAGAAATGAACCCACACACCTACGGTCATTTGATCATTGACAAAGGAGCTAAAACCATCCAGTGGAAAAAGGACAGAATTTTCAACAAATGGTGCTGGTTCAACTGGAGGACAATATGCAGAAGAATGCAAATCGAATCATTCTTATCTCCTTGTACAAAGCTCAAGTCCAAGTGGATAAAGGACCTTCACAAAAAACCATACACACTGAAACTAATAGGAGAGAAGGTGGGGAAAACCCTCGAATACCTAGGCACAGGGGAAAAATTCCTGAACAGAACACCAATAGCTTATGCTCTAAGATCAAGCATTGACAAATGGGACTTCATAAAATTGCAAAGTTTCTGTAAGTCAAAGGACACTGTCTTTAGGACAAAATGGCAACGAACAGATTGGGAAAATATCTTTACCAATCCCACATCTGATAGAGGACTAATATCCAATATATACAAAGAACTTAAGAAATTAGACTCTAGACATCCAAATAACCCTATTAAAAATGGGGTATGGAGCTAAACAAAGAATTCTCAACTGAGGAAATGTGAATGGCTGAGAAGTACCTAAAGAAATGTTCAGCATCCTTAGTCATCAGGGAAATGCAAATCAAAACAGCCCTGAGATTCCACCTCACACCAGTCAGAATGGCTAAGATCAAAAACTCAGGTGATAGTAGATGCTGGTGAGGATGTGGAGAAAGAGGAACACTCCTCCATTGTTGGTGGGATTGCAAGATGTTGCAACCACTTTGGAAAACAGTCTGGAAGTTTCCTCAGAAAGTTGGACATATCACTACCTGAGGACCCAGCTATACCACTCCTGGGCATATACCCAGAAGATACTCTAACATATAACAAGGACATATGCTCCACTATGTTCATAACTGCTTTATTTATAATAGCCAGAAACTGGAAAGAACCCAGATACCCTTTAACAGAGGAATGGATACAAAAAATGTGGTACATTTGCACAATGGAATATAACTCAGCTATTAAAAACATTGAATTTGATAAATTCTTATGTAAATGGATGGAACTAGAAAATATCATCTTGTGTGAAGTAACCCAATCACAAAGAACATGCATGGTATTCCCTCACTGATTATTGGATTTTAGCCCAGAAGCTTGAAATACCCAAGATTCAACTCACAGACCACATAAAGCTCATGAAGAATGAAGACCAAGTGTGTGTGGGGGTTGCTTCAGTCCTTCTCAGAAGGAGTAACAAAATACTCAAGGGAGCAAATATGGATACAAAGTGCAGGACAGAAACTGAAGGAGGGGCCGTCTGCAGACCATTCTACCTGGGTATCCATCCCATGTACAGTCACCAAATGTCAGTTGATGTGGATGTCAGGAAGTACATGCTGACAGGAGCCTGAAATAGCTGTCTCCTTAGAGGTCTGTAAGAGTCTTACATATTCAGAGGGGGATGCTCACTGCTAACCATTAAACTGACCATGGGGTTCCCAATAGAGGAGTTAAAGTGAAGACTGAAGCAGCTGAAAGGATTCATGACACCATGAGGAAAACAATAATACCAACCAACCAGAACCCCCAGGGTCTAAATCACCAGCCTGGGAGCGCTTAGGGGGGAACCCATGGCTCCAGCTATATATGCAAGGGAGCTATATATAAGTGGGAGAAGAGATCCTTGGTCCCATGAAGGGAGGTATTCAAGGGTGGGGAGGTGAGGTACGGGGGTGGGTAGGTGGGGGCACACCATCATAGAAGCAGGAGGAGGGGGGAAGGGATAGGGAGTTCCTGGGAGGGAGGGGGATAGTGGGGTAAGGGGAGAACATCTGAAATGTAAGTAAAATTTCGAATATAAATAAATAAATAAGTAAGTAAGTAAGTAAGTAAATAAAATAAAAAAATAAGTTAAATCTAAAAATAAATCAAGGAATAGATAAAAAATAAGAAAGAATAAAATAAATATTCCCACTTACTTAGAGATTCAATTTGTTTTGTCCCAATACTGCTTGTAGTACAGCATCTTTTAAAACATCATGCAGAATAAGAACTGACAGAAGAACCTGAAAAGGCCAAAGAATAATAACCCCTTGAGACTCTGCTTACTCACTCTCTTATGAAATGACTCTCCAATACATTTCATAGCTTCCATCACATCTCTTCTTTGAGTTTACAGTGTCAGCTTTACCGTAGCGACATTCTGCTAAATCCTTTCTACTTTTTCCCTTTTCGATGATTCGCTTTGGGTTATGTACAATAAAGAATATGCCAAATCCACTGAAACATATTAAAGTAAAACAGCATATTTAACTTATTAATTGTAATATATAATTTATATACAACAATTTAATGTACTATATAATACTATACATGTCACACTTTCTTATTTCATTGGAGTTACTGTTCATTTTTTACTATAATTGTGATGAATTCTTTTATTAAGTTTCCCTAGCCATCCCTATTGTGTTTTATAAAAGCCCTCATTAATTTGTGAAAACTTTTAACTTGAATAAAGGATCCCTTTTGGTTTTGATGGTATTACTTTCAACTGAGTATTTCTTATTTATTTATTTATTTATTTATTTATTTATTTATTTATTTATTAAAAGTTAATCTGAATTCTGATTTAGAAAGACATCTCTTAATGCATGTAACATAGTGTGTGTGTGTGTGTGTGTGTGTGTGTGTGTTTTACTATGTTGATGTAATTACTTTAAAATTAACTTCATGAACCCACGTAAAACTAAACATGAAGTCCAACACCATCATTAAGAAGTCTACTTTCCAATTTGGCTGCAATAGCAGAGCTTAAGTCATACAGCTTGCTTTGTACTTTCTAGGGGTCTTCCACCTGTCTCTCTTACAGGCTGGGAGATTAACACTTGCCTTTCCTCACAAGTAATAACCTTGGTGGTGACACATATCTGATGTGGCCAATGTTTTGAGTCTTTGATCTATGTTTATAGTTTGTGTAATGGCTAACATTAATGACCTTATCATTAAAGATCCTCCATAGTGTATTTGGCTCATGAGTGTGTGGGGTGTGTGTGTGTGTTTTCTCAAATTTTCTTTAGCTTTCATTTCAATTTTCTTATATTCTTTGGTTGTGAGCCTAGCCTTTAATGGCTGAGCCATCTCTTCATTTTCTTATAATTTGGTTTCCCTCATAGTTTTATTTCTTCTTTAATTAATAAATTTGGAACAGAATTTCTTTTTATAGATAATTGACCGTGCTACAATATTTTGATTTGCAATTATAGTGTTCTTTACTTTTCTTGTATTGGGCTAAAAGCTGTACTGCTTGTAATTTGGTAGCTAAAACCTTGGCTAAATTTTAATCTCTGAATTATGATTAAATAATAGTGGCAGGGAATTTTGTAATAGATATATGGGAGAAATTTTACTTTACAATTATCCTTAAATTATGGTCTTCCAGTCAGTTGGATTGGTAAACAGGAGCTGAATACTACCACAGTACTACTGAATTACTGATTTGGACAGCAAATTCATTCTTCAGTGACAGGGGGATGAAAGAGAGGAACGGGAAATTAAACGATAAAAAGAGAGAAAATGGAGAAGAAAAAAGTTGTGATCAGGGGATATTGAACAAGTTATGTCTTCTGCAATCAAACTTAGTAAGAAGTGCAACTCTTACATAGTATTTTCAAAGTAGAAATAAAACACAGTCAGCAGACTTTACAATACGACTGGGAAAAGTTAGCAGAAGGCTAATCAAGCAGTATTGCACAAAGGGAACACAAGGTATTTGAACAGCATCGCAGGTTGTTCAGTGGCAATGGGACTGATGACCCTTGTATCTTCATGGGGAATACATCAAGTTCCCAGGAACAGTAACCTTAACTACTTTGAGGCCTGATCAAAATCCAGATCTAATGTTCCCTTTGTTCTTTAATCAAGTCTTAAGTTGATCTGGCTTTCAACATTTTACCAATTAGTGCTACTGTTTGATGTTACATATAAGTCATCTATTTTTAAATGGAAATTTGCTATAGTAAGAAATGAGAAGAAAATAAAAAATTAAGATTGGAAAGTAAATAAGATAGCTAATCAAGATAAATAAGAAAATACTAATATATTGTCATTACTCTAAGATATGTCACTTCTGTTATATATATATATAATATATATATATATATATATATATATATATTATTATCTACATCTGTTATCATTGATTTTTTAAGATATTCTATTTCTGTTCTTTCTTCACATCAGCCATGAATTTATATACCAAGTCTAATAACAAACACCCTGGATGGATTTTTGTAAAATTCAGTGTCTATTTTGGGTTACAACATGGAGATATCAGTACATTCTTTAAGAGGACCATGTTACATTAAGCTTCATCATTATATTTTGTAATCTCCTCTGTGTCATGGGGATATCTACATACCAGAATCAGAACTGATAATTCATTAAAAGTTCAAGAAGAAACTTAGTTTAAATGGGAGTCTCTAGACTGTACCAAAAATATGAGTTGATCTTCATGATGAAATGAATTTCTTGCCATTCTGTAAAATACAATGTACTTTATGTTTTTAAGCCATTAACTTTTGCTTGCCCAACAAAGTTTGTGATGTCATATTTGTATATTGTAATTGTTCACTATTACTAGAAAGGGATGAACCATTTATCATAAGGATTTAATAGTACTAATGCAAGTCAATAAAACAGTATTCCTTTTTTCCTCCTATCACTTATGAGTGATATAAGTTAGACTAAATCTCTATCTTTATTACATTCAAGACATTCTGCACAAATAAAAGCCAGCTGCTATCAATGATAATGTCAAAGGACATTTGGTTTGATTTTATGATGGAATACCAGCTTCCTATTAAAAGTCAAACCCTGTGTTTCTAAAGGTTAAATAGGAATATATTTAATGAGAATTCTAGCAGGCTAAATTTGAAATGCAGAATGTATGCAGGAGAAAAATAATCTCTGGCCCCATTGAAATCTATTTTGGATATATTTACAGCCAATTTAAAATCCAAAACTCTTATATAATCACAGTTCAAAGATGTCTATGGTGGTGCTACATAAAACAATTTATAAAAGACACAATTACATATGATTATAATTAAACATTCAAAATAAAATGAAATAATAATACAGTAGATTACACAGGTCTGAGAAATGGTAAATAACTAATTAGAGGTTTCAACTATTGAAGTGTGACATGATGAGGTTACATCTAGATGAACCTGTGACTAACTGAAAATATGCTAATGGTTTATTTACTTGGCTTTATGCACTGATCATGATGCCTTAGGTTTAAGGCACACTCTAATGTGTTCTGTTTACTTCCATCACTGTGAAGTAATTGATGCTTTGGGTACTGTTATAGTACACAATTGGGGAAGTTAAGTATTAGGTGCTATTTCCTAGATCAAGCATCAGTAGCTGGTGAAATGTACAAAGTTAAAAACTTGAAGTTGATTTTATTGAAAATGTGTGACATTTACATGGATGCAAAACTAAAGAATCTAAATTGAAAGGTATAAAAAAACAACGGGATGATGTAACAAGGTATAAAGTAATGGGAGTATTTATACTTCTAGCTGTTGAGACAGAGTATCAAAGAAGCATCAACTTAAGTGAGGAAGACTTTATTTGAATAACTGTTTGAAATATACATTTTGTCATGGTGTGGAGAGCATTATAACAGGTTCAGGAGAAGGTTTGTCACATTATATCCACACTGTGGAAACAAGGAAGGAACAGGAACGAGAGGGAAAGATATAACATCTCCAGTCCAACATTCAGTGACTTACTCCAGAGATATTTCACATCCTAAAGTTTGCTTTGACTTTCCCATACAGAGGCATTAGCTAGTGACCAAGTCCAACATTTAGCTCATGGGGCCATTTTACATTCTAAATGACAACAGCAATAAAGAAATGTGTTTCCTAGCCTGCAGATAAGAATCAAGTTACATTGAAAGGACCATGGGATTTCTGAATTGCCTCAATGTATATTTTCATCCCTATTAAGTGGCTTAAAATATATTTTTATTTCTTTTAATTTATATTTTTGAAATTATAATATAATATACCATATCCTTTCCTTTATTACCTCCAAACCCCGCTATACTATACTCCTTACTCTTTCAGAATAAGTAGACATCCACAGGAAATAGCACATTAACTGGTCATTCATTAACAAGTGAACAGATAAATTTTATTTCTTCAGTAATGTTATCAAAGGACCGTGTTTGTGCTTTGATATTTCTAATATTGATGAGCAGTTAATTGGATATGTACTTTAAATTATGTATTTAGTGATTAGACATTCTACTCTCAGGTATTCTTCAGTATATCTTGTGTAATTATTTGTACTGTTAAGATCTGCAATATTAGTAATACAGAGATGCATTGGTTATTATCTACTCTCTCATGTCAGTCAATTAAAACCATAATTATTATACAGCATGTTGATAGCACTGAACGGCTTTAGAGGAAATACAGAAATATTAATTAATGCTGGATGAAGACTTCCTTTGAAATGTAAACTTTAGAAATTTAAGACTGTAAAGCAAATACTCTTGATAAAAAGAACAAGGAACAACTTTGAATACAATGTGTTAAAAGTAGAAATGTCCTTCCTCTCTGTCAATGGTCATTTATTATAAAAATAAACTCTATGAGTTATGAGAAATACATTATTTATGTCTTGAGAAATTTCATGGTTACTGTTATATTGCTATGATGAAACACCATGATCAAGGCAACGTCTAAAAATCATTTAATTGGGGGCTTGCTGATAGTTTTAGTGGGTCAAGCATGATCCTCATGGCAAGAAACGTGGTGATAGGAAGGTAGGCGTGATATTGGAGCAGTAACTGAGAATTTAGTATTAACTGCAAGGTGGAGGCAGAGAGAGAGCAAGGTTGACTGGAGTTGGCTTTTGAAACCTCAAAGCCTCTGGTAATACAGGTCTTCCAACAGGAGCACACTTGCTAACCCTTCCAAAGCGTCCACCATCTGGGAACCAAACATTCAATTATATGACCATGTGGGTGTTATTGTCAATCCAACTACCACATTAAGTATAACAATAATTAAGCAATAATTATCTAAGTTACAGATATAATAACTTTTACTGATTATGCTGATAGAACAATATTTCTTGAATAAAATTAATATAAATTTATTTACGGCTAACAATCAATTTTCAAAGTGTTCACAAACAGAAAGCAGGTGGGAATGACCACTCTCCTTTCATTATGTGCCCAGGCAGCCAATAGTGTCAAACTTCACATTAGGCAGGCATATGTTTGATTCTGCAAAAGAGACATTAAAATCCTGAAAATAGCACTTGGCATACGTTTACTTGGGAGAGAGGAACGTTCTCTACAAATTATAAAATTAAAAAAATAAACCATTTCCTTTGCTGAGTATGTACCTTTACTTTCTCTTATCAAAAAATAATATAAATCTAATAAAATAAGATACCACAAATAGAGTGCTATTTGAATGAAACAAATGGAACAATGTTAATTTTTTAATATACATGATCCTTCCCTAGTGTGAAAAGTATCAACTCTTTAAAGCACTAGGGGAACACTTAATATATGAAGAACTTAATTTAATAGGACCCTAGAAACCTGAAAAGCAAGTTACTCTGTGGGAGAATCTGGCTTATTAAGTTCAGTGATGCAGCACCCAGTGGTATTGAATTTTAAATGAATTCACGAACCTAATAAATCATCTTGGGCTTCAAGTGAAATATAATTTATGAAATATTTATTACCCATGATTATCATGTATTAAACATAAGATTTAAAAAATCTCATCAAAATGATGTAGTCCTAGTTGGATAAATACCACAGCTCTCAAGAAGTATTTAATACCTTTTGACACTAAGTAGAGTTCTTATTTCTAATGAACATCATCAAAATCTTTGATACCTAGCTCATCACTTTGTCATTTAGAGCGCTGTACAAATCACTACTCATTTTACATGTATCCTTTGCTCTGACTTATAAATCTGCTCATTTATTTCTTTTCTTAGAACTTTATATCTACATCTAGGTCCAGTGCCCTCAGAGTCACTTTGACAGAAGGAAAATTAGACTCTCTAGGAAGATTCTTGGACATAAAATGAGCCCTGATATCACTGAAATCAATATTAAAGTTATAGTTGCCTTTCATTGCACTAGCACAATCCTGCAAACATTCACAGTTTTAGTACTTGTCTTGATCAGATTGGACACCCCATTGTCAAAAGCAAATATTATGAAGGAAACATTAGTTTCCTTCACTTGTGAAATGTGTCAAAGAATGTCAAAAATTCTCAAAAGCACAGCCTTCTAAATTGTACCTTAGCATCAACTTAGAACGAGATGAACTTTATCAGATAATTTAAACTTCCTATTGAAATATTTAATTGATTGATACAAAAGCTGATTAGCTTTTATTGCTTGATACTGTATAATAACAAAATAAATGGAATACACATTCTAACTACTGCAAACTATACAGCATATATACATATATAGTTCCCAAATAATGAAGGTAAATATGTCCATAAAAATTTCAGCTTTCCAAATTATAAGTATTAAACTGATATAATATCTTAAATTGGTTAGGTATTTGTAAGCTCTATCTGGAGAGGAAGATCAAAGTTTATTTTAGGAAAGAACTGAAGTTATTATTTAGTTTTCCAATGACATTTACATCACATAGTTACAATATAATTTCACACAAACATATAAACAAATAGACAAGTACTGTGGTATTTAGAAAGTACAAAATTTTGATTTCTAAATTGTTTTCCATAATGAAATTTATTAAAATTATAAGTTAATATTTAAAGTATTCAATATGTATTATAAGGTCTTCATTGGGTTTCAAAGATATGACAGATTTGACAGCAATAAAAAAATATTCTAGGATCCTTCTAACCTAGTTGCTAAAGATAATATTACATAGGATTAAATAGAAAAATAATTTATATGTCACATGTAATATTTTCACCTTAAAAGGGCACAATTACTAGATAGAAACTTTGAGAAGACTTGGAGCATTTTCTGCTGTTTTGCTTTTAACAAGGGGAAAAACAAAGGGGAAGATGACAGTGTGACTATGTAGCACATCTTCAAGGACACAAAGAAATTGGTGTAGGCTGTCTGAGAAAATGAGATTGGGATGAGATGTGAATGGAGGTCAAGGTTCATGGAACTTGGGTAAGGGCTTCATAAAGGTTTCTCCTATTATTCTAAAGAAAATGTGGAACCATTTAAGGATTTGTGTCAAGTGCTAAATTCTAGTTCACAGTTTCAAGGTGAAGGTTCAAAAATATCAGCAGCATGAAGGGAATCGTATTTGAACCATTTGTTACAGTTGTCACTAAACTCGGTGAAGATTAATATTACATGATGGCACAGCACATGAAAGCCATGTTTGGCACTGGTGGATATACAATAGACCATTTAGTAGTCACCAAGTAACCATGTTTCTAGTGAATAAAGTACAGTCTAATTAGGAGTTACAATGGATGCAGAGACATAATCATGATGCTCCTGAGGCTCTCTGAAGATTCCTGGGTTAATCAATGAATTAGGAAGAGAGTCTGAGTGAAATTTTGATAAGTATTTAGGAACATAACTGGAAGAATAGGGTTGACACTGACGGAAATGGAATAAAAATGTACAGTAAGTTCAGGTCAATATGTAGCAATGAGCAATATCAGTTGACACATTGAACAAATTTTCTGTATTGAAACATTTTCAAAGGATTGAAGTGTACTAATGAACATTATATATTAAAATCACATGATAGTGATTTTAGTTTGTAAGAATATAATCATTTAACATTTACCGCATTTCCTATTAACAATTCAGGTTAAACTTTTATTTACCATTCAAAACCTAATTACAAAAGGAATGTCTGCCTTTGATACAAAAGCCATGTAACATCTAAACATGTACCTTTTGTGTATGATTTCAATGTACCATACAAGACACCTATGAACGTTTACTTGATGAAAACATTTTGTGGCCACTGAGGCCAGTATGCCTATATGCAGTCACATATAGACAAGTTAAGCAGCTAAAGATATTGATAGTAAAGAAAGGAGGTGACTGTTCAAGACAGGGATTGATGTTGTGCTTTTTTTTTTTTTTTGGATTATTTTATTATCCCTCATTTCACTTTCTCATAGTCAAGGGGGATTTAAAAATATTAAATAAATTATTTTAGATATAATTTACATATAGATTAGATTGAATTTCCATGTCATCTCACCCCATCCCATTGAGATGTTTACTAACTCTTTGTCTTTTATTTCTATGTCATGCACTTTCCACACAGTAGTAACTTGCTGATCTTCTTGAGTATCAGGTTTAATGTTATGGGACCAAAAGTTTTTATTCAAGCCATTTTGAGGCAAAAACCTAACTCCTCCAGCTCAAAAATCTCCAAAATTGTTCTTAATGTCTTATCTTGACTAGTGTGTAAATTATAGAGAACTTTCTGAAATTTGTGTAATCTACCAGAGATCTAGAAATTCTTCCTCTGTACATAAACAATAAATATATCAAAATATTTCAAATGTTTAGTGTTATTAACTTTACACAATTAGCAGCATCACAAATATTCATTCATTTTCACTGTTAAAAAAAATAAAATATAGACCTTTGCCAGGGCATATTGGCATGTCTTCCACAAAATCTGCTGCAACCAGGATTACAGGAGGAAGGATCCCAGAGAGAGACACCCAGGCAGGTTAACGGTAGAGACAACAAGATGGAGAGGAAAGCACAAGGACATAAGAAACAGAAGCTAATATATTTTGCCACCATAAGAACCAAGTACTCCCAACAAGCAAGCCTTGGATACCCTAACACACCTGAAAAGCATGATGCTGATTTATAATCCCATCTGATAAAGATAACAGAGACATTTAAGGAGGAGATAGTAAGTCACTTGAAAAAAATAGGAACTCACAGGTAAACAGGAAGAAGCCATTAAAGAAGAAACAAATACATCCTTTAAAGAAATAGAGGAAAACACAATCAAGCAGGTGAAGGAATTAAGCAAATCACCCAAGACCTAAAAATGGAAGTAGAAACAATAAAGAAAACACAAACTGAGATAACCTAGGAAATTGAAAACCGAGGAAAGAGGTCAGGAGCTACAGATACAAGTATCACCAACAGAATACGAAAGATAGAAGAGAGAATCTCAGGCACAGAAGATCATAAAAGATATTGACACATCAAAGGAAATATAAAGGATGAAAAGCTCCTAACATAAAACAACCAAGAAATCCAGGACACAATGAAAAGACCAAGTCTACGAATAAGAAACATGTTCAACAAAATCATAGAAGAAAACTGTCCCAACCAAAAGAAAGAGATAACTATAAATGTATAAGAGCACCAAATAGATTGGACCAAATAAGAAAATCTACCTGTCACATAACAATCAAATTATTAAATGTATAGAACAACAACAAAAAAGAATATCAAAATCAGTAAGGGAAAAAGGCCAAGTAACATAAAAAGACTCTATTTTAATTACAGCAGACTGTGCAACAGAGATTCTAAAAGCCAGAAGATCTCGGACAGACAGATATCATCCAAACCGTAAGGGAACCCAAAGCCATCCCAAGCTACTTAACCCAGCAAAATTCCCAATCAACACATACGGAGAAAACAAAATGTTCCATGACAAAAATTAAATTTAAACAAAATCAACGTACTAAATATATACAGAGGATTCTAGAAAGAAAGATCCTACACAACAAGGGTATCTACACCAAAGAAAAAATCAAGATATTAAATATCTCATGACAGAAAACATCAACAGACTTAATTCTCTAATAAAAAGACACAATCTAACAGCCTGGATACACAAGTAGGATCCAGCATTTTGCTGAATTTAGATAACAGACCTCAGTGACCAAAACAGACACTATTTCAGAGTAAAAGACTGGAATAAAGTTTTCCCAGCAAATGGTCCCAAGAAATAAGCTGAGATAGACATTCTAATATCGAATAAAATAGACTTTCAACCTAAATTTATAAAAAGAGATAGGAAAGGACACGTTACACTCATCAAAGGAAAAATTGACCAGGATGAAGTCTCAAATCTGAACATCTATGCCTCAAATGCAAGGGCATCCACATTCATAAAAGAAAATTTACTAAATTTAGAACATTCATTGAACCTCACAGGATAATAATGGGAGAATTCAACACCTTACTCTTAACAATGAAGAGGTCACTGAAACAGAAACTAAACAATAACTCAGTGAAATTAAAAGAAGTTAGGAACCAAATGGATTTAACAGATATGTACAAAACATTTTACCCTATAATAAAAGAATATACCTTCTTCTCAGCACCTCATGTTACTATCTCCAAACGTGGACATATAATGTATCACAAAATAGGCCTCAACCAACAAAAGAAGATTGAAACAAGCCCATGCATCCTATCATATCATCACAGAGTAAGGATAGACTTCCAAACAACAAAATCAAAAGAAAGCCCACATACGCATGGAAGCTGAACAGTGCTTATGGCAATTTGGTCGTGGAAAAAGTAAAGATATAAAGACTTTATAGAAATCAATATAAATAAGGATACAGCATTGTCAAACTTAAGGACCACAATGAAAGCAATGCTAAGAGGAAAATGAGTAGCACTAAGTGCCCTGGTACAGAAATTAGAGAGATCCTACACTAGCAACTTAACAGCACACCTAAAAGCTCTAGAAAAAGAAGCAAACACAGCCAAAAGGAGTATATGTATATGTGTGTAATATATATATATATATATATATATATATATATATATCCATATATATATATACAATTATATATTATATATACTGTGTTATATATATATTATATATATATACAATATTATACATATTATTATATATGTATTATTATGTATTATATATATTGTGTTATATATATTATATATATATACAATATTATATATCTAAACTATCTAAAAAGTCCCATAATCCCTAAGGAAATAGAAACAGTCATTAAACCTTCTAAAAACAACACTGAAGACATCATCATCATCATCATCATCATCATCATCATCATCATCTCAGGGCCAGATGGTCTTAGTGGAGAAATCTATCAACCTTTAAAAAAGCGTTAATACCAACATTCTTCAAACTATTTCATAAAATAGAAAGAGAAGTAAGACTACCCAATTCATTCTCTGAAGCCACAGCTATCCTGATACCTAAACCACACAAAGACCCATCAGAGAGTGAAGACTTCACACCAATTAACTTATTAATATTGATCGAAAAGTACTTAATACAATTCTTGCAAACTGAATCCAAGAACACATCAAAATCATCAATCTCCACTATCAAGTAGGCTTATCCCAGGGATGCTAGGACTGTTCAATATACAAAAATCCATTAACATAGTTCACTATATAAACAAACTCAAAGAAAAAAAATTACATGGTCATCTCATAAATGCTGAAAAAGCCTTTGACTCATACAACATCCCTTCACGTTAAAAGTAATGTAAAGATCAGGAATTCAAGGCCCATACCTAAACATATTTATATCAATATATTGTAAAATGTAGTCAATATCAAATTAAATGGAGAGATTCTTGAAGAAATGCCACTAAAATCAGGGACAAGACATGGATGCCTACTCTCTCCAGATTATTCAATATTGTATTCAAAGTTCTAGAAAGAGAAATGACAACAAAAGGAGATCAAAGAGATAAAATTTGAAAAGAAGACAAGGTAACACTACTTATGCATGATATGATAGTATACTTACGTGTCATAAAAATTCTATCAAAGAACTTCTACAGTTGATAAGCTCATTCCTCAAAGTGGCTGGATTTAAAATTAACTCAAACAAATCAATAAGCTTCCTTTATAAAGATGATTAACTGACTGAGAAAGAAAATAGGGAAACCATACCCTTTACAATAATCAAAAACAAAATAAAATACCTTGGGGTAATTCTACCTAAACAAGTAAAATATCTTTATGACAAGAACTTTAAGTTCTATAAAAAAAAAAAAAAAATTGAAGAAGATCTTAGAAAATTGAAACATCTCCCATGCTAATCAATTCGTAAGAATTAACATATTAAAATGGCTATACTACCAAAAGCAATCTACAGATTCAACATAAATCCCATCAAAATTCAAACATGATTCTTCATAGGCATAGAAAGAACATTCCTCAATTTAATAGAAAAAAAAAAAAAATCCAGGATAGCTAAAACAATTCTCAACAATAAAAGATCTCAGGGAATCACCATCCCTGAACTCAACCTATACTACATAGCAACAGTGATCAAAACCACATGATATTGTTACAGAGACAGACAGGTCAATAAATGGAATAGAATTGAAGACCCAGAAATAAACCCACACATATATGGACACTTGACACTTGATCTTTGATTAAAAGAAAAAAAAAAAAAACACCAAAAACATACAATGAAAAAAAAATTTTCAATAAATGGTGCTGGTCTAACTGGCAGTCTGTATGTAGAAAATTGAAAATATATCCATATTTATCACCTTGCACAAAGCTCAAGTCCAAGTGGATCAAGGACCTCAATGTATAGCCAGATACACTGTATCAAAAAAAAAGAGAGAGTGGGAGATAGCCTCGAACTCATTGACATAGGAGGAAATTTCCTCAAGAAAACTCCAATGGCTCTGGCTCTAAGATCAACATTTGATAAATAGGACCGCATAAAACTGAAAAGGTTAGAACCTTTTCAGACAAAAGACACAGTTATTAGGACAAATTGACAACCAATGGATTGGGAAAAAAACTTCACCAACTCTACATCATATAGAGGGCTAATATCCAAAATGTAGTAAGGAGAAGTTAATGCCCAAAAATCAAATAACCCAATTAAATATGGGGTACAGAGCTAAACAGAATTCACAACAGACTTATTTTGAATGGCTGTGAAGCACTTAAAGAAATGTTCAAAGTCTTCAATCATCAGGGAAATGTAAATCAAAACAATCCTGAGAGTCCACTTTACATTAGTCAGAATAACTAAGATCAAAAACTTAAGTGACAGTACATGCTGGCAAGGACTTGGAGAAAGAGGTATAATCCACTATTGCTAGTGGGATTGCAAAGAGTTACAACCACTCTAGAAATCACTCGGGTGGTTCCTCTGAAAAATGGAAATAGGTCCACTTGAAGACCCAGGCATATACCCAAAAGATACCCAACATTTCACAAGGACACATGCTCCACCAGGTTCTTAGCAGCTTTATTTGTAATAGCCAGAAGGTGGAAACAACCCAGACAGATGTCCCTCAATGGAATGGATACTGAAAATTTGTTCATTTACACAATGGAATACTATTAAGCTATTAATAATGAGACATCATGGATTTTTGTAGGTAAATGGACAGAACTAGAAAATATCATCCTGAGTGAGGTAACCCAGACCCCGAAGGACAGGCATGGTTATATACTCACTG
Organism: Mastomys natalensis; assembly: GCA_021653895.1. NCBI lineage: Eukaryota > Metazoa > Chordata > Mammalia > Rodentia > Muridae > Mastomys > Mastomys natalensis. Next base: position 495,438 of record JAJTUV010000329.1, on the reverse strand, counting down.
ATAAGTGGATATTAGTTCAAAACAATACTGAATATGTAGGATAAATTAAGCAGAATGAATGGAAATAAGCAGCCTAAGGCAGAGGGTGAGGTGGAGGAACCCTCTAGAATGTACCAGAGACCCGGGAGGTGAGATACTCTCAGGACTCATTGGAGGTGACTTTAGACAAACTGTCGAACACTGGGGAGAGAGAACTTGAAGAATCCACCTCCAGTAGATAAACAAGTGGAGGGACTCTGTTACCAACCCACAGTCAAAATTTTGACCCAGAATTGCTTCTGTCTAAAAGAACTTCAGGGACAAAAATAGAGAAGAGACTGAAGGAAAGGCAATCTAGTGACCAGTTCAACTTGTGATCAGTCTCATGGGTGGGCACCGAAGCCTGACACTATTACTGATGCTATGATGTGCTTACATGTAGGCAGCCGTGTTTACAGTTGTAAAGTCGTATGACCAGCACCTGACAATGTAAGCAGCTGGCTTCCAGAGTGGCCAGCTCAGAAACTGGTAAACAAGTCCTTTGAGCATGCGTCGGCCTGTGCCCCTTCTGAGCAGGCTTATGCTAATAAGGTATTGGCAGCTTAACCTATCCTGGGAGGACACATCACCCAGCCCGCCTAGGGCAATTATATAAGCAGCTCCTTTTTGCTGCTTGGGGTCCAGGCCCTTCCCTTCCCTTCCTGGTCCAGGTCCCCCGTCCAGTTCCCCATCCCTATGTCAAGAGTCGTTCCTGGAATAAAGCCGACTGAGAAGGATCCTACCATGTCGCGTCTTACTTGCTGGCCAAGGCGGACGCGACATATGGTGGCCCGTCCTGGGAAACTGAGGACTTCACCTTCGTTGGATTCAGAACTCAGCAGCTAGGAACGGCGGCGGTACAGGTATATTTATTGCCACAGAAAGTGCCCAGTGAGTAGGGCCGTCACAAGGTCCGAGGTGAAGCGGCATCACAGAAAGTGCCCGGTGGATAGGGCCGTCACAAGGTCCGTGGTAAAGCGGTGCCACAGAAAGTGCCCAGTGAGTAGGGCCGTCACAAGGTCCGCGGTAAAGTGGCGTCATAAGGTCCATGGTCATAGGTCCATGGTAAAGTGGCAATTGAATCACGAGAAACCTTAGAAGTATCATGTTTGTGTTTGTTGTAGACCAGGTGTGGGTCGGTCTGGGTGTCGTAATTATGTTTTTCCTAGTATGTAGTCTTTGTTTCTGTTTAAATTGTCATTGTCCAGGACATAAGTGTAAAAAGACAAAGGACGAAAAAGGGCCTCCAACATTTATCTTAGCTTAAAAGATTTAGAGACAGAGAGTTCCTCCAGCTCCGATAGCTCAGATGAGGAGGAAGGAGGAACTTAGACAAGATGGCGAAAGAAGAAAATTTAGAAAAGATGGAGGAGGATCTAGAGAACTTATCAGTTGAAAGGGAGTCTGTGACCCTCCCTAGGCGGAGGAAAGGCAAACATGGGGCGGAGAAGCTTAAACCACCTGCTTGGGAGACGCCCACAGCTCCTCCCCTAGGCCCGCCTCCATATGCGGAGGTTCCTCGGGCCGGTCCACCCCCAGGGACTCCAGGGACTCAATCATTCTGCCCTGAGACTTGGAAGGAAGCGCGTATGGCCTTCCCAGTTTTTGAAGATCCGAATCAACAAAGATATCATGAGCACTTGGATATCAAAATGTTAAAAAATCTTGCAGAATCAGTCAGGACTTACGGCATTAATGCTTCCTACACGCAATCCTTGATAGAAAGGATAGCGACACAGGCCATGACACCATCTGATTGGATAAGTACTGTGAAAGCCTGCTTAACTATGGGGCAATATCTTGATTGGAAATCTATTTACAGTGATTATGCTCAAGGACAGGCTCAAGCCAATGCCGCCGCAGGACAGCCCTTATGGAACCTGGATATGTTTCTAGGTCAGGGACAATGGGCAGGTAACCAGACAGCATACCCGCCAGCGGTGTACGGCCAAATTAGTGCCATGGCTGTTAGAGCCTGGAAGGCTCTACCCAATAGGGAGAAGTTTCTGGCAATTTAACAAAAATCCTCCAGGGTCCTACTGAGCCTTTCTCCGACTACGTGGCTCGCATGATGGAAGCCGCAGGGAGAATATTTGGCGATCCTGATACAGCCATGCCATTGATAGAGCAATTGGTGTTTGAACAGTGCACCAAAGAGTGCAGGATGGCCATCACCCCTGGAAAGCAAAGGGCTTGCAGGCTTGGATGAAGGCTTGTAGGGAGATTGGTGGACCATTGTCCAACTCTGGCTTGGCAGCTGCAGTTATGCAGTTGTCTAAGGGTAAAGGCAAGACCCCTGCTGCAGGTGCTTGCTTCAACTGCAGCCGCCAGGGACACTTTAAGAGTCAGTGCCCCCAAAGAGACAGGGAAAGACAAAGAGACAGGGAAAAACAAGGGAATACCCCTCGTCTGAGGCCGCCAGGAATATGCCCAAAATGTCACAAGGGTAATCATTGGGCCAGTGAATGCAGATCGACAAGGAACCCTGAGAGCCAAACGCTGCCTTCTGGTTATGGTAGTACGCAGTCAAAAAACGTGCAGCGGGGCCCACGCTTCCAGGGCCCTTAAATATATGGAGCAGTAGAGGGGCAGAGTCAGCCCAACCTACACCGCCCGAGCCTTGGAGAGCCACTCCGGGTTCGGCAGGGTTGGAGCCTCGGAGAGCCACCACGGGCTCAGCAGGGTTGGATCTGCGCTGCACCACCAGACTCGTATTAACACCCCAAATGGGTGTGCAACCTATTGAGACTGACTTCCAGGGCCCACTGCCTCCCGACACAGTGGGTCTACTGATAGGACGCTCTTCTTCCACCCTAAAAGGTCTCATGGTACATCCTGGTGTTATAGATGCCGATTTTGAGGGTGCAGTTAAGATCCTTGCCTCCTCTCCGCAGGGTATCGTGGCCATTTCACCAGGAGACAGAATTGCTCAAATAGTAATGCTACCCAGCTTACATAATGTGTTCCCCAGTAAAAATGTAATAAGGGGAAATAAAGGCCTCGGATCCTCCGGGACTGAAGCCGCCTTCTTATCTTTAGATTTGGACCAAAGACCTATAATAGAATTGGAAATTAATGGCAGAAAAATATTGGGCCTATTAGACACAGGAGCTGACCGTAGCATTATAGCCCAAAAAGACTGGCCTAAAAACTGGCCCATTCAAGCATCAACCCAAACCCTACAAGGGCTCGGGTATGCAAAATCGCCCGATTTAAGCGCACGTACATTATCTTGGAAAGACAAGGAAGGAAATGAAGGCACCTTCCAACCTTTTGTGTTATCTTTACCTATTAGCCTTTGGAGCAGAGACCTGTTAAAAGCCATGAAATTGAGATTGACAAACACACATTATTCCACAGAGGCAACAAACATGATGACAGACATGGGATGGCATCCATCTCATGGCACTGGAAAACATCTCCAAGAGAGAAGGGAACCAGTGCAACTGCAGTCTAAAGGGCTGCGCATGGGACTGGGTTTTTCCTAGTGGCCACTGGACCTAGTATACCCATTATCTGGAAGACTGAGGAGCCAGTGTGGGTTCCCCAGTGGCCTCTTTCCTCAGAAAAGTTGCTAGCCACTAGACAACTAGTCAAAGAACAATTAGAGTTAGGACATATTAAACCTTCTATCTCTCCCTGGAACACTCCCATATTTGTTATAAAAAAGAAATCAGGGAATTGGAGGCTGCTACATGACCTGCGAGCCATAAACCGTCAGATGCAGGTCATGGGGCCAGTTCAAAGAGGATTGCCTCTACTATCTACTCTACCTCGTGATTGGCCTATTATTGTCATTGACATTAAAGATTCTTTCTTTTCTATTCCACTTTGTGAAAAGGACAGTGAGAGATTTGCCTTTACAGTTCCATCCATTAATCATGAGGAACCTGACCAGCGTTACCAGTGGGCAGTACTGCCTCAAGGCATGGCCAATAGCCCCACCATGTGTCAATTATATGTGGCAGAGGCCTTAGCCCCTGTCAGGGAAAAATTTCCCCAGGTTCATTGTCTTCATTACATGGATGACATTTTAATAGCAGCAAAAACTGAACCTTTGTTGGACCGTGTCTATGCAGAGTTGATCAAGCATTTAGACAAAAGACAGCTGATAATAGCTCCAGAAAAGGTTCAGCAAAGCAAGGTGATGAAATACCTTGGGGCAAAAAAAGTATCAAGGACATAGTACCTCAAAAATTTGAATTACGTAAGAACCACCTTACAACCCTAAATGATTTTCAAAAATTGCTAGGGGACATTAATTGGATACGTCCTTATCTATTCATATCTCTGTGGATACTTGTTCAGGTATCATCCATGCTACTCCCCTCACTGGGGAAAGAACTACCAATGTAACTACTCATTGCTTGGAAGCATGGGCAGCTTGGGGAAAACCCCAAACGCTTAAGACGGACAATGGCCCAGCCTACACGGCACAGGCCTTTTCTTCCTTTTGCCAACGCATGGAAGTCTCACTCACTCATGGACTGCCCTACAACCCCCAGGGCAGGGCATTGTAGAACGAGCACACCGCACGCTCAAAGAATGCCTTCAAAAACAAAAAGAGGGAATAGGCCACGGCCTTACCCCCAAGCATAGACTATCCTTAGCACTATTTACCTTAAATTTCCTAAACTTGGATGCTCAGGGTCAGTCTGCTGCTGACAGGCATCATAATCACCTACGCCCTCCGCCAGAGAAAGTAAAATGGAAAGATATTATAACAAACATATGGCGAGGGCCCGATCCCGTGCTCTTAAGGGCACGAGGTTCTGTTTGTGTCTTTCCAGAGGACCAAGAAAACCCCATCTGGGTACCCGAGAGAATGACTCGGAAGATCTCCAGCCCGGCAGTCCCAGACGGAGAAAAGGATGATGAGGGCATAGATCCTGTTTTTGACCCTACTACTGCTATGGATACCGGGTGACTTTATACCTTTGTGGGCCGTCACACGCACCTGGCCAGTGCCTATGCCGGTCCATTCTAACTCCCCGGTCCTTCCTACCTTTTCTCTACCTTTTGTGTTTGTATGCTTTGCCAAAATCAAAACTCTGCGCTTTGTATTAGCCAATGTATCTGCTTGGTTGGATCCCCTTGCAGATAGTAAAGTTGACACAGAGGTTTTGAGAAACGTGCTTGTTCAGGTAAGTTTGGGATCTTCACAAGGTTCGGGGGACGCCTCGAACCGGACTGATGACTCCCTAAACATCACCATGCTATTTATGATTTACAATGCCACCATATCTTTGCCAAAGAACTCTACTAAATGCAGAGTGCTGGGAAGGCAGGAATGACACTGCCTTTATTGCCAGACTGCCTACCTTTGTACCAGTAACGGTGGAGGCTGACCTTAATACCTTTCCCATTTTTAACCTGTTTAGATATAAACTTATTCAGCTCTCTTGCGTCTCCTCTCTCAGGGGACTGTATATTACTCCTTTGGTATATAACTCTTCTCAGTCTCTCAATCAGAGTCACCTCCTGTCTGAGTACCTGAAAGGAAATCGGTCGAAGGAAGGCGAGGACCTATCCAGGAGGCTCCTGTTGCAGATCGCTACCCTGAATGGCACCCGCCTGGATCCCTTTACTTTGGAGGGGCTCACCACTTGGGTCAAGGGTGCCCTCAATTTTCTTTAAAGAATGAGCGGGAGCATTTATCTGGGGAGCTGTTGTTCTCCTAGGATGTGGTTTCTGCCTTTGGTTTCTGTGTCATTTGTGCCATGACCATGCAGGACATAAGGTTGTTGTTTACCAGGTGCTGACTGCCATGGAGGAAGGCACTCCCCCAGGTATTTGGCTGGCCTCCTTTAGGGAGGCATAGTAGGGAGCCTTCTGGACCCGGTAATGGCCATTCAGGCATAATCCCTAGATCCTGACCATCTTGACCATTGCCAAAGGTGTACACTCATGAGGCTACAGCATCACCTCAATGTTTCTGAAGCGGGGAGTACGAGGAGTGCCTCGACTGGAGATGTTCTCCATCTTGAGATAGATTCTCTGAAAGCATGTCCAAGTGCATAGAGGTTTTGTGCCAAATGTACCTCTCCCTGAAAAAAGGCACGAAGGCGGGTATGGCAGAAATATAACTTTCCCATTACAATGCCTTCACTTTGCATAAGGGCTCGGACCTCTGTTTTCCACCGCTGACTTGCTGCGCTAGCGGCGACCTTCTAGGTGTGCTTTCAATCGCCTCACACCAACCACCTAATGAATGAGTTCAAGCATGCTTGGGTGTGGGATGCCTAAGGTCTGAAGGGTCCAGAGGTAACCTAATTCAAATTTAATAAATAAATAAGGGGGAGATGTAGGCAGCCGTGTTTACAGTTGTAAAGTCGTATGACCAGCACCTGACAATGTAAGCAGCTGGCTTCCAGAGTGGCCAGCTCAGAAACTGGTAAACAAGTCCTTTGAGCATGCGTCGGCCTCGTGCCCCTTCTGAGCAGGCTTATGCTAATAAGGTATTGGCAGCTTAACCTATCCTGGGAGGACACATCACCCAGCCCGCCTAGGGCAGTTATATAAGCAGCTCCTTTCTGCTGCTTGGGGTCCAGGCCCTTCCCTTCCCTTCCTGGTCCAGGTCCCCCGTCCAGTTCCCCATCCCTATGTCAAGAGTCATTCCTGGAATAAAGCCGACTGAGAAGGATCCTACCGTGTCTCGTCTTACTTGCTGGCCAAGGTGGACACTTACAGGCAGGAGGCAAGCATGGCTGTCTTCTGAGAGGCCTACCAGCAGCTGAATGAGACAGATGCAGATATTTACAACTAGCCATTGGACTGGTGTCCACAACCACTATGGCCGAATTAGGGGAAGGATTGAGAAAGCTGAAAAGAAGGTCAGCTCCATAAGAAGACCAATAGTCTCAACTAACCCAGACCACTCCAGACACTATCTCACCAACCAGACCACATACAGACACTGGTCCGAGGCCCCCAGCACATATATATGTAGATGACTGCCTGTTTTCGCCTCAGTGGAAGAAGAGGAGCCTACATCTTGGGAGACTTGAGTATCAAGGTAGCAGGGAAGCCTGGTGAAGTAAGATTCCTCTCAGAGTCAGGGGGAAAGAAAAAATAGATGAGGAACTGTGGGACAGGGAACTGGGAAGGTGAGGAATGACTGGATCGTAAATAAGTATAATACTAATTATAATAATAATAAAGATAAAAATATAAAATTTATTATAGATGCTTGCGTGTGTGTATCATTAAATAGACTGACGTTAGTTATTTATCTTAAAAATCAGTAAATAGGAGGAGTGAAGCTGGATGTCAGTTAACAGTGTGTTAACCTAGTGCACAAGAAATTCAAATTCCCCCTTTAGCTATACAGTGACTATGGGGCCAACTCATGCTATATAATTTACTATCTCAGATCAAAGTCACTCACTGTAATTTAGTTAAATTTCAGGTACATATCATTATTCCATAGTACTTCAAAAGCAATGTTCACATCTACAGAGCAGAGTTAGACCTTTAGTTATTACAACACAAATTGAGTGAGACTATCCTGTTTATATAATGCCTAAAGGAATCCTGACAATATGGAACACAAACCCATAATTATTCCATCCTTACAAAATACACTGTTTCAGGAAGTTTATGAGAGGAAAGATACTACGTGGTAGACAGTAAGATTACAATGTATGTCATCATTTTAGCACTATATGATTTAACATATGTATACATCAACTTTGTAAGTGATCATTCTAAGAATCATGAGAAATTGCCATTTTCCAATAAGCACAGGACAGATGACATACATCTCAATGTATCAATTCACAAAGAATATAGATTCTGACTTATTTTTTAAAAAATCACATCACTAAACTAAGCACATTTGAAAACAAAATAAGGAGAGTTCCCTAGATATGTCCATTGTTGTCCTTGCTGAGAGATGCATGTTTATTCAACATGTGACTGTGACCTGCACTTAAAATTATGCTTAGCTGAGCTTAGATAATTACAGCTGTCTCTACTGTTACATTTGCTATTTTAGTCACTTTAAGTCTAAATGTACAATATATTGCATACTTGTTGGCTTAATTTTCAATTGAAAAACTCATGCAGCTATTTCCAACTAAAGTCTAATTAGATGTTACTATATAATGAAACTAAACGACACAAAAACTCTGCTTAGAATAATACATTAATGTTAATTACTAATTTATCCCATTGAATGAAAACTAACCCTTGCATTTCAAGTTTGTGTTCTATTACAATTTATGTTATGCCTTTTAAAATTTAGGACCATTTATGCAACAAATATTGAAAAGAACTTGAGTTAGTATGCTACTATTTTGAGGAGCTCATTTTATAAACGTTATAAACCGTATATGGTATGGTTTTTACAACATTTTTAAACTACGCATTTAAAACCACAATTTCCCTAGTTAAAAACAATGGATTAGATAGACCAGAAAAAGATAGTCTGAAATCCAGGAAGATTTTAATAAAAAGGAACCATTTGTTTAGTAATAACCATCCAGTCCATCTGCTTGGCATGTAAATTAAACAACATAGATCAAAATGATTACTATAAATTGATTAATTCTCTGATAAGGACTAATGCCTCTGTGTAGAAGAATAACATCTGTTATGAACACTGCCTCACAAAATACATAATTTTATTAAAATAGTCTTGTTGAGTATATATACAACTTCATATTATTATTTAATACTCTAGAACAGTGCTGACCATAATAACTAACAGTGTAAAGTAAGGGTAAAATACCTTCTAAAATATTGATAAAGATACAAATTAAATACTAGGTTATATTTACTTCCTATATTTTAATGAGACATGTACCTTCTTGATCTGAGAGGCAGTCTAAAGGAATACATTACCTAATTACAGAGACCAGAATTTTGTTTTTAAATTTTTAATCCATGTGAATGTTTTTCTAATTTACTAAATATTATAATATTCATTTTAAATACTTTATAAGTATTTATAGGTAAATGGTAAAGAAATATATTTTATAATAAATTCAATAAGAGCTAAAGGTTATCACAATTGGAAGAAGAATATGGGACAACGGTTAGAATATCTCATTAAGCAGGTTATATAGTTAATTTTAAAATATGATTTCAGAGTTTTATCTAAATATTTGAAGATTCTAAATTTCCATTTGCTATTTTTAAGGTTCCCCTTATACATCTAATTACATTCCTTAAGGAAATCATGCCTCTTATGCAGTGTTGCATGTCTTTAATTGAAACACGTGGGAGGCAGATATGGGGCTGTCCTGAGAGTTTGAGGCCAGTTTATTCAAATGCAGTAAGTTCCAAGCTAGCAAAGCTACATGGTAAGATCCCATCTCACAAGAATAAGAACAAAACAAGACAAGAAAAAGATATTTTTTTCTAAATTTTTTTCAATATTTGAGGCTAAGTTAGAATACATTTCTTCTAAAACTAATTTTTGTAGTGGAAATTAGACTACATCTAATTTTGTGTGACATATTAAGTCCCATAATTTGGTGTAAAAATAAGTAAACCACCTTGCCTTGCCTACATTTAATGCTAGGATGTAAGTTAAAAATTGTTAGAAATTGCAATACAAGAACAGAAAAGAATCTATGAGAATGCAGTTTCTCTGCACTTGATAAACATTTAGAATAATATCTATGTGTTGGATTCTCCACTCAGTGCAAGGAATAACAAAACAATGAAAGAAACTCCTTTTCTTTGACTAATAAGTACTCAGAGTATACTGAAGTTATAGAGACAAAGTAAACCTCTTATGGAAGCAAAACACAGTAATAGAAAAAGTATAATCAGAAAAGAGGAATCACACAGTTCTCACTGAAAATGAAGAAATATAGAAATAAGATTTCACAGACCAGGTATCACTCACAGAGACAGAACGTTATTGATTAATTAATGGGCACCAGAGCTATATGAGAGATTACTTTGAAATATAACCTCTGGCTCAAAAGCAAAATGTTCAAACCATTATCCATTAGGACAGAACAGAATCAAGAAAGAAATTTATCAATTAAGCTTTCTACAGACTGGACATATGATTTTTCTAGGAGATCAGGGTCACAGACATCTTCAGGAGTACAGAAAAGACACATGGTAGATGCTGTTGGTGACACTTTGAGAAATTACTATTTTCCACAAAGCTTTTCAGTCTTTATAGTTGCTAAAAGCGCATTGAAGCTGTACCTTCTTGACACTGTCTTAGATTTCACCAAGCTGGTCATTGCTTTCGTCATTGCTCTGACAAAATATCTGACATGGGAAACCTAAAGCTGGAACAGTTTATTTTGGATCACGATTTAAGAAGGAACCTATCCCATCATTGCTGGGAAGCTGCTAGGTGGCTGGTCACATTTCATCCTTCTCCCAGTAGTTATAACATCTTAAAATCTTCCTTCAGTTACTTCTTTTTTCCAGTAAGTGTCTAACTTCTCAACTAGCAATATCATCAGGCAACCATGAGTTCAATCATGAGCATGAAGGAGAGATTTAACCACAATGGACTATTGTAATAAAAGTCAAACACTGAATGCCTTAACAAGCGAACAGTTATAATACATAATTCCTGAGTCTGTGCAATCAGGTCCTTAACAATTTGTAGTTTTGTTCTTTGGTAATATTTGCATGTTTGTGTTTAGACCATCAGATAGTAGAGTATGCAGTACTTCTGACAATTACAGCAAAGCCTGGTTATAATTAGGAACTAGGGTTCTTCTTTGACTTTATACAGTATTGTTTAGTCATTTGTTGTATTTTTAAATGTAGTAGGTTTCCATGTCTTGATACATAAAGGGAATGTAGTTATAAATTTTTACATGATAGAAACTATGTATTATTATTCAGTTAAATGGAATATTGAAATCATGTTGACTTCATGAAAATGAATGACATTGAAGATCATTGTGTTTAAACAAAACACATGGTATTCCAAAGGACACATACCCCCTTCTTTCTCATATATCTTAAATAAAAGACATAAAAGTCAGTGGGAGAAAATATTGGAAGATGAAAGAGACCAGAGAGTTGGTGGTGAGAGAACTGAAGGAAATAGGAGTTATTATGACGTACATTTTATGCATTATATGAAATGTCACAATAAAGCCCATCATATTGTAATTAAAATTTAATATGAGAAATAAGTTTCACTGAGAATACAATCATCACTTAATTTTCTTCAAGACATTTTAATTAATGTTTGCTTGTTAGATTACTGATCTCAATTTCTTTGATGCTGGCTCCACAATGATATGAAACTATATTTCACATCATTAAATTGATGACAGACAAATTCTTAAATAATAATCAATTGTCCACTTAACTGGATTTTCTTGCTATACAGTTGAGGTTAGTCAGATTATCAGATTATTATACAATAATAATACTGGTCATAAAGAAATACATGGACTTTAAAGACATAACTGAAGTCATTACTGTCATCATAGAAAGCAAGCAAAAGAGTGTCCAGGACAAGGCTGTTTGAACTCCCTGGGTATTAGCTGGCCTTCATAATTTAACAACACTTAATCAGTGTCTTTAGTTCCTGCCTCATTTATGTTTCTAGCCTTGCCTAGACGTTATTTCAATGCTTCTACATCAGTATTTAATAAGTAACAGGAAAATCCTTGCAAAGAGAAACAAAACTAATTAGAAAGACATTTTTCAGTTATCAAATGGAAATACTGGTAGCTAGAAAATCACCCTTATCTAAGGACACAAACAAATAATACCAAAACTTTTTTTTTTTTTTTTTTTTTTTTTTTTTTTAGCAACAAGACTAATGTTTTTGTAACATGAATGGCTAGTTACTACAAAATGAGGATCCCACCTGAAGAGCCTCTGCTGCAGGGCTTGTGTATTGTTTGAAAGGTTAGAGCTTCTTTGTAGCTGCTTTGTTTGAGAAAAGAATGGTCTTTGATTTTAAAAAAAAAAAAAAGTATTTCCTATACTTTAAGGTGTAAGTAGAATTCACTGAGAGAAAGTTCAGAAATCCAGGTAAAATTAAAGCTATATGAGACTGGAATCCCAATGAAATGCCCTAATGAGAGACACAAAGCAAGAAAATAAAAAATAAAATCAAAAAAAACTTTCTTCAAGTGGTAGCTCTGGAATCCCTAGGAGAGCATGGTCTGCTAATTCAACTGAAGTTCCCTTTAGGCAGAAATAATTTCGGTTTAACATGTTCCGTGATGTTTTATTTAATTGCCTCCACTGGAGTTCTTTTGATCCATTGTGAAGGATCTGAAGGCCTCAGCATTGGAAGCAGGTGGGATGGAGTCTCAAGAGTCACATGATGACACTACTGACCAGTGCCATACACTGCTGTCAGTTGCTATAAACATCTCACTCCAGTGGAAGAGGTAATTAGAAGGTTTCTGTGTTGAGGGTGTAGGTGCTTAAAAAATGTCTGAAGTTGTAGTGCTGTAGGATTTATGAATTAACATTCCCCTGCTAAGCTGCAGCGAAGGTGACAGCATCTCCGTTTACAAGCATGTTTTTAATTTAGACACGTTATGCATGGCCAGAAACAACAACAGCCATTTCCTCTTACAAGCCTTATTACCCATAAATCATGGCAGCATCAGGGCTGCGTTAATTTGCAAAGCTGTGTAGATAACCATTTCCGACAACTCTGTACATTTTACTTCTCACTCTCATGTATTTATAAATAAAATAACACTATCTCTACTTTTCAGAGAAATTCAAAAGGATGCTGACATGTTCACGTGGAAGCAATGTGAGCTGCCAGCAAGTTATCTTACAAAGCATTAAAAGTCATTGTTTGCTTAACAGGACATGAAGAGACATCAAGAATACACAATACTAATGGTAATATCTGTGTCACATGTATGTGGATGTTCACTAAATTTTGTCACATTATCTGTTATTTTTTATGACAAAATGTTTTAAAACAAGTTGGGGAAGATTTCACAGTACAGATGCATATATGTTTACTCCCATATGTTAGAGAGTTGCTGATTATTATTTGGACTGATAAGTAATTCTATTGCCATTGTGTTATAGTTTCTAAATTTGGGAATTGTAGTGAGGCTTAAATAGTGACAGTTGCAGCATGAACAGATTCTAGCAGTATTAGAAAAGTAAATTCTATTAGAGAAGCTGAGTAAACTTATTTTAGCATCTTTCAAGCAGACATCAGTGTTGTTTTTCATTCTATTGCAATTCAGTGATATAAACGTGAACTTTAACCTTTCGATGGTGATGTGGTTGCTTAAAGTTAATGATAATCACACATCATCCTGCTTTTTTCCTTTCTGTTTTTACTCTTTTGTTCCCATTCAGGATACACTATTGACAAAAGTCCCTAAATGATTTTAAATACATTTGAATTAGTATTATATACCAAAGCAGAAAATCAACGTTCCAGTGGATGCTTTAAGTCAAATTAAGTTTCCATCAATGCTTTCATGGATAAGAAAAAAAAAATAGAAAATAAATTATCCTTCTTTAGAAATACAGAAATCATGTCTGCTTAGACAACATGGATAGACCTGAAGGACACAATCTTAAGTAAGTTAACCAGATAACACAAGGCAGATGTGGAAGTCTCTTCTATATTTCTTCTGTATGTAATGTAAGCTAACCATGCTCATAGATGTACAGGGGAGAATGATGGTAAACAGTACCAGAGCCTGGTGTTGGGGGAATGTTCATCCAGTGGGACCAACCTTCCCTTCAACATGTGCTATGAATATCAAGCATATGAGTAGAAAAATAATCAATTAACTAACCAATCAATGTCATGGATTCATATTTCTGGGGAACAAAAAGTAAATAGATAATAGATAAAGATAAATCATCAAGTAATAAGTAGGTATAGCAAAACTTAATGAAACCATTGAGATAAAATGATCTTGTTTTGTTTTGCTCTAGTCATTTCCTTAGTCTATAAAACAACTATATTATTATTGTTAATAAAACTCCACAAAACTTTTCAAACTATAAATCTTTGTTTTCTTTAAAGAAAGCCTTCATTCAGTGTTTTTGAAAATAATTGGTCTTAGATGAATGCCAAAGCTATGCTTTCAATGCAAACATTTCAAAAATGATTTTCTAAACTATGAAATAAAGATGTCATTTGAGAACACAATAAAAATTGCAATCTGATAATGAGCATTTTCCATAAAAACTAAAAGTTAGATATTTCATTCTTTTTTATTGGTGTATCTTCTTTATCTTTTTTTTTTTCATTAATTTATTTACAACCCAGTCATAGTCCCTTCTCCCTCCTCTCCTCCGAGTCACACCGTCACAAATCACTCCCCTGCTCCCTCCTCTTCTCCTTATAGAAGGTGAAGCCCCCAATGGGTACCACTCCATCCTGAAACAAGTCACCCCAGGACTAACTTCATCTTCTCGCACTGAGGCCCAACCAGGCAGTTCAGCTAGGGGAAGGGAACCCAAGGGCAGGCAGCAGAGTCAAAGACAGCATCCAGTCCAATTGTTAGGAGACTCACATGAAGACAAAGCTTTAAATCTCCTACAAATGTGTAGGGGTCCTAGGTTCAGACCCTATATGCTCTTTGGTGATTCATTCTCTGTGAGTACCCATGGGTCCAAGTTAGTTGAATCTATATATCTTCTTGTGGTGCCTTTCACCTCTCCAGCTCTCTCAATTCTAATCCCCACTCTTCTACAGGACTCCCCTGATGTTTGACTGTTGGTGAGTTCATCTATTTTCATCCACTATTGGATGAAGCCTTTCAGGAGACAGTTGTGTTAGTCTCCCATCTGTAAGCATAGTGGAGTAATGGTAGTGTTAGGTTTTTGGTCTCTTCCATAAAATGTGTCTCAAGTGCAGTCAGTCATTGGTTGACGGTTCTCTCAGTCTCTGTAGAGGGCAATGGGGATGAGGATCATGTAGAGTAGAGTGCTGGGAGAAATCATGGGCGTATCACTAGGACTAGCTGGCGACCTGGGGAAGGAGAATATGGAGTTGATTTTCTTGAAGTTATTTAATCCGGACTTGCGGTTCTACCTTGCCTTAACTATTTAAGTTCCTAGATAAAACACATATACACCTTTATATTTACAATAAGCCTTAAATCATACAAGAGCAGGGCAGCTGACTAGCCTCTAGGCTTTTAGAATCTACTTTCCTATCAATAAATCCAAGTTATTACTTAATATGTTTCATCTGGGCTGCTCTTACTCCAATTGACAAACCCTCTGTGCCATGTTCTCTTGATTCCTAACATTTAAAAGGGATTAAGTGTTTCTCATGGGACAGCTGAATTAGTTTAAATGACATGTTTAGGAATGAAGAACTATTCTGAGTATTTGCCACTCTTTTTAGCATTTTTCCTTGTAAAGTTATTTTCCATTTGAGCCTCATGTCCAAAACTCCACAAGTCCTGATGTGATTTTCAGAGATCTGAGGCAACATTGGTAATAAGACTTGAGCCTCTGCAACTGCTAATAAAACAACCATCTACTCTATATAAGTACCTAGACTCAAATACTTCATTGTAGTGTCAAAAAGAAAACCCAGATTAATACAAAAATCACAATTTTTTTTTTTTAGAGGAAAATGCTCCAACATGTATAAATTCATGTATAGAAGAAGAGTTGACTTAGTAATAAAATTAAGAACACACAGGTCATAATGAGTAAAGGACAAAACATTGTGTGCCTGAATCAATGGAATAATATAAACCATACACCTACAATGATAAACTTGCAAGGAAATGAATATATCATCACAGAATAAAAACTGTGTTTTTAAGGTAGCCAAAACATCAATTACAAATTAAAACCATGTGGCTCAGAGAAGAGTCAGAAAATCAGATAACTGCTACACCCTAACCTGTAGGTTATATTTTCTGTTATACTTAAAGAACCAGAATGATTAGAAACACATTTTTTTAAATGTAAACCTGCTAGGATATCTTTAAAGCATAGCAGAAAATACTCTTCCAATTAAAAGCTAAATATGAGTAAAAAAGAAACCAAAGTATTTTACTTAGATACTGACTAATCTCAAAGAATTACATATTTGCATGTAATCCAAAGCTAAATACATAATAAATACAAACTGCTGCACAGTAAGGTAATTCCATGTTAGGTATGGCACATGTACAGGTAAGTGCAGAGCTCTCCTGAAGGCAGTTGCATAGATGACCTACACTGGGTATTGCTTCTTACATTCACAGGGGACGCACACTATCTCAGGAAGTTCTTTGCTCCTATGGATCATATATTATTACCAGACCCCTCTTCTGCAATAGTTCTTGACCCTTTGGTTAAGGAATTTTTTTATATAAATGAATCAGTGAAGGTTTAGCAGCACATGGAGATGCTCTCTTTATGTTCTCTATATTTTGCAAAGAGAATTGCAGAGTTTATGGTTGTGCAGCTGAATGACCATTCCAAATATTTTAAATATTCTTTCTAAGAAAAGTGGTGTGGTGTGTGTGTGTGTGTGTGTGTGTGTGTGTGTGTACTGATATTCTTGTGCTTATATTCAAGTGTTTAGGTATGATTTATACCTGCCACAGGGCATCTGAGGAAATCTAAGGACAAACTTTGTCTTCATTCTCATAGTCTCCTCTGTTTGAGACGGTGTCTCTGTTGTTCACCATAATGTACACAAGAATAGCTAGCATAGAAGCTTTGTGGGACTCTCTAAGACATACCTTCACTGTTAGCTTATATGCTCTGCTACTATAGACATAATTACCATACTCAGCCTTACATGGTTTCTAGGATGCAAATTCAGATCCTTAAGCTTACATAGCAAAGCTGCGGATGTCATGAAGTATCTTTCCAACTTCACATTATTATTTTCTAGTAATTAGCATACATGAAAGACTACTAGTCATTCAATAAACATTTAATGAAGATCCAGACAAACTGATAAAATTAACATGCATGCCTTTAAGAAAATGATAGATGACTAATGCAAATACACAGACAGTATTTTGCCCAGATTTAACCCCAAGTGAAGATCCCTTCCACAGGTCTCGGATATTCTATAAGTAGGATACAGTGTGTCTATGTGACTAAGAACATCTGCAGTATCACAGGCAAAATTTTGGTCAGGGTCTTTTGTTTGTGCACTTTCTCATTTGTCTTTGCTAAATCTTCCAGATTTAGTAAGGAAGCTTGTGAATATGCCATCATGTGTCTTTCCTATTCTTTCATGTCTATTTTCTGCATGATTGTTTGATGATATTTGTTTGAAATTTTTGAGCTTGTAGAGAACTAATATTTGATTAAATAATTACAATCTACCTCAAATAGTGTTGTCTATGAACTCGTTTTTGATAAGCCCCATTGAGTCCTCAATGATTCAATGAATTGTTATCTCCGAACCAAGTTCAATGTACTACATACAAGTCACAGCCTAACCTTTACCCTATGAGCTATGATAAACATTTAAAATTTACAGCCTAATAACATGTCATGTATGCCCAAGCCACATTTCCAACATATCGAACTTTCATGATTTTTATGAATGGACCATTTTTGTCTTTTTCTGCAGGGAATTTTTATTATGTGAGAATACTTTAACAGGTTGGAAAAATATAATTAAAACTAAGTTATTTTTTCCTATATATTTTTCACATGTGATCCTCAAATAAAGTTTATGGCATCTAGAAACCACATTTAATTTCCATAATAATATATTATTATTATTCACCTGAATCCATGATCTTTTTTTTTCTACACATGTAAACTGGAATTGGCCTCACTAATAAATTACTGGGACAAATGGTTTCATCCACCAGGTTGTCTTTGTGTGCTATTTATGTTACAGCAGCCCCCAGTGTGACATGAGGAAAATGAAGATATTTAAAAGTAGATGAATGAGGATCTTATGTAACTGTTCCCTGCTGGAGTCATTACAGTGACACTCTGCTTCTGTGTATAATCCTTAGCTTGAGAACTTCTTAAGGTTAATCTTCTCATTCAGACACAGTAAATTGGTTTTATTTAAAGCTCCCATTTCTATTATATCCACTGAAAATATTGAGTTGGATCATATTGGGATCTCAGTAGTGATTTTGGCAGAACAGTATGTCTCTGTAATACTTTCAAAGAAGTACATTTAATGGTGAATGGGATTTCCTTCCTATAAAGATTTGCTGCAGAATTTAATAAAAGATATTGAATACAATATACTTCAATCTTTAATTACGTCATTTCGACAATGTTGACCCAAGTCATATTGCATTTAGTTCATTTATATGATAGACAATGTATTATCAAGAGATCATATTCCAATCTTTGTATTCAGAAATTGGCGGACTGTAATGTATATCCAAGCATTCCCTCATATTGGTAGACAATGTTTTCTTGTGTGTGTGTGTCTGTGTTTTAAATTTTTTTATTGGGTATTTTATTTAATCACAATACAGATGTCATTCCCTTTCCCCAGTTCCCCTCCCTAGAACCCCCTATCCTATCCTCCCTCCTCCTTTATGATTTTATACCATTTTAAGTACATGCATGTATTAAGGTCAGTTCTAGGTTGAGGGTCTAGCAATAAAATAGATTCAAATAGTCAAGAAACAAGCAAGACAATAAACACAAATAGTCAAAGAAAAGCAAGGCATTAATCCCAATTACATGAACACTCCCATGATGACTGTTCCTCAGGCTTATCAGGATGATCAAAGTATCTGAGACTACTTCCTTTTCTTAGCACAAGGTCATTTTCATGTCTGTGTGGTTTAGAAATGAGCATAATTGTGGCTTCATAAAACAAATTGGGTAGTGTTCCTTCTGTTTCTATTTTGTGGAATAGTTTATAGAGAATTGGTATTAGGTATTCTTGGAAGGTCTGATAGAATTCTGCACTAAAAAAATCTGGTCCCGGCTTTTTTGGTAGGGAGAATTTTAATGACTGCTGCTATTTCTTTAGTGGTTATAGAACTATTTAGATGGTTTATCTGATCCAAACTTAATTTTGGTGTCTGGTATCTGTCTAGGAAATTGTCCATTTCATCCATATTTTCCAGCTTTGTTGAGTATAGGGTTTTTTAGTAGGATGTGATGATTTTTTGAATTTCCTCAATTTCTGTTGTTATGCCTCCCTTTTTAGTTCTGATTTTATTTAGATACTGTCTCTGTGCCCTCTGGTTAGTCTGGCTAAGGATTTAACTCTCTTGTTGATTTTCTCAAAGCACCAGATCTTGGTTTTGTTGATTCTTTGTTTAGATTTTTGGTTGGTTGTTTGTTTCTACTTGGCTGATTTCAGCCGAGTTTGATCACTTCCTGCCGTCTACTCCTCTTAGGTGCATTTGATTCTTTTTGTTGTACAGCTTTCAGGTGTGCTGTCAAAGCTGCTAGTGTGTGCTCTCTCCAGTTTCTTTTTGTAGGTATTTAGAGCTATGAGTTTTCCTGCTAGCACTGCTTTCATTGCATCCCACAAGTTTTGTTATGATGTGTCCTCATTTTCATTAAATTCTAAAAAGTTTTTAATTCCTTTCTTAATTTCTTCCCTGACCAAGTTATCATTTAGTCGAAATTGTTCAGTTTCCAGTTGTATGTGGGCTTTCCACTGATTTTTCTCATTATTGAAAACCATCCTTAGTCCATGGTAATCTGATAGGATACAAAGAATTATTTCCATTTTCTTGTATCTGTTGAGGCCTGTTTTGTGACCAATTATATGGTCAGTTTTGGAGCAGGTACCATGAAGTGCTGAGAAGAAGGTATATTTTTTTGCTTTTGGATGAAATGTTCTATAAATATCTGGTAAATCCATTTGGTTTATAACTTTCCTTAGTTTTACTGTATCACTGGTTAGTTTCTGTTTCCATGATCTGTCCATTGCTGAGAGTGGGGTGTTGAAGTCTCCCACTATTATTGTGTGAGATGCATCTCCCACTATTATTGTGTGAGATATAATGTGTGCTTTGAGCTTTAGTAAAGTTTCTTTTATGAATGTGGGTTCCCTTGCATTTGGCACATAGATGTTCAGAATTAAGATTTCATCTTGATTGATTCTTCCTTTGATTAGTATGAAGTGTCCATTCTTACCTTTCTTGAAAACTTCTGGTTGAAAGTCGATTTTAATCAATATTAGAATGACTACTCCAGCTTGTTCATTGGGACCATTTGCTTGGAAAATTTGTTTCCAGCCTTTTATTCTAAGGTAGTGTCTGTCTTTGTCACTGAGGTGTGTTTCCTATAGGCAGCAAAATGTTAGGTCCTTTTTATGTATACAGTCCATTAGTCTATGTCTTTTTATTGGGAATTGAGTCCATTGTTGTTTACAAATATTAAGGAGAAGTGATTGTTGCTTCCTGTTATTTTTTATTATTAGAAGTGGAGTTATATTTTTTTGGCTACCTTCTTTTGGGTTTGTTGGAAGATGATTACTTTCTTGCTTTTTCTAGGGTACAATTTCCCTCTTTGTGTTCCTGGTTTCCCTCTATTATCCTTTGTAGAGCTGCATTTGTGGAAAGATATTGTGTAAATTTGATTTTTCATGAAAAATCTTGATTTCTCCATGTATGGCAATTGATAGTTTTGCTGGGTATAGTATTCTGGGCTGGCATTCATGTTCTCTCAGGGTCTGTATGACATCTGTCCAGGATGTTCTGTCTTTTATTGTCTCTTATGAGAAGTCTTGTGTAATTCTGATAGGTCTGCCTTTATATATTACTTGACCTTTATCCCTTACTGCTTTTAATATTATTTCTTTGTTTTGTGCATGTGGTGTTTTGATTATTATGTGATTGGCAAGTTTCTTTTCCGATCAAGTCTATTTAGAGTTCTGTAAGCTTCTTGTATGTTCATTGGCATCTCTTTATTTAGTTTAGGGAAATTTTCTTCTATAATTCTGTTGAATTTATTTTCTGGCCCTTTAAGTTGGGAATCTTCGCTTTCTATACCTATTATCCTTAGGTTTGGTCTTCTTACTGTGTCCTGTATTTCCTGAATGTTTTCCGTTAGGAGTTTTTTGCATTTTGTATTTTCTTTGACAGTTGTGTCAATGTTTTCTATGGTATCTTCTGCACCTAAGATTCTTCTGTCTCCTGTATTCTGTTGGTGATGCTTACATGCATGACTCCTGATCTCTTTCCTAGGTTTTCTAACCCCTGATTTGTCTCCCTTTGTGATTTCTTTTTTGTTTCTACTTCCATTTTTGTGTCCTGAATCGTTTTGTTCAGTTCCTTCACCTGTTTGGTTGTGTTTTCTTTTATTTTTGTGTTTCCTCTTTAAGTGCTTCTACCTGTTTACATGTGTTCTACTGTATTTCTTTGAGGGAGTTATTTATGTCCTTCTTAAAGTCTTATATCATCATCATGAGAAGTGATTTTAAATCTGAATCTTGCTTTTCTGGTGTCATCTGGTATTTAGGACTTGCTATGGTGGGAGAACTAGGTTCTGATGATGCTAAGTAACCTTGGTCTCTGTTGCTTATGTTCTTGCATTTGTCTTTTGTCATCTGGTTATTTTTAGTGCTACCTTCACTCACTATCTCTAACTGGAGGCTATCTGTCCTGTTATCTTGGTTGGGTCAGAACTCTTCAGAGTCCAGAGTCCAGTCTCTGTGATCCTGTGATCCTGAGACCCTGGTTGTGATAGCTTCTGCGACTCAGGCTGCTTCTGGTCTCCTGAAATCCTAGTGTGCCCAAGCTTCTGAGACCCTGTTATTCTATTATCCTATGTTCTTATGTGTTAGAAATCCTGGGAGTCCAGCCTCCTCTGGATTTGGGGAGTTTGGGTGTAGAGCTGAAGCCTTAGGGCTGCTCCAGGCACAGGCTCAGACAGGAAGGGTCCTGTGCCACTGGCCTTGAGGGAGTTCCTGGGTCCCAGTGGGTCCAAAATTACTCCCTGTTTGGGGGATTAGGGGGTTGAGGCTGACTCACATACACTCCTGGGCTTGTTAGAACTCCTGGGAGTGCAGCCTCCTTTGGGTTTTTGGGGGGGTTGGGTGCAGAGCTGAAACTTTAGGGTTGCTCCAGTGCCAATGTTTTATTAATTGACAAGTCACAATATTGTGAATAATATAAATCACTTTTAGAAACAGTTATAAATTTTACTGAATATAAATATTTTTCCATGTACAATATATGCTTAATTTTTATTTAAGGAGAATATGAATTGAAGATTCTATTTAAAAAAACTATGCTCTCATAGTTTTACAGTTCTTACATATGAAAAACATTTGGCTTGACATGTTTATTGGAGCACATAATAATAATGTATTATTTTTTATGTACGTGATAAACTGTAATAGAAAGCCCAATCATTGTGTCATTGCAACTAAATCAATCTTAAAATGTCTGCTATTAATCTGTCTTGGAAATAAAAATACACTAGATAAAATGATGTTTATACACTAAATGTTAATATTTAGGAAATCATTCTTTCTTATACATTGTAGAAAACATCCATGTCAGAATAATCTATGTATGTACAACTGTTATTTGTTCTTTTTATTTTATTTAATTACATTTTAATTCAGTATATTGTTTTTAGAAAGCTGCCTCTTCTATATAGAGCATTTCCATTCAATTTAATAACATCTCACATTTATATTCATTTGAATTTATTGATAAGATTTTAAGTTTGATGTCAGTTTCAATAACTATAAGTAAAAATCACTTTTCAAGTGTATGATAAAAGGCACATCTATGTATGAACATAAATATAAAATGTTACTTTTATTGAGTATTTTTACTTCAATACTTGACAAACTTTTCTATTTGATTCTACATAGTTGTTATTTAATTATTTACCGTAGAATCTTTTAAATGAAGTACATTGAACACATATTTATGTTTCCAATCCTCATCTGTGTTTCTCACAGCATCCTCAGGTAAAATAAAGACGATGTTAGATTTATTTCAACTTCCTTCATTCTATACTGTTTCTATCTGAATAATCAGCCTTTGATTCTAACACTCTTACCAGTGCACACATTTAACACTGTCTTAACAATTTTCAATTAAATTAAGGTACTACAGACATACACACAGAGAAAGCTACATATCATTTCTCATGTATATGAGGTTGGCTTCAAAGTCTCTTTGTTACTAGCTATAAATAATCTTGAACTCCAGATTCTCCAGTCTTCACCTTTCATGTCATGGGATTATAGATGTTTCATCGTGTCCAGCTTGAGGACAACTCATGTGACTGTACTTTTGATCTTCTTACCATAGTTTCCCTATGGTAAGAAGTGATTCCAGATCTTCTTATTTGCCACAATGTACATCAGATGAAATATTTTGTCTTTACATGATATTATTCTTCAGTTTGTTTCTAGCCATACAATATTTACTTTTGAAAAGCTTTGTTTGAGTTTCTATGAAAGCAGTTGTTTTCAAAATTCAAATAACTATGGGTTTTGAAAGAATAACCTGGGGAATATAGATTTCACCGTGTGTGGGTTTAATGTGCACTAAATGAACTCATCCCCCAGTGCTTTAACAATTATAAAGAGCTTTTCAAAACTCTAAAATATCTTCTCACAGTAAACCACAGTAAATGGCATTTTAATTTGGTGCATAGTCCCTAGGATCCTATATAAACTAAACAAGTAAGCACTTTATGCATTCTAATGCAGACAAAACTCTAAATTATGCAAGTTTGCATGTTGTCTGTGTGCATGTAATTGCTGTGTACAATTGACATTTTCTATGTAAAATATGAAATTTCCTCTTACAGTGAGTTTCTCTGTCTACTATTCTATTACTCTGTAACTAATTTTTATTTGAGTTTGACTTGATTCAACATATCCAAAGTCAGTTTGCAAACATATCTTCATTTGTATTGCAAATATTGGATAATCACTTAATTTCTTTTTTGTTTTTATTAGTTATTTTATTTATTTACATTCCAAATGTTATTTCCCTTCTGAGTTTCTGCTTTGCAAATCCCCTATCTCATCTCCCTCCCCCCTGCTTCTATGAGGGTGCTCACTGTCCTAGCCTTCCCCTAGCATTCCCCTATGCTGGAGCATTTGGGAATTGTCCAGCCTCACTGTCCTAGCATTCTCCTATGCTGGAGCATTCAGCCTTCACAGAACCAATGGCTCCTATTGATGCAAGATAAGGCCATCCTCTGCTACATATGCAGCTGGAGCCATAGGTCCCTCCATGTCTATTAGATTAGTGGTTTAGTCCCTGGTAGCTCTAGGGGGATCTGGTTGGTTGATAATGTTGTTTTTTCTATGGGGTTGCAAACACCTTTAGCTTTTCCAGTCTTTCTCTCAACTCCTCGCTTGGGATTCCTGTGCTCAGCCTGATTGTTGGCTGCAAGCACCTGCATCATATTGGTCAGGTTCTGGCAGATCCTCTCAGGAAACATCTGGGATGCCAACATCTGCAGCATCTTTACCTTTGGTCAGGGTTAAAGCATGCTACAAGTTGCACGAGTTTCTATGTTTTTTCATTAAGAAATATATCACTAAACATAGGTCTGTTTGACTAATAGGATTATTCTCCAGAGGGCCTTCTATTCTTCCACCTTTAAATGGGTAGATCTTTCTTAATATTTTAGCACTTTACATTACACCGTGAAAGATACATGTTTGTATATACTTAGAAGCCTTGAGTAATGTAATGTGAACATTTGTTAGCATTATGGACTGGTTAAATTTGATTGTAGTGGTGTTGTTTTATTCAAGGTATCTCCAGGTTTCTGTGTGTGTGTGTTGTGTGTGTGTATTCCTGCTCAAGAATTATTAGACAGGAAGATATTAGTGAGCAGACTAGAAATTATTATTGTAATATTTTGAAAAAAGAATAGAGGAATTTTCTGGATTTGTCTAAAAAAGTTTACCTAAAATGATATGGAAGAATTGTTTTGAGATGTTACAAGAACGTTGCTCAGAGGAAATTAACCCCAATTATAAAATTTAGAAGATATTCATGGTTGTATTATAGGATAGCTATATGATGGTAGGTATAATTATTACCTGCTTTTTTATATGGAAATTACATATGACAGAAAACATATGATTGTTTGACAAGTTGACAAGAGCCATACTTATAAGAAACTATATGAATAAGCATATTGAATCTGGATCTTTTAATGGTACAGGTGCATCTTTAGTCTGGACTAGGCCTTCTCATTGCGGCCTGGAAAATTAATGTGGAAGAAGGACATTTTGTATTGTTGCCCGATTGTCCTTGCTCTTGATTCTCTAGTACTAGAGAGAACCCACTTCTTCAGAATTATGACAGAGACTGAAGTCCAGTTGATAAGTACTGGTTATGAATGGGACAGCTACTGGATTTCCAGATTTTTCCATTGGGAAACTCTAATTATTGATCTATGCATACATATATCTACACATATACATATATATGTATACTACATGTATATATCTGCATATATAAATGTATATATCTGCATATATAAATGTATATATATATAGAGAGAGATTGATATATAGATAGAGATACATTATATTTATCTACATATGGACTATATATATTTTATATAATACATAAATTATATAAAATATTAAAGGTATTGAATATCTATAATACACACATGTATATATTATTTGAAAATATATCTGATATATCTATACTGTGAACACTTGCTATTTATTGGAAATTGAAATTGAAATATTCTATATTTTATTTGAATACTCAAATTTAATAAGATCTGTTTAACTTTTTGTGGTTTTCCAAATATTTGTTAATGTAGTTTTTATATTATGTAATAATGTATCAATACATTATCTTTCTATAAACGTGTCTGTAACTTTCCATTTATTTATTTGTTTGTAAAGTCAAGTGTGAAACACTTATTGATTTCTTCCCTTTGACAACAGAAATATAATGAAGCAAACAGCTTGATTTTTGAAAGCTACCATTTTTTGAAAATTGGTAGTAACTCATAAATTACAGTGGCATGAAGTGGATATTATGGTAGAAAAATGTATCTCAGCAAGGGTATGGTTCCTTTCATTAGGAGCCAAACTTCACAATGGTAAAAGATGAATGAACTGTTTGCCATGAAATACGGTATGATGAAGAATAGTCTATATAGGGACATCATTATGACAGGATACAGTGTAGAGAATATGTCTCTTAGAGTAGGAAGAAGTGGTTGAGACTGGAAAATTGATTGCCATTTGGAACAAATGACAAATGCGTCTTAAGTGTCTTTGGAATTTTCAAAAAATATTACAGTAAATAATGATTGGGCATTTCAAGAGAAATAATTAGACTTGTATTCTGGGAAAGGTGATTGAATACATAGCTTAACCAGAGTCCCCAGTTATCTGATTCAATAAGAAAAAGTAATTTTATTCTTTCAGCTTCTTTTGTTAAACTCATTTAAAAAATGATTTTAATAAAAATAAAATACAGTAGTCTGGATAGCTCTATTAGTATAAGTCTTGCTCCATAAGCAGGAGAACATGACTGCAGACACCCAATAGCCCTGTAAATAAATGAGCATAGTGACCGATACTGATAGTACTAGTGTCAGAGAACTAGAGACTGAGAGATTATTGTCTTGTCTTTCTATTATAATTGAAAAATTGCAGCAATAGTGAGAGAGCCTCTTTTTACAAGTCAGGTATAATCTATAAAAGAAAATACTTGACATGAATCTCTGGCTTTCTCACATGCCACAAACACACACACACTCAAACACACTAATGAAGATAGGTAGCGAGATAAAGACCACCACCACCAAGACTAATAAAAAAGCCATAGGGAAATATATTTTATATATATATTTGAATGACTATATAGTGTGTTAGCATGTATACCTTCATGTATAAATAATTTAAATGGACTATGCTACTTGAAACAATAATATTTCCACGAGGATCTATATATCCTCTGTTCTGGACATGAGAAACCTCCATTTAAACTGTTGGGTATGAGATTCCCTTATACGCAAAAAGCAATGTAAGCTACTGACATTGCCCTTGGTTGGCTCCTGAAACTTAAAAATATGACCTTATTGTTAAAGACATCAAAAACTTTAGATATAGGAAATGGAAAAATAAAGCTGAAAGTAACTTAGATATTCCATCTAAGATATTCCATTAGATCCAAAGTATCAAAAGGTCCCCTAAAGCTACCAAGGAAAAGGAGAACTCTGTAGTTTTTCCCAGCTATAAAGTCTGTGAACCCTAACAATGAGCAGGTATATATTTGCCATAATGATATAATAGTTGCACTTATATCTTACAGGTAACCAACTAGTCTCTAATGCTGTCTCAACAGGAAGCAATTCATACCTGGTACTATAAAACTACACAAATATTTGTGATTAGAGAAATCATATACTTGAGACTTGAAAACATACTACTGCCATTTTCCTAAACTAATGTAATTTCTAAATGTTTTATAAATTCTTTTTCTTATACCTTCACAACTTAAGTGTAGCCATTCCCTCAACAAAGAAGCTACTTTTAGCAAAAAGATGGTGATGATTTCAGAGATCTACTATGAGGAAAAATTCAGGAATCAGCTTTCCAACCACACCTGATATATCTGCAAAACAACGAAAGCAAACACAAGAGAATTTTTGGAAGAGAACACAGAAAGATTGTATGAAGAGAACCCAGAAAGACTGTATGAGCCCAAGACCAGGGCATTTGTTTGAAATTTTTGTATATAATGGTGATGCTAAATCCAAACACTCTCAACAATAGTGGTTTCCTGAAAAAGAGTAGCATAACACTTAATGCCAATGCAAATGGAAAATTGCAGTGATCACACCTCGAAATATAGCTTTGCAAATAGTCAAAGCATCTTACAAGAGGAACTATCAGGCTCCTGCAGTGATGAGCTCCATCGTATTTGTCCGGACCCATGTCTGGACATTCCTAGACATATATATATATATATATATATATATATATATATATATATATATATATATATGTGTATATATATATGAACAAAGCTAAATGCACTCTATAGGTTGTATACATATTTATATGGATATGCATATGCATATACAACAATAACAATTAAGAATACTTCACAAATTTTGAAGGAAGCAGTAGGATGAGCTGGATGTAGAGTGATGTAGAGGCAGAGCTCATGTCTAAGGCTCTCAAGGGAAATAAAATTATTAAGTAAAAATGCACATATAATGTAAATTAAAATAAGTTTGTATATTACAAAGTACTTTAACAAATATAAGCATTTTAATTTACATCCATTTGATAACATAAATCTTTCAGTACATTGCTTATAAGATCACAGATTTGAGTGACACTGGGACAAAAACTAATTATTAATTATGAATAATATATGATCTCATTTTCTTAATTGACTCTTACATCTTAGCTAATTAGGCAAATATATATATTTGTAACATTTACCCATGAATATTGCTTTATTTTGTCTTGATATATCAGTATTTATACTGAAAATTGACAAAGTCCTGCTTATTTATAATTTTTTTCATAAAAGATACAGAAAAGTAGTTTACAGTACTTTCCAATCAGTATGTTTATTTTAACATTTTCTCTTCAACATGAAATTCAAATCTATTCCATAGTGGTTTCTGTTACATCGTTAGTCTTCATTTGAAGAAATGAGGGTTGCCAATGGCAGTCCGTCTTGGAACTTCATGCTTATTTCCTGAGCATGAAAGACAATAAAACATTCTCCTCCCATTACCAAGTCGGATAGCAGATGGCAAACACAAGGACAAATAAAATCATAGTTATGAAAAATCCAAAGTACTTGTTATATTGAAGTGGAAATTTCTGGTTTCTTTAGAGATTCAGTTGTGTCATGTGGTGTTTTTCTGGAAACTGTCTGATGAGAGGATGTTTGCCTTGAAGTAGACATGTGGGATGATGTGCTAAGAACAGATACATGATATATTTCCGGAAGCAACCTGGAAAAGAGGCCTGTTTTTCTAGAGCGGATGGTTGAGAGAACTCGTGATGTTTGGAAAGGATATAAATATAACCTAACAAACAGTGGATGATGCTGGATGATATTGGTAAGCCTTACAATTCTTTGTCTGTCATCGTTTGTCATGACTTCATAAAAAGAAACCCATCAAACATCTTCTGGTCATGTTCAGGAAGCTTCTTGCCACTTCCCTGGATTCAGGCCAACTGGCAGAGCTTTGAGGTTTCTTCTAAATTGACCTTACCTTGCAGATTCATGAATACTATTTGCAAGTGGTTCGAGCTGCCACTGCTGATTCTTGTGAACCGAACTGCTAATATCCTGAGAGCGCAGATTGGATTTGTTCCAAAGAACTATTTCTAAACAAGTCCACATCTTCCTTGGCTGTATTGACCTTTCCTTTCCACTACCTCTGGTGGGTAGTGGGATAGAAAGGAGGTTAAAGCACTTAAGAAACCTTATTGAAAGTAGGTGTTGAAAAATCTAAGCCTACTTTTGATGGCACCACCCTCTAATGTCCACACCATGATTGATTCTCATCCGATTGCTCTGTTAGTATTTAGCCAGAAGCCACTGCATGCACGGCACTTCCCAGTACAAGATATTGCTCTAGAGATTCAATGAGGCCTGTAATTGTTCCGTAATAGATTTTGAATTTCTGGTTTTAAAATAATCACTGTAATATATAAGGTTTTTCTTAATGATAGTGTTTATCCAAAAAATCTTTCTCTATAAAACTGTCAAATAGAAAAAAAAAATAACCAAAAAACCAAAACCCTAAGAAATAAATGTCAAAGAGGTAACATAGGAAAAACATTTAAAATATATTAATTCAAGAAGGCTGGTGTTAAATATTAAGTGTGATGATGTCACCACGTCACCAAAATGATAGAGTTTTATTATATTTGAAGTTTTAACTTGTGAGGTTATTTTAAAAATAAAATTAAAATTTATTGAAATTGGTAAAAGAGAAAGAAGACAATTAAATCCTTCTCTAAAGTAAGGCTGGTGTATTTATTAGAATAAAGAAATATTTCAAAGTATGTGTATGAAATTAACTTAAATAAACACTGGTATGTAATTTCCCCAAGCCATAGAATCCATATTTTTATGTGATAAATAAAAATAAAAGATGAATGTAAAGTAAGATGAAATGAGGGAGTATGGACAAACAAGATAGAAAAGAGAAGAAGAAAAGGGATGGTTTTCCATTTTATTTTATTTCTCTCATTTCATACACACACACAAAGAGACACACACATATACGTGTATATTACATGAGATGGTTAGTGTTCCCATGGCACAATTCCAGATAGGGCAAAAAGGCAGGCAGTAAGTATAGACTACATGTAAGACACAAATGCCAGACCTTTACTTTAAAAAAAAAAAATAGTATTTATTTGGTCTTTCCATTCTACAAGGCTCTGAAAAATATATTTTTCAAAGTAATATATTTATAAGGCTTCATAATAAATAAGCAACATTACCAGAATCTTTATTAAAGAAACATCAAGTATGTCTTGTCATGTATTTATTAACCACATACAAGATTATAAGAATCTCACTTCTACCATAAGTGAATCTAAACAAGAGAAAGCACAAGTGAAATTAAGATGTGACAATAAGGGATGTAGGAGTCAGAAGATGAGAGCCCAAAAGTGTAACAGAGAAAGTGAACAAAGTAATATTCAGATGTATGGTTTTCATATGGAAAACTTCACAGAAAGTCAAGTGTTAACATTGATAGAACTCATCTTGATAAAGTCAGCACATGGTTGAAACCTTTAAATGATTCCTATGGAAGTTTCTAGATCATTGAAGGCTTAAATATAGTGTAGATTCTGAGTTTTTGCATATCTTTCATATCCCTTTCATGACCTACCACATTGGTGAGGAGCACCACACAGAGTTGTTTAGCTGCATGGCCTTAGGTTTTAAGTAAAAGGGCAAGCTACAAAGAAATTCTACCTTTAAAACTATGACCAAAATTATAAGATTTTATTTTCTTACAGAGATTAATCTCATACTTCTTATATTCTCTGTAAAGTCATTTACTTGTGGATCAGTGACTCAGTTTCAAAGGCACTGCAATGAGCTCATTTTTATCTGGACTTTATTTTGACTACACAAAACTACATTCTTCAAACTGAATTTTGTAAGTTTTTTGTAGGACAAAGTGCTATTTGGTGACCCTTTAAATCAGACTTGAAATCCAAGCATCTTTACTCACTTTGTGCATTTTATTTGGACGTATTTCATCTGACATTTCTTTACTTCTTATCTAATTCCTGGTATCTTTCTTAAACTTCATCTGTCAATGTAATCTGTTTTACCTACTAAAATTTGGAGACTCTATTTTCATCTTTAATATTTCCTATCTCCAGTATCTGTTTCATTTATTTAACCACAATTATAATTGAGTATATTCCTTTTCATTGATGTTAGCACAATATACATTATATTTTCTTTCATTGAAATTTGAGTAACATGGATAAGTGTCTTTTCCTGACTTGACTGATTGCATAAATAACAGGGTTTGAGAGAGAGAAAAGAGAGAGAGAGAGAAGAGAGAGAGAGAGAGAGAGAGAGAGCTAGTTAATGAATATTTGATATTTTTGCTACCTTCGTTAGAAAGAAAATCAGTGACCCTAAAGCATAAATCCAAGCACCCCGGAGAATAAGGTACAAAATACACCTCTTTCATTCTGGAGAAGAATAAGGATTTGAAGAAGTCAATACTTAAAGAATCAATCTCTCAGAGGTACATCTCATTAACACAGGTGTCATGTTGGGATTGTTCAGGGGGAGCAGACTCTTGCAGCTACAACTGGTAATCTGAGTTCTAACCCATGGAGACACATCGTTGCAGGGCAGAAGTAACTACTGCAAGTCACCTTCTGATCTTCTTGAACAGATGGAGGTATAATGTTTTGTATGTTATGTAAAGCTTAACCTCATATATTGTTCCAATCAAGACATGGCACTGTAATGCTTACACAAAGATCTACTGTCACAAGTTTATGTAAACAGTTCTTTTTTTCTTTTTTATTTATTCTTTACTTCTTAACCATTATTCTCTGCCTTGTCAATAAATGCTGACCACCAAATGGCTGGGCAGATATAGAATAGAGTGAGATGACTGTTGGCAAGAGAAAGGAGAGAGGAACAGTCCGATGCACAGAGAGGACAGACGAATAGGAGCAATGAAGAAGGGGTCTGAATAGACAGATTAATAAAAATATGCAAGTATCATGGGATTGAGCTGGGAGATAGCCAAATTAGCCTAGAAGTTTAAGGTCCATCATTTTACTGTTCAGCAATTGAGGTGCAGTCTTACATAAATTTTGATTTCTCCCTGAAGTTATTGGGGGTTAGCATAAATTAAATAAAAACAACCATTTGATTAATTCACTATATATATTACACACTATGTCATATGCATATCTATATACATATAAACATAAATGTGAAATATAATTAATAAATTCATACAATAAAATAACATAAATATTTAGAATGTAGTTTGACAGCATGTTATGCCTTCAGCCATCTTATAGCTGCTATCTTTAGAATAAACATTAATCCACTCCTGGGCATATACCCTGAAGATGCTCCAATATATAACAAGGACACATGCTTCATTATGTTCATAGCAGCCTTATTTGTAATAGCCAGAAGTGGGAAAGAACCTAGAGGTCCTTCAACAGAAGAATGTATACAGGAAATGTGGTACATTTACACAATGGAGTACTACTCAGCTATTAAAAACAATGAATTAGAGAAATTCTTAGGCAAATGGATGGAACTAGAAAATATCATCCTGAGTGAGGTAACCCAATCACAAAAGAACACACATAGTATCCACTCCCTGATAATTGGATATTAGCCCAGAATCTCGCAATACCCAAAATGCAACTCACAGACCACATGAAGCTCATGAAGAAGGAAGACCAAAGTGTGGGTGCTTTGGTTCTTCTTAGAAGGAGTAACAAAATACTCATGGGAGCAAATATGGAGACAAAGTTTGGGACAAAAACTGAAGGAGGGGACGTCTGGAGACTCTTCCACCTGGGTATCCATCCCATGTACAGTCACCAAAGGTAGATCCTGAGGTGGATGTCAGGAAGTACATGCTGACAGGAGCCTGATGTAGCTGTCTCTGTAGAGGTCTGCCAGAGTCTGACATATACAGAGGTGGATGCTCACAGCTAACCATTGAACTGATCATGGTGTTCCTAATAGAGGAGTAAGAGAGAAGACTAAAGGAGCTGAAAGGGTTTGTGGCCCCATGAGGAGAGCAACAATACCAACCAATCAGAGTTCCCAGGGTCTAAACAACCAGCCTGGGAGCACATAGGGAGAGACCCATGGCTCCAGCTGTATATGTAGGGGAGGTGGTAGAGGATATCCTTGCTCCCATGAAGGCTGGATGCACAGTATTGAGGAATTAGAGGGTGAGGAGGTGGGAGTGGGGGATGGGTGGGGGTACATCCTCATAGAAGCAGAAGCAGGGGGAATAGGATAGGGGGTACCTGGTCGATGTGGAAATGGGGTAAGGGAATAACATCTGAAATGTAAATAAAATATCCAATAAAAAAAGAAAAAAGAATAAACATTAACAGATTTAAAATAAATTGTCTTTAACAGGGTTATTTTTCCTCAATTTATATTTACATTTCTCTACACACACACAAACACACACACACACACACACACACACACACACACACACACAGACACACACATATTGAATCCATCAGTTTTCAACAAAGGTGAGGCTTATCCTTCCCAGGAAGTAGTTGAAAGGTAGCATATGCAGTGCTTGCTATTCTCACTTTGAGGACATTTGGTCTCACCAGAGAATACTTCCAACTTCCCTGAAAGCCACATCATTTCTAGATGATGTTTGATCTTGCTCTCACTCAGAATTTGAAAATGCAAATCTTTGACAGTCTGTGGCATGGCCTTCCCTGGCTGTTATTTTCATACTGTACAATACACTCTTACTTTTCTCTTTCTTTTTATCCAAAATCAAGTTCACTGAACAGTAGTCCAAATTTCAGTTCTACTTCCTCCTGAGATGCCTTTCTTGGCTTTTCTCTCACAGTTCTGTCTTCTTTGCAGGGTTATGTTTCAATATTTTATATGTCGGTGTTTCCCAGAGCTGTTTTGGCCTCTCAGTTTCTCCATGCTACTGAATTTGAGTCATGAATTTCCAGGTGTACTACACAGCAGTTCATTAGTCAAAACTGTACTGAGTGGAAATTTTATAACTTAGTATTCCAAGAACACATTTAAATCAGGTAATACAATTTAAGTATGAGATTTTACACACACACACACACACACACACACGAAAACCATAGCACATACTTATAATCAAACAGATAGTAGAGGCAAAGAAGATCAGAATTTCTCTGTCACCCTCAGCTACATAGCTATTTTGAGGTAAATATTCTCAAAGGAAAGAATGAATTTAAAATTGAATGAATGTGAAAATAGTAGCATAGCCTGACACCGAGGATTAATAAATGCTGACTATGGAATATAACTCTTAATTCTCTTATGAATGATTTCAAACATACATATTATCCACCACAACCTGTTACACTCTCTGGTACACTATTTTTCTGGATAAGTTCAATATAAAAACTCATTGACATTTTTCCATATCTTTTTTTTTTCTACTTCAGAAACTATACACTCATATTGGTTTCTCTTTAAATAACCTTAGTTATGTAGTATTTTCTTGAATCTTACAACTCCTCTAAGTTCAGTGGTTTAATTTAGGTTTATTGTATTTGGCCTGACCATTAATGCTGCACACATTTGCATTAGGATAAAGAGAAATTTGTAAAGGATGCATCTTAAAATCATCCAGTTATTATAGTTCAACTTATAGATAAATTTTCTAACATTTGTTAAGTAATAATATATAATCAAATTATATTGTATTTTATAGTCTTTCATTTTTTCACGGTATTTGCTAAAAGTTATTTTGCATAATATCTATAACTGCTTTTATTACATAATATTCTAACTTACACATAGAATTTTATATATATATATATTATAACTATAAATATACTATATATATATATATATATTATACGTATATATATATATATATATATATATATATATATATATATATATATCTGACAAAAGAGTGTATTAGATTCATCACCATAGAGTTACAGGCAGTTGTTTAACTTCTTTGGGTCTGTGGGGTGTATCATGGGCATTCTGTATATTCTTTGGCTAATATCCATTTATCAGTGAGTACACACTATGCATATATTTTGCATTTGTGTTACTTCACTCAGAATGTTATTTTCTAGTTCCACCCATTTTCCAGAAAATTCATGATGTCTTCATTTTTAATATCTGAATTGTATTCCATTATGTAAATGAACCATATTTTCTGTGTCCATTGAGGGACTCCTAGGTTGCTTCCTATTTCTGGCTATTGTGAATAAGAATGCTAAGGAGTCCTTCTAGTATGTTATAGCATCTGTGTGGTGTACCCCAATGAGCAGTATAGCTGCGTATTCAGGTAGAACAATCCTATTTTTTTGAGAAAACCACCAGACTGATTTTCAGAATGGTTGTACCAGTCTGAAAGCCTACCAGCTATGGAAGAATGTTCCTTTTTCTCCACATCCTTTCGAGTATATGCTGTCACTTGAGATTTTGATCTTAGCTATTTTAATTGGTATAAGGTAGAATCTCAGGGTCATTTGGATTTGCATTTTCCTGATCATTAAGCATATTGATCAATTCTTTAAGAGCGTCTCATATATACAGGATTCCTCTGTTGAGAATTTTCTGTTTAGTTCTGTATGTGCCTGATTTTTTAATTGGGTTAATTGATTTTTTGGAGTCTAACTTATTGAGTTCTGTACATATTTTGGATATTTTTCCTATGTTGCATGTAGGGTTAGTGGTGATCTTTTTCCAATCTGTAGGTTGCCATTTTATTCTATTGAAAGTGTCCTTTCACTTACAGAACCTTTTAATTATCAAGATTTCCTATTTATTAACTGTTGATCTTAGAACCTGAGCCATTAGTGTCCTGTTCAGGAAATTTTCCTGATGCCAATGTGTTCAAGGCTTGTTTGAGAGCCGACATGAAATTAAATGGAGAGAGACTTGAAGCAAACCACTAAGATCAGTGACAAGACATGGCTGCCCATTCTCTTCATATCTATTCAATACAGCACTTGAAGTTCTAGAGAGAGTAATAAGACAATAGTAGGAGATCGAGGGAATACAAATCTGAAAGGGAGAAGTCCGGGTATCACTATTTGCACATAAGTGACCCCAAAATTTCTACCAGAGAACACCTAGAGGTGATAAACAACTTCTGTAAAGTGGCTGAATATAAAATTAACTCTAACAAATCAGTAACCTTCTATACAAAGGAGAAACAGGCTGAAAAGTAAATTAGGGAAGCAACAGCCTTCAAGATAGCCACAAATAATATAAAATATCTCGGTGTAACTCTAAGACAACCAAGTAAGAGATATATATGAGAGGAATTTCAAGTCTCTGAAGAATGTAATTGAAGAACACCTAAGAATTTGGAAAGATTCCCATGCTCATGCATCAGTAGAATTAGCATAGTGAAAATCTCCATCTGACCAAAAGCAATCTACAGATTCAGTGAAATTCCTATCAAAATTCCAACAGAATTCTTCACAGTCATGGAAAGAGCAGTGTTCAATTTCATAAGGAAAAGGAAAACAAACAAACAAAAATGAAACCACCACCACCACCAACAACAAAAACAAAACAGGATTACCAAAACAATTCTGAACAATAAAAGATTTTCTGGGAAAATCACCATCCCTGACCTTAAGCTATACTACAGGGTAATAGTGAAAAACAAAACAAACATGGTATTGGTACAGAGACAGAGAGGTGGATCAATGGAATAGAATTGAAGACCCAGAAATAAAATCACACATTTATGGACACTTGATCTTTGACAATGAAGCCAAAACAATACAGTTGGGGGCAAAAAAGCATCTTTGGCATAACGGTGGTCTGCATGTAGAAGAAGACAGATTGTTTCATATTTATCACTTTTCACAGAGCTCAAGTCTACTTGAATCAAGGACCTCAACAGAAAAACAGATATATGGAATCATAGTAGAGAAAGTGGAAAATTATATACTGAAGTCATGTTTTCAGAGCTTTTTCTCACAGCCTTAAGTGTCATCCTGAAGATCACAGTGTTTACCTTTTTTGCTAAGGACACAGACACAGCATGACCTCCCAAACTGGTGCTACTTCTAATTGTCAAGGAATCATTAACCTTGGCAGGCAGATATTGCCTGAAGGAAGAACATAATGTAAATTATGTAGCTTATTATAAAAATATGCCTCAGGTATAGCAACCGTCAACACTTGTGGAGGGCTATGCCTTGCTGACTCTGCCTCAGGGGCAGGAACCATGTCTTCAATTCCAAAAAGCTTTATATGACAAAACCAATAATCAAGTCACAGCCTCCTTGATTTCCTCACAATATAGCTCTTGATAATACAATAGCGATGTATATCATTCATTTCTGCATGATATTCTCAGTCCATTGGTATAAAGCCCACCTTAGATAATGATGCCATTTCAGATAATTTAATTACTCAAGTGTCCGTGCAAACAAGAAATCAAGCTGTTTTGCCTGAAAGGAAAAAACAAAAATCAAATTATTCAACATTTCCAGCATTAACTATGACTCATAAGATCAAAAAATAAGTCACTGACACATACCAATAAGGAGTAATTAAAATCATTTTGAATGCAGAAATATGGTCAGACAAGGTTGTCTTCTAATTGCTGTTTAAGTAAACCAATAATTCTATTTGTATTCTATGAATTATCAACAGAATTCATTTGAATTTGGTACTGGCCCAACTGAGATCATAATTAGGGTGACACTGACATTGGACATAGCATAATTCTTTGTTTAATCTTATTAGAATAAAGTTCTACATATACTTTGTTCAGTATGACAATTATAAAGACGACTTTAAATTTTAAATTTTATTTATGCAGCAAACAACTCCTTATATTTTTTCTTTTTCTCTTCTGTTCCAAGGGGAGTTGGTATCTGATAGGTGGGGTAGTCAGTTTTGAGTGTATGTTGTGCTGATATATTTTAACTTTATACTGTAACAAAGTATAAAGAGGTGAATTTTCAATATACTTTCAAATAAAACCCATAATTATGGATTCTTAAAGTCTGAAACAGAAAGTTTTTGGGTCATATTTTGAAATTTTAGAGGAATTTCATCTGCCTCTAAATGACTCAAGTGATTTACTGGAAATTTTTGCCATAATAGGGCGTGAAGATGAATCATTTCAATTTTCAACTTATACGTGGCTTGCATATGACTTTATACAGTGGTTTGTCTTTCTGTTTCTATCTCTATGTTTCTCTATGTCTCTATATATCTCATTCTGTTTCTCTCTCTCCGTCTCTCTATCTTTTTCTGCCTCTGTATTCTCCCCCGTCTCTTTCTTGATCCCTTCTTCTTCTCAGTCACATTTTCCCTTGAGTTTGGCTCTTTGATTTAGGGAAGAATTAGAAATTGTCAATGTGATAAGTTCAGAACAGTTATTCTTGGAAGCACACATTTCAAAAACCTTTAAAACCTCTTATTTCTAGATCTCTAAAACTTGAGACAGTTGTCTCTATTCAAGTACAATTATTTTCTTAATGCCTAGACAAATTGTTCACTCATGTGAATTTTTATAATTTTAATTTGATTCCCGTTTAAAAGCTTCCAAGAAAGTGGAAGAACTTTAACAAAATTATTGCATTTGAATTTAAGAACACAAACAAACAAAAAACAAAGCAAAACAAAAAAAAAACCCAATTCATGTTATTAATCATTTAAGCATTTGATCAAGTATATATAATTAATTCCAGGCATTTTCACCAATAACTTTGTGGTATCTTCAACGTTTTCCAATTGCAGAGTAATTTTGTACTCACAAACTGGAACATCTCTTTCTGCTTCACTATGCCATATTATTTGTCATTGGCTTTGAAACATTTTCATGAATTATGTTTCCATGGTGCAGCATCCATATTGATATCCTAAAATGCTCCCACTCCTGTCTATCTAGTTACCTGGTTATACCTTATTGAATTCTCACATTTCATAGTGCTATCTGACAAAAGTAGCTGGAAGACTGACTTCTTTCATGGATATGGTGGCTAGAATGATTGTTGGAATTGTTATAAGACATGAAATGTTTACTTAAGGATTTTAAACAATTTTCCTCTTTCACTTTTCAATGTTTCTCCCCATATGTTTTTAAATTATTTAATTCTTGGCTTGGCTTCCCTAAGTCATAGCTAAACTCCATAACACTGCATCTCACCATCATTTTCTATCCATCAAAAATAGACAAAACTATTTTTCTTTCAAATTCAAACTCTAGGAAAAGATAATCTCATCTCTTATGTGAAATACTTCTGATCAAATTAATAAATATCTGTTATTCAAGATTATTTTTAATTCTAGTTCTTAAGGTCAATAAACCATTATAGTTTTGGATATAATTAAGTAGCCCATCAGGATAGCAAAACCACAGAATAAAGGACACACAAAGAGTTCTACCTATAAAGATAATAGATAGTGAGAAAGCCATTATTAACTGTAAGGCAAACAAGGACAAGCAAAATCATATAGCCATAGAACTGAATTAAGGTGTCATTGAAAATATTCTTCTTCCCTACCCAGGAAGTGTCACATGATGACAGTTTCAAAGAAAAGAGTTCTATTTTTCATCAGTTCCACTGAAGCATAAATTATGGATACTGATAGTATATAATTAAAATATATTCTTCTTGTTCAAGTCACATTGAAAATTTTTCACATTAAAACAAAGAAATATTAAAAATAGCAAGAATGGTTATTTATGATCAGAATAAAGATATTAAAGATGTCATCAAGATGAGGATTTTTCTTACTGTATTTCATTGAAAATTCACAAATTTTCTAAAAGGTTGAAGCCTTCAAAGGACTTTTCTTTGTGTTATGTGATGAAAATTGGTATCATTTTCCCCCTATTTTTGACAGGAAAAGAATTATCACACAGCTAATTACCCAAGTCCTACAATAGAGTTTTTAATTTATTTCTAAGTAATAATATCACAGAGAAGTTTATGATATATAAGTTCATAGTTTTAAAGGGATTTTCAAAGGGTATTTAAAGTACTTAAAGACAACAACTTTAGAAAATGCAATAAATTAACAACATTTCAGCAGTATATTTATTGTGTAACAGCAGTACCAAATAGGACAAGAAACTATTTTCTTAATAGAAATTCGTAAGCTTCATGGACTCAGACAATAGTTAACATTTTAGCATTTGTATTTCAATTTAGAGATCAACATTGACATTTTGGTTTGTTGTTTTTTTGATGTTGATTTTAGGAGCTGTTAGAAGACATTATAAAACATGTTCATAGTTACACTGAAGACTTGATGGTTAATAAAATGATCTAGTCTTTAAAAAACTAAGAATAGGTCTTATGCAATGTTTGAAAATAATTTACATTTATATATAGTAAAACTAGTCAGGGACTATAATACTTATTGTATAATACAAATTATAAAAAATATAAAATATAATGAATGAAAATTATATATTAAATATAAATGAATTGGGAAATTCAAATAGATGAAAAGGTCTTCATGTATTAAATATATGAAGATTCAGAAATTCATGAGAAAATTATTTCTTATTGAGATTTGATTAAATTAATAAAAATTGGAATTCAATATAAATATTAATATTGAAAAATTTATGTATGACAGTTTAACTGAATTAAACTGATGTCGCAGAATTGATTTTTTCACCATCTTTCTAGAAATAATTTTTTAAGCGATCAGGTGGACTATATCAGGTAGATTATTACCAGTTAAAAAGAAAACAGGATGTTCTACTGGCCTTGCTTCAGAGAAGTATTCGGGAAAAGAAGAAACTGTTGGGAAGCTAAGATCCTGGGTTCCTTGCTCACTGGTTTTATGTTCATGTGGTGAATACAGGACAACATCTAGAGCATTTAAAGAGCTTAGGGTCAGAAATTTTGACTGTGGGTTAGTAACCCTGTCTCTGCAACTGAAGCTCTGTCTGTCTACTAGAGGTGGACTCTTCGAGTTCCTTTTCCCCAATGTTGGGCATTTTAGCTAAAGTCACCCCCCACAGTGAGTCCTGAGAGTCTCTCATCTCTCAGATCACTGATTCTTTCTAGAGGGCACCCCTACCTCCTACCTACCAAGGCTGCTTATTTCTATTCATTCTCTTGGCCCTCTGGGCTTCTTTTGTGTTCTCCCCTTCCCAAATCTGATCTACTCCCCTTTTCCAACCCTCTATTCTCCCTTCCAGGTCTCCCTTCCTTCTGTCTCCTGTGATTATTTCCTTCCCCCTTCTAAGTTGGGATTGAAACCTCCTCACTTGGGCCTTTCTGTGTGTTGCACTTCTTAAGATCAGTAGGGTGGATCCGAGTTATCTATACTTTTTGGGTAATATCCACTAATCAGTGAGTATATACCATGTATATATTTTTGGGTCTCAGTTACCTCACTCAGATATTTTCTAGTTCCATTTGCCTGTGAAATTCATTTTGTCCTCATACTTAACAGCTGAATAGTATTTCACTGTGCAAATGAACGACATATTCTGTATCCATTCTTCACTTGAGGGACATCTGGGTTGTTGCCAGATTCTGGCTATTACATGTTAAGTTTGCTATGACATAGTGGAACATGTATCCTTGTGATCTGGCGGGGTTTCTTTTGGGTAAATGCCTAAAATGGAGAAGAGAGTGAAGGAAAGGCTGTATGACCTGCCCAATTTGAGATCCATCTTACGGTGGAGCACCAAGGCCTGACACTATTACTGATGCTATGATGTACTTACTTATGGCAGTCTAGCATGGCTGTCCTCTGAGAGGCCCTACCAGCA
Source organism: Mastomys natalensis (assembly GCA_021653895.1). NCBI lineage: Eukaryota > Metazoa > Chordata > Mammalia > Rodentia > Muridae > Mastomys > Mastomys natalensis. Next base: position 453,621 of record JAJTUV010000329.1, on the reverse strand, counting down.
GCTGACTGAGACAGAGACAGATACACCCAACCATTTGACTGAAGTCGGGACCCCTATGGCTGAATTAGGGGAAGGATTGAAGAAGCTGAAGGGTGTACCAGCCCGTTCTGCCCCACGTTTGGGGGCCACTTTGTTCCCACCCAGAGCTGCTGCTCTGATCCGCCAGTCAGAGTCCAGCAAGAGAGAGAGTGGGGATGGAAAGGTAAGAGACGCAAAGAATGGAGAAAAGACAGAGAGTCTGTTCAAGTCTCTTTTACTGAAAAGAAATCATGAGTATATATACACTTTACCATGTGCCTTGTAGCTGTGGGCAAGCAGGGGAACACAGCTGAAGACAATTTATCATGTGCCCCTTGCAGCTGGAGACACTAAACAACAAAACAACTTATGGGAGAAAAACAAGATGTTTATCAGAGTGTGCTCAGCTGTTGTAGGCTGTTGAAAACAAGTCTCTTGTCAGGGTATATGGCCTGAGATGGCTGCAAAGATGATAGTCGCTTTCTGCTAGGAGTCGTCTCCCAACAGAAGGGGAGAGCAACTCCCTAGGAAGAACAACAGTCTCAACTTACCAAGACCCTAGGGAGCTCCCAGAAATTGAGCCATCAGCCAGGAGCATACACTGACTGTGCTGGTAGGAGGCCCCTGGCACATATATAGCAGAGGTTCAGTGGGAGAAGATGCACTTAATCCTTCAGGGACTTGATACCCAGGGAAGGGGGAAGCCTGGTGGCAGAAGTACACACTCGCAGGCAAAGGTGAGGAGGAATAGAATGAGGAACTGTGGAAGGGGGGAATGACTGATGGAGGTTAACGACTGGAATGTAAATAAATAAAAAAATTAAATTTTTATTTAAATAATCATGATCATGACGATATTAATAATAATAAAGAACCCTAGGATAAGACTGGCATTCAGCAAATAGAATACAACTTTGAGGAAAATACAAAGTCATATAGAAATAGAGTGGGTACTGTGTTTTTGTATTGCCTTTCTATTTTCTATCTTAGTTTTATACTTGCAGAAGACTCTCACAAGTCAGTTTCTTTAGCCATGAAACTCTGAACCTGTATTTTATCTTCCAAAGATTCCATGTTTCTAAGACAAGAGTGAGGGGATTGCCAATAGTCACTGAACAAACATCTATCAAACAGCAAATGTTGTATTTTCTTACACCTGACAACTTCCCAATCCATAGAATTGCACTAACCCTAAAATGTGCAGTGTGCAAAATGTCAAAGGTATTATCTGTGATTCCAATATGGGAGTTTTAGTCTCACAGTAGGGCAGTCATCATGAAGCTTATAAGGAATGTTTCTAGTGGATTCCATAACGTATGCACTTTCAGAATTAGTATGTGCAACTTGGGTAATGAACACAGAAAAGATTTGTGTCCACACGAGTAAGGGCACAGAAAAGGAATGAGCTCCAAAACCATGTATGCTTGGGAGATGTGACAAGAAAGAGTGAATTTAAGTGTAGTGCGCATGGTCATCTGTCTTTTGATGTAAAGGAGAGGAGCAGCTTCTTCCTGGAGACTGGAAAAGTTAGTTAGTGAAACACAGTGATTGGTGTTTGGAGAATCACTGATAGTAAGAGGAGTCAGGATTGTGTTGCTCCTGACTTGAAGAAATAATTTACACATGAAATGAGTTTCTCCTGTCCAAGAGGATGCTATTAAAATAGAATCAAAGAAAACAACATGAACACCGATAGTCTCCTCTCTCTTCTTCCTGTAGGGGCCATGGACGAATATACTTCGACTATGCCTTCCCATAGATTGCATACTTAAATCTTGAACCAGCATAGAACCTGTTCATTACAGTCATTTCTGTTGGTGTGAGAAATATCTTAGAATAAAGAAACAAAAGGAGAAAGGGTTTATTTGGGTTCTAGTTAATTGGGAGGAACCTAAGGCAGGAACTGGAAGCAGCTAGTTCTAAGCAGAAAAAAAATTATGTGTATGCCGATTTGTTTACACCTACACTGTGCAGAGCCAAATGCAAGCGTCTTCCTAATTCAATCCAGTCAAATTCACACAGACTTGCGCAGAAGCCAGCTTCATCCAGACAAGTCACTGTACTATCTTCTCAGATGATGTCAAATTGACAATTAGAAGTGGCCATTCCACCTTCCTTCTATACTATTTTTTTTTTTTGTATTTGATTATAGTAAAAAAATAAGTAATAGGCTAATACTTCATCCAAGAAAGATAAAAATGTGTGTTTAGTTTCATTATAAGTTCATTGTAAATTGGAATGAAAAATCTGAAAATTCTATGTAAATATGTAAAATTATAAAATAAATGAAACATAATAAATATCCCTTAATAATGAATGGCAGAATACTAGCAAAAGGACAATGTGGTAGGAATCACCACTATTCAGTCAGAAGAAGAATCACTGCAGCAAATACATAGAAAAGACAATTTTAGTGGAGACCAGGAAAAGAAGTAAGAGCAAGGATGCTTGAAGAAAGGAAGACAAACTGACTGGAATGCACTTGGATCTGTTACCTCCTTGGCTCAGAAGTCAGACCATACCACAAAAATCAGAATCAGAAGCAGTCTCTACATTGCTTGCACGGCAGTATTTCTTAGAAACCTTGGGAAGAAACATGATATAAATAATCAAAATTATTCTATCACCTAAGGTCTAAAAGAGCTTTATGTGAAAATTCTCTTTTATAAACCAAAATTGGAACCAAAATTGGAAGTTATATTTTTGTCTGTGAGCTAAATTGGTCTTTCTGACTCTTTATCTCACCAATTGCCAGGATAGAATCTCAAATAGACCATCTGTTTCTGCAGATTCCCTTATCTAAGACAAAAAAACACAACTGCAAGAAAAGAGGAGAGAGAGAAGAGAGAGAGAGGAGAGAGAGAGAGAGAGAAGAGACTGAGTGGTCATTGGCTGGATTAGCTTCCTGCTGTTACAGCTCATGAATACTGGACAAATGTGTGAAGTGTGCAATGCATGCAAAGGTTTAGGAAGACTTCCTATCACAGAAATGAAGACAAGGAATTCTTATAAAATGAGTATACAGATATTAAAAATATTTAAAGCATGATTCTTTAGCTGTAGCTGTGAAATGCTTTAGCCATAGATCTTTGGAATTAGTCATCTTCCTTTTACTTATGTCTCCTTTTGACCTTTTATGATGCTATATTAACAGAATCTGGAATATTCTTTTTATTACCAGAGGGCTTAGAATAAGGCTTCTTGACACCATGTGCATTACTAATTTGATGTAGTTCTTTGGGGAATGATGGATAATTCAATTAACTACCTCGTTATTCATTGTGGAAACTGCAAACAAGACAGGATGTCTCTAATCTCTTGGTATTTAATTTAAATTCAGCAAGGAACATTTTGAAACACGTTACACACATTTTTTTTTTCCATTTTCGATATGTGGCTTCTCCTTGTGGCCATTATTATTATTTAAAGACTTGATTATTATCAACAGCAAAAAATGTATTTCCCGGAAGCAATAATGTTAAGTCTTAGAGATAATTTAATAAATTAGATGAAACAAATGTGGATAAGCAATATATTTCCCAGTATATTTAATTTCATCTCTACCTGGTAAAATGCTGTGTGAAAACACTCCCCTAGCCAAAGAAGAGAAGGCATTTCATCCTTTCTAACTATTTTAAAGCATGATGAAAATCAGTCACTATATTTCCAGCTGATTATTACCATGAAATTGACATTATTAGTAATGGAGGCCCAGATTTTAGGGAGATCATCATTTATGAACCTAAGTTGGTGTCAAGGCAGAGGGATCCTGTGGATATTTCTTTAGTATATTTTCCAGTTAATGCACCTTGTGGACTGTGCAGATTATGTGGAAACCTGACAAAGTCTTCACAGTACTAATGTGCTTTTATTTCTCATAGGGCTCCCAAAGAAATGAAGCTTGGCTTACCTACTTTGCTTTCAAGATTTTACACTTGGAAATAAAAGTGCGGTGATGTGAGATAAGATTTCTTTTCAGACATTTATACTGCATACGACTTCCATTCATAGAGCTGCCTTTCAGAAACATTTCTTTCTTATATTGTAGCTGGAATTCAGGTCCAAAGTACTGTGAGGTACACAGTAATTTCCTACAATGGTTTGATTTACTTCTTGGAGAATTCTGTCCCTCAAAGTACTGCTGAATAATCTGTAAATCCCCCCACAAAAACAATGTTCCATTTCAGAATGTAAGCAAGGTATCTTGGTTAGCTCATGTGAACTAAAAAGTACTTAGAATGCCACAAGATGCAGAAATCTCAGAAAATTCCAAAAGAAACAAAAAGTAGGATGCTGCTTATGTGCTCCTTTGTTTACTCTCCATTGCCTGACATTTTAGTAGCTTGCCATTGCTGTAAGAGCTGGTACAGAAATCATAGGAAATGTCTGTCATTACTTTGGTTGATAACAATAGACTCCATACCAAGAGTCATGCAGGGGCCCATGTATTATGGAGAGCTTGATAATTTTGTTTATAAATACTGTTTTAAACTAGAAAGTCTTCATTGACTACAGCACTAACCTATACTGTAAATGCCCTGATGGCTGTGGGTGACACTATAACTGCAGTGTGCCTTGCTGCTTCACAAGGCATAAATATAGTGGTTGGGTCCCTCAGTTTCTTTGGGTGTCAATATTTTGTTGGGCTTTCATTTTAGACAGGATACATGACTGTCAGCGTAAAACCCTGTTCCCCATTGTTTCTCAACCCATGCATTTTAAAAGCTATTTTAAAATTTTATTCCCAATCTCATTTTATTTTATTTTTCAACAGGGTAGTTATATTTATAGTCATAGCTCATTTCAGATCTTCTGAAACAAATACTTCTTCATTGCCACATTTGGAGTATTTTATGTGTTCTTTTTCATTTTTCCTGAAACAAATAAATCCTCTCCGGTACAGAGAACTGGCATTGTTAGAGACAGGTGCACCTTCTGTTCCCTCAACTTTTTTGTCTAGTTTAAGAAGAATTAGTCTAGGTAAGAAAAAATCTAGGTCATGTGTTAAAAATTTTAAGGAAATGTATCTGAAGCAGGAAAGATGGTGCTGAGAAAGTGAAGAGAAACAAACAAACAAACAAAGAAACAAACAAAAAATCATGATCATAGTCTATAGACCCAGGAAACCATTGGGATATAGGTTTAAAAGATTTATTCATTTATATTTTATAGGCAAGAGGGTTTTGCCTTTAGGTATAAATGTGGACTGTGTGTGCCTAGGACAGGAGATGGCAGAACAACTATTATAGAGACTGAAACTAGCTTTTTCTTAAGAGATACCCATAACCCAAGCCCAAAACATTTACATTAATTTAAGATTCTCAAATATGCCACCTGTTTTACACATTAGTAAGATAGCTATATGCTATAGGAGAAACAAAGGGAGATATCAAAGCTCCAAAAGAAAGAATACACTACAGCATCCTCCCACTCCCCAATGCTGCTTCATGACATACTCTCCTCAGTCTCCCTAGTTCACCTACTCAAGACATAACACAGATCCTGTCTGTATCACAGTGGCAAGGCACAGGAAGCTACTTCAAGGTCAGGGTCAAAACTGACCATGAGACCATTCTGAAAAGATTCCATTCCATTCCTCAGGAACAGGGAACAGCTGAGTGAAAATGTGGCAGAACCATGGCTACTTAGCAGCCTACACACCAAATGTGGAAGATTGACAGTTTGAGAATTTGTCCATATAAGATTTGCCTTGCTGGACCTTCAGAGTTATGATGGTGAAGCACAAGAGAAACAAGAAACCTTCAGACTTGTGAACAAAATAGGTTAAAGAAAAAAACAACGTCAGGACAGGATTGGATGGGTGAAACATCCATACTTCAACTAGAGAAACTGTCAATACAAAGGAAGCCACCAATAGCTGGGTTAGTGCTATTCTACCACAGACTTCTAATCCTCTAAACTCTGTCATTTTTTTAATCCTACCTTCTGAGCTGACCTCTGACCCTTTCAGAAAGGGCTATGATGCAGATGTCCCATTTAAAGATGAACAATAAGCCTAGAAGCTTGCTTCCGACTGGGATGTTTTCATATGCTAGAAGGTGCTACATATACTATATATATATATATATATATATATATATATATATATATATATATATTATATATATATACTATATATAAATTCAGACTGCTGGTCTTCCTACAGGGTCGCCCTCCTCCTCAGATTCTTCCAGTTTTTCTCTAATTCAACCACAGGTGTCAGCAGCTTCTGTCCATCATTTGCGTGTAAATATCTGCATCTGACTCTTTCAGCTGCTTGTTGGGTCTTTCAGGAGGCAATCATTAATAGGTCCCTTTTGGGGCGCACACAATAGTCTCGGTAATAGTGTCAGGCCTTGGGGCCTCCACTTGAGCTGGATCCCAATTTGAGCCTGTTGCTGGATCTCCTTTTCCTCAGACTCTTCTCTAGTTCTGTCTCTGAAATTCTTCCATACAGGAGTAACTATGGGTCAGACAGAGTTATTGACTGTGGGATGGCAATCTCATCTCTCACTCGTTGCCCTGACTTTCTGCTGGAGGTGGGCTCTATGAGTTCCTTCTTCCCTCTCTATGGCAGTTCATCTAAGGTCCTGCCCTTTCAGTCCTGGGAGTTTCATATCTCCCAGGTTTCTGGTACATTCTGGAGGTTCACTTTTCAAAATCTAATTTAATAAGTATACTTAAATGCCTTAAACTCCCTTCTAGACCACTACCCATCATAAGTAGTGGAAAGGAAATGTTAATAGGGCAAAGAAGGATAGGGATCTATTTAAAAAAGTTCTCTGGAGAGAATGCAATCTGTGTTGTCAGGATGTCAGCAGTTCAGTTCATGCAAATTAGCACCAGTAGCTCAATTGACATGTAAACACCATTCATGAATGAGCAATAGCAAATCAATTCAGAACAAATCTCTAGGCTCTGTCCATAGACCAGAGTCCAGAGAAGCATCAAGAAGCTGTAGGTACACCACCAGACGTTTTCTGGTGCATTTCCCTCTATGGAGTCACAGCATTTACCAGCAAAGACAAGTTGAACCAATACCACCAACCTACTGTCTGTTGGGTTATATTGACTTTTTCAAACATCACATGTTCTCTCAAGGATTGGCTCTACTAAAACATCCCATGCCCTTTTTCAAGTATGGTTCCAGAAAAGTACCATGTGTCTACTCGCAGAAAACATCCTCCCATATGTCTGCTTCAGTAAAAGCATCCTCTCATAAGACAGTTTGCAGAAAAACATCACATGACACAACTGAGTCTTCAAAGAAACCAGAAATTTCTACTTCAAACTTTTTGTCTTTCTTTTCTAAAATTTCCCAATAGCATGTAATGGAAGAGTCTCAAATCAAATTACAATTATTCTTATATTCTTTTTCTTTCTCTTTCTGTCTTTCTCCCCCCCCTCTCATCACTTTCTTGTCTATGTGTGGTATTCATGTTTGCAAATTTCCACAAGCACATATATGCCTGTGTAGGTGGTAGCAAGAATTCAGAAACCCTTCAGAAGGCTCCAGCCTAGTATATGAACTAGATTTTCTCACTGGCTTGGAACTCAGAGATTCATAGATTGATTGACCAAGAAGACTCAAAAATCCACTAGGCTTTCTCACCAGTTCTGAAATTGCAAGAGCCATGCATGGCATTTTATTTAATGTGGCTTTTATGAGTTAAACTAAGTCTTTTAGCCCAGGCTGGGCAAGCATTAATCATTGAAATATTTCAGCACATTCCATTGTTGTAATTCTAACCTAAATACAAGCATTGTTGCTAAAAGATGTACATTTATTTACCCTTAAGAGTCTAGAGAGAAACCTAGGAATCACATTTGGGGGTCATTATAGTATCCTCTTCCTGTTCATTCCCATTCACCAGATACAAAATAAATGCAATCATTGAAACATTAACAACAGGAAACACCCTGTTTATTATATAAAGAAAAGTTTAACATGCATAGAATTTTATCAAGCAAAAAAAGGAGCAGAAAGCTAAAGAGAACATAGACCTCTAATGGTATCTTAACAAAGTAACTACTTCCCCAAGGATCTAACCCAGCTTCTCTTAATTTTCATTAGCTATTTAACACAGTCTACCTTTTAAGAATTCATATAATGAAGGTGACTTGCACTGGATTATATAACATCACTAATATTCTATCATATATAGTCTCTAAAGAACATGCATAGCTCAGTTTAGTAACAAAGCATTCTAATTCCAAGATTATGACTCGTGATTAATAAAATGATCTCTATTGTTGTAAGTGGAAGATATGATATTGGTTGCCTCGCTTTCCTGCAGCAAAGTAATTTTCTGCATGGCCAGCAATGTTGTAATGTTGGGGATTTTAATAAGTGGCAATTATTTTTAAAATTAAAACTTGAAAAAGATTACAGATTGCAATACTATGGCAGAGATGTGCATAAAATTATGAGTCACTTACAAAAACAATCCCTCTTAATCTCACAATGTGTTTTTGAGGAGAACTGTGGAATAAAGGATACATGACTACAACACAAAATATTTTCATGTCTTCTGGAAATGAACACATAATATTGAAGTTGACAAGATAATACTCCCCCATTAATGTGCTCCATAAGTGAATGTGCTGTATTGCTTTCATCTTTGAAATAAAATAATTTTATGGAGACAAGAAAACATTTGTGAAAGTGAGTGTGGTAGTAATGGTTTGTTTACCAAACAGTCAATGTTAATATTAGACTTTGGAAAATAATCAAGGATCCAAAGTAAATTTGAACAAAACTAAGTCATCAGGTGTCTACTTAAAAAGAGAGCTATCAGAAGTTATTGTTAGTGTATTGAAATTGAGGTCCTTCTGAGGACATCTAACAATGTTCTGAAGCTGTTTATATACTTCCATCAATAATTCTTTTTTCAATTAGGTCTCATATTTGAGGACAGATCTCATATTTGATGATAGTGTGAGAACGATTTAGAAAAGGTGACTTGAAGATAAACTTAAGAAAGTGCTTAATAATCTCTATGAGAGCCTCATTTGTTTTCATTTAAATTATTTCCCACGAGTTTTCATTAGTTCACATTTTGTCTTTTAAAATAAACTTTTCTTGTTCTTTCAATTGTTATAGTATACTCATGCCTATACTAGTCAATTTATACACAGTATAAAAAATACTTAGAGACCTTGGTTTGAGAGAGAAAACAAGATCTGTTGGCCTCACTAAAACATCATAGTCTCCAACTTCATCCATTTCATTGCACATTTTGTGACTTTAGTTTTTCCTAGATCTGAGTAATATTACATTTTTAATATATCAGATTTGCATGAACAATTCTTCTGTGGATGGACAATCAGGTTGGGTCCATTTCTATGCTACAATCAATAGTGCAACAATAAACATAGGAGTGCAGTACAAATATAGCTAACAGGATATGTACAGTTCTCTGGATATATGCCCAGGGATGAAATAGTTAAGCCATAAGATATTTTTATATTTTTTCTTGGGAACTTCTATATTGATTTCCATATTGTCTATATTAATTTTAATCATGCCAGAAGTAAAGAAATCATCTTTCTTCCCATCCTCTCAAACATTTACTGTCAGTTCTTGATGATACTCATACTTCCTTGGGTAATATGGTACCACAAAGCATTTTTATTCCATTTTTTTCTGATAACTAGTGCAGATAAGCAGCAATTTTTAGAAGAAATATTAGGTGATGGAGAAACAGATCAACAATTAAGTCCATTGGTTGCTCTTCCAGAGGACAAGGTTCAACTCACACCACTCACACTGCAGTTTACAACTGTTCGTAACTCCACTTTCAGGGAATCTGATGTCCATTTCTGCCCTCTAAAGGCATCAAACACATACAAGGTACACATGCAAGTGAAAAAGCCAGACACATGAAATAAAATTAAATTTCACAGGAGTTTTTGGTCACTTGCATTTCTTTGAAGACTTAAGTTAGTTCAACAGTCTACTTGCTGCGTGAGAATTGTGTATCCTTATGATGATGCTTCTGTGTCTTGGTGCTTCTGAATGTTAGCCTCAGTTCGAGGTATAACTGACAGAGCTTTTCTTCCATTTTGTAAGCTATCTGTGTGCTCCACTGATGCCTTTCTTTCCTTCCTTCATTTGTGGAAACCTCAGCATCTTCTTTTCTGGAACTTTTATAATTTCTCAAAAAGGAGAAGTATTTTATAAAAACATGTATAGACTACCTTTTATTTATTTTTGAAGATATTTTAATTAAAATACAGAGATTGTGTTAATGTAATTAATTTATATAAATTAGATCCATAATAATTTGTTCCAAGGGCATGATCCTAGTCACTATACCGCCAACCATTGTATTCTATTGACTTTCAAACAACGAATTAAATATTCTTGACTCTGTAGGCACTGCAATAAATTAGACAAGGTGCAGCATGCCCTGTGTCATTAGAGCTGCAACATCTCAAAAGGCAGTCTATCCATTAAGTGCCACTATTTGTTTGCTTGTTTGCTTATTATAAACATCTCTTGGCACAGCCATATCTAAAGGGATCAGTGAAAGTCAAAAAGCCAGAACAGATGTTTGACCAAGACCCAACAAAGCTGACCTGAGAGATGCAATCACTATGGCGTAGTCTTCTACTTTTTGTCCTGATCTCCACATGTTGCATGCTTTGGGGATTTTACAAGGTGGGGATATTGGATTGATGGGAAATTTCTTAGGAATCATTTATGCCTTCTAACAAGATTACTGCTTCTATGTTTCCCCAGGAAATACCTGAGCATGTTACCTCTCCTGCATTTAGAGATATATCCTTACCTTACCCTACTTGAAGGAATTCCTTACTGGTTCGAGGTTGTGACGCAAATAAAGATGCCAGGGATCTCCTAATGATCCTCTGATTTCAAGATACTCTTGGAAAGGCTACCCATGTACTTACAATCAGGAACAATCAGAAGAAAAAAAACTTAAAAAGATAAACAAGATTCTATGAGCTAGAGAAATTGGCAGCACATCAAATTAAAAGTCTCTTTATACTATACTCTCAGGCAATTGTATGGCACATTAGATTGGCACTGCATATGGTATGCCCTAGAGGAAAAGATACCTCAACAAAGTTAGGTTGGCTGGAGATATCTCAGACCTACACAGGGGCTTATAACTTTAGAAAGGCAAATAACCTTAGAAAGGCTAGCCTCCATCGGCCTTCTGGCCTGCTGGGTATGTGCTATGCTCTTGTTTTTTTCTTGATTAATGGCCATTCCTTGAATCGTTTCTAGTTGACCAATAAACTTCAATTCTTATATGTAAATTATAATAGTTCAAACATCAAATTTTATGAAATTTTATGAAATTTTATTTCATTAGTATAAGAAATTTTGAGATCCTCAAAAATTTTAATCCTCTAAAATTCTGAAGATAATTTCCTTTATTTTTCTCCTAGAGAGAATGAAGAGATTTTTGTTATTAAACACTTTAAAGTTTTTTAAGCAAACAGTTGTAGAGTTTTAAGTATCTCAAGTAATTAGACAGCAAGTGAAGTTTTTCGAATACTTTCCCCCCTTCTACTTAGCTTTTATAGTTTTGTTGTTTTATTTTGTCTTCTGTAGTTTATCCATTTATTGTTCAGGCAGTGTCTCAGGCATCTCAAGCTGACCTTTAACACTTTGTATAACAAAGGCTTGGACTTGAATTTACTCCCTTTATTTCCTGAGAGTATGAATTTGAGGGATCTGATAACACACTTAACTGACACATTCTTTGTAGTTGTATTGCTAAGTTCAATCTCCAATATGAACATTGGACTACGATACAGTGGTGCCAAAGCAGACATAAGACAGTAGTGACCAATTTGAGTTCTGCTGCATATTATTGTGTTTTAACTACACACATGAAACAAATGCTATCAACTACTCTACAGGTTGGATTTACACCCAATATTCTCATAGTAAAACCAAATGTGTACATTCTTAAAATGCATAGACATGTGTTTACATGTATTGAATTCATTTACATTTTTAAAACTTAACAAAGGTATTTATATCTTTAATATATTTCTGTATACTCTGTCTATAGTTTAGACCTTAACAGCAATGATCTGGTGAAAGAATTTGATTTCTTTATTCACTGAAATTATTTTTACTCCAATCCATATTATGTCTAGCTTATTATCTGTGAATTTAATAATCATAACCCCTCATTTATATTCTTCTTAGACTTGAGATCTGACCCGTGAAATATCACAGGAAAGAGGGCATAGTGGTAGGTAAAAGCTATAAAAGAAATATAAGTTTCAGAAAGCATGAAGTCAGTAGGGTCCTGCCATTTCAACCACCTTCTTCTACCAGGTAAAGGTTATGTCAAAGAGTGTTTAAATTATTATAATATATGGAAATTTAGAAAAAATGAATTTTATAGATACTAATACATGTCTGTGTGGTTGTTCCTGCATACAGAACCTTTGTTGGAAATTGAATAGTCAAAGCCAACAGGATTAAATGGTACATTTCTAAGTTTACTTAGAGCAACACGTGACCAAAGGAATAGACATATGTTTCTCTTCTAGTTTTACTTCTGTTGCTGTGATGAAAAGTCTGGGCCAAAACAACTTATCGAGGAAGGGTTTATTTTAGCTCGTAATTCTATGTGACCATCATTTTTAAGGAACATATGGAAGGATGTAACTAATGACCTCATATTCACTGTCAAGAGCAAACAAATTGAATGCATACATGTTGTCTGATTTTTTTGTTGTTGTTTAGTTAGTATTCATAAAGTTTTCTCTATTGATAGTATTCAGGGCCCACCCTATAAAATAGCACCACCCTAAGTTTCTCAGATCTTCTTAGATCTGTTACTAATCAGAAAATCTTCCAAAGACATATTTGCAAGCAACCTGATCTAGAGAATTGTTCAATTGTAAACATGTTCCTAGGTGATTGGTGGTTGCAGCAAAATGATAGCTGGATTCTAACCACCAAAACCTGACTATACAAAGATTTTGAGTCCAGTAAAGAAGACTAGTATGAGGAACAGGTAGATAGGAGGGACTAGCATGACCATCTGAGGTCATGGTCATGTTCACACCCAGGTTGCCTTCAAGGGCCTTGTCTGGGTCCTTGATCTTACCTCTTTCAGAGTCTGTGCTGATGTCTGTGACTCATGGTGTCCAAAGGACACCCAACATCAGTGGTCTGAGTTGTTACCTGAGGTCATGTTGATATCCAGGGACCAGTGATGATGCCGGGATCCAATTGATCTGAGTGGCTTGTACTGCCACCTGAGGCCATGGTGACATTAAGGTCCATGGTGCCACCAAGGTGCATATCCAGGTCATTAGTTCTATTGCAGCAAATGTGTGAGTTGATGTCCATGGTCCATGTTACCACCAAAGGTCATATGGATATGCTGTCGTCTGTACTGCTACCTGAGGCAATGTTAATGTCTAATTATTATGCTGAGCTAGCCTGTCTCCTCCAGTTGGAGAATTGGTTTGACCCGGTGCCAGCCACCACACATGAAAAAGTTGGCCCTACTACCTACCTGTACAGCATAAAAGAGCTATCTATGATACTGTGGGTATGGAGGAGCTGACCCGGACCCTCATCCGCAACACCCCAGAGCACTGACTGTGCCAATCTTCTGCCCTGAGAGGCATGGGGGTGAGAGAGATTCCTCCTGTTCCCCTGACCCTGCCACCTTTTGCATGCTGGTGCGCTTCCCTGAAGGTGTGAGAGTGGGAGAGCTGGTGCTGCCCCTCGCTGGCTACAGCACTAGAGAAAGAAATCCCAGTACCTGATTTGAGTAGTACAGTAGAGTTGGCCCTGGTGTCAGGGGCACAGGAAAGATGGCAAGGTGACCAACTCAGCTTCTATCCAGGCCTGGGACTAGGACTCTGAGTTTGTCCACCCTAACATCTACCCCACCTACTATCTTCTGAGTTCATGAAAGGTTTGACCTTGCTTAGCCAAAGCTTTGGGATCTCCACGATTCAGGGCAACAACAGGATATCCAAGAGAGGAATCTGTATGGGGATCCAGTATTGATAGTACAGCAGAAGCCAGAGGCTCCAAACCAGAACAATGACTCAGTGCAGTGAACATCTGCAAGTAAAGCTGTTTGGGCAAAGGGGGGAACTCTGTGGCACAGTGTGACGATATACTGCAGCTCCCATGGTGAGAATCTTCCTTCCTTCTTTCCTTCCTTCTTTCCGTCCTTCCTTCCTTCTTTCTTTCTTTCTTTCTTTCTTTCTTTCTTTCTTTCTTTCTTTCTTTCTATTTTTTTCTTTTTTATTTATAATTACTGTTTGCATTTTGCTGGGGAGATAGGAACGGTGGCGGGTGGGTGTGAGGGGCTGGGCAGATGAGTAGCATTTGGGTGCATGACGTGAAATTCACAAATAATCAATAAAATGTTAAAAAAGAGCAGAGATATACAATCATTTCTGCCATTTACGTGTATATATACAAATATGCTTATATGTGTATGTATATGGTGAAGTACAATTTTACCTGTCAGTCTCAAATCAATGGATATGCAAATTAAGTGATGTTTCTTGCAAGAGTCAATGAATAAGTTATGAATGTCAGCATAATAAAGACTTGTTAAATGCTAAAATTTGGTTTAAAAAAGAAGAAAAGGAGAAGGAACAGGAGGAGGAGGAGGAACAGGAGGAGGTGGTGGAGGAGGAAGAGGAGGAAAAGACTAGTACACTTCAAAATGAAGAGGAAGTCTACAGTCTAGAAAAGATGCTTCTTACCTAGAAAGAAAGAAAGAATGAAAGAAAGAAAGAAAGAAAGAAAGAAAGGAAGGAAGGAAGGAAGGAAGGAGGAAGGAAGGAAGGAAGAAAGAAAGAGTTAAATGAATAAAGGAATTAGTGTGGGCATTGTAGTTATCTATCAATCAACCAACTGGGAGAAAATATATATTTACTATCATTTTCTGGGTAGTGTATTAGGAAGTAAGTCATATACTGATATATTAAGAACTATCACTGTGGAAAGATGGCTCAAAGGTTAATAGCACTGACTGCTCTTCCAGAGGTCCTGAGTTGAATTACTAACAACCACATGATGGCTTACAATCATCAGTAAAGTTATCTAACACCCTCTTCTGATGTGTTTAAAGGTAACTACAGTGTACTCATATACACAAATAAATAAATCTTTTGTTCCTACTATGTTCCATTTTATTTTATTTTAAATTTTTAAATTTTATTTCATTTTTTTTATGCTCCAGATTTTATCCCCCTCCCTGTCAACCTCTGACTGTTCCACATCCCATACCACCAACCCTACCCCAAACCCACATCCAAGAGGGTGTTGCCACCCAATCCACCCCTCACCCCAACTCCCACCCCACCAGACCTCTCCATTCCCTGGGGCCTCCAGTCTCTTCAGAGTTAGGTGCATCTTCTCTGACTAAAACCATACACAATGATTCTCTGCTTTATATGTGTTGGGGGCCTCATATCAGCTGGTGTACACTGCATAGTTGGAGGTCTAGTGTCTGAGAGATCTCAGGGATCCAGGTAAATTGAGACTGATGGTTCTCCTCCAGGGTTGCCCTTCTCCTCAGCTTCTTCCAGCTTTTCCCTAATTCAACGACAGGGGTCAGCAGCTTCTGCCCATTTGTTGGGTGTAAATACCTGCATCTGACTCTTTCAGCTGCTTGTTGGGTCTTTGGGTGGGCAGTCATGATAGGCTCCTTTTTATGAGCAATCCTCAGTAACAGTGTCAGGTCTTAGGGCCTCTGCTTGAGCTGGATGCCAATATGGGCCTATCCTTGGACCTCGTTTTCCCCAGGCCCTTCTCCATTTTTGTCCATGAAGTTCTTTCAGATAGAAACAATTGTGGGTCAGCATGTTTGACTTTGGGATGACAACCCCATCTCTCACTTGATGCCTTGTCTTTCTGCTCAAGGCAGCCTCTACAAGTTCGTCTCCCTACTGTAGGGCATTTCATCTAAGGTCCCTCTATTTGAGTCCGGAGAGTCTCTTAACTCCCTGGTCTCTGGTACATTCTGGAGGATCCCCCTACCTCCTACCTCCTGAGGTTGCCTGTTTTCATTCTTTAAATAAAACTTAAAAAAAAAGAAATATTGTTAATAACTATGACAAATCAATGGGAACATTAACCGGAGTAAAAAGATTTCTAACATCTTTAAAAGTATAGCATCCTCCAGGTCTCTTAGTGAATTTATACTTTTTAGCTAAGGAGAATGTGCACACATATCCTTCCATTGTTCAGGAAGATCAATCCCATAAGGTAGTAATGCCGTCAGAAGAGAAGAATCATGAGTTTGAATGGTGAGCAAAACAGGTCTCTTATCTGACTATAATCTTTATTTTTCATTCCAAAACATCATTTTAAAATTCTACTTGGTTCCTTAGCTGGTCTGCACCTGTGGAAACACCTGATCCTGAGACATCCTAGAGGGACCTGCTGCACCCAGAGCAGAGGGTAAGACAACTTGCCTACTACCCCACATCCCAGAGTTACAACTGGGAGCCAGGTGGGGCTTAAGGAACTAGCAAGCACCCAAACCCCGCCCCTCTGGAATACCACCTTCCTTCCGCCCTGACCCTGGTCCTTTTGCCTGGGGCAGACCCTTCACTCACTGATAATTGGATTTTAGCCCAGAAGCTTGAAATACTCAAGATTCAACTCACAGACCACATAAAGCTCATGAAGAATGACGACCAAGTAGGGGGGGCTTCAGTTCTTCTTAGAAGGAGTAACAAAATACTCAAGGGACCAAGTATGGAGACAAAGTGCAGGACAGAAACTGAAGGAGGGGCCGTCTACAGACCATTCAACCTGGATAGCCATCCCATGTGCAGTCACCAAAGGTAGACATTGATGTGGATGTCAGGATGTACATGCTGACAGGAGCCTGATATAGCTGTCTCCTTAGAAGTCTGCAAGAGTCTGACATACTCAGAGGCAGATGCTCACAGCTAACCATCAAACTGATCATGGGGTTCCCAATGGAGAAGATAGAGTGAAGACTGAAGGAGTTGAAAGGATTCAATATACCATGAGGAAAGCAAAAATACCAACCAACCAGATCCCCCAGGATCTAAACCACCAGCCTGGGAGCACTTAGGGAGGGACCCATGGCTCCAGCTATATATGCAAGGGAGAGATACATAAGTGGGAGAAGAGATCCTTGGTCCCATGAAGGCTGGACGTCGTGAGGGGGGGCGATATTCGAGGGTGGGGAGGTGAGGTACAGGGAGGGAGGGTACACCAACGTGGAGGCGGGAGGAGGAGGGAAGGGATAGTGAGTTCCTGGGAGGGAGGGGGGAAATTGGGTAAGGAGAGAACATCTGAAATGTAAATAAAATTTCCAATAAGAAAAGAAAATAAAAACATATCAATATACTGAAAAAAATATTCTACTTGGTTATCACCTAATACAACTCCCAGCTTCTAATTCTACAGATATAAAAACCACCTCTTATTTTATGGAATGATGAGTTCTTGTGTTTATTAATTTCAATACAATATTAAAGCCAGTTTGTTCTGGAAAGAAAATTGAACATAGAAGTTTTCAACCAGTTCCTTTTAATAGATATGAATAATGGATAATGTATTCAAGCGATGAAAAAAATCCACTCCTTATCCCAAATCAGCTCTGTAGTTTTTGAACATTTTACAGATTCCTGCTTACTTAGACTCAATGAAAAATGAAAATATTTTTAAAAGAGCATCTCTAAAACTACAAACTTATATTCACACAATGACTAGCAGCATAGAAATGCAAATCTTATATGCAAAAACATAGGCAATATGCACAAATCCTATTCATACATTATATTTACCTCTTATTTCTTTGCTGGTAAGCAGAATATTTGGATTAAAAGGCTTCGAATCCTGTTTTGTGATGATAAAAATCTCTCTCATCCTAAATGCCATAGTGTAGACTTGAATCATACCCTCAAAGTTCTCCAGAATAGAGGACAATTTCTAAAATGAAGGGGATGCCCTCTTGCAGTTTCCTCTGAGAACAACCTTCCTTCTTTGAGATAGGAGAGCTACTTATGCTCAAGAATTAACAACTCCCTAGTTTCCTGAAAGACACACCCAACTGCTATGTCTAGACCAGGGAACCCACAGACTACCAAAGACCATCAAATCATATACAAAATCGCATGCAAAATCAAAGAGACTTTATTCAAGCTTGAGTTCAGACCTCTCCAACCTCTCCAACCTCTCCAACACAGTAGATGGGTGTGGATGATCTAAGCCAGTAAAACTTTGCCTATTTACCAGTTTCAGCAGGGTAAGTGGTTTTCCAACTTGGTCGTTGCCTGATTGGTTGATATTTAAATATCACAGCCTGACTCATTTATATTGGCTAATAATGCTTTCAGCTTGGTATGAACAATAGTGACTTACTTAAGCAATCTATTTTGAGATATCCAGAACATTAGATATTTTCCTCCTAAGAGCTGATACAAGGGGTGAAACAAGGGGTGGAGTGGCTGTTTGCTAGAGGAGTTATAGCTGTTACCAGAGGTGCCTTGGTTCATGGAAAAAGTTGTGTTTTTTCACACTAAGGGCAATCTTAACATAAGATGGAGTCTGAATGCAAGCTGGAGTTTGCAGTATTAGTCTGGACCCTTCATCTACTATAGGTAGGGCTGCCTGCAAGTTATGCAATGAGCTCCAGGTTTTTAATTTTATGAGCTGTCACTCATTTTTGTATAGGCTCAGTGTTGTACCTTTCCTTGATTCAGTTTGGTCCTGTAAATATAGATATAGATACAGATAAAGATACAGATACTGATAGATGATAGAGATAGAGATAGAGATGAGATAGATAGAGATAAAGATGAAACAGAAAGATAGAGATGATATAAATATTGATATGGATAGATAGATAGATAGATAGATAGATAGATAGATAGATAGATAGATAATGTTTATAGATAGACAGAGAGATAGAGATAGAGATAGAGACACAGACATATAGATATAATTTTAGAAAGCAACCTCAGTAAAACTCATTCTTTCATTGTTTTGCAAATGTTGGACTTCAGTGCTACTCTTACGTTCGTCTGCCATTGGTTCTCTATCTGAGGTACAGAGACATCTGTTCACATTCACCTACAAAGGGCTATATAGAGTCTGCTTCTGCACAATAACGAAAGCTAAGGGACTGGCGCACAATGGAAAGAGCATAAATCAGAGTGCCTGTTCATAAATTGGATACAACAACAGGCCCCTCTGTCACACGCTTTGACTTCTCTCTACCACAAAGAAAGCAACTTGGATTACTTTGTAACCTGCATGGTGTTCCACTTCTCACCAGGCACAAAGTCAACAGGCAATCCATCCATGTATATAATCTATGGAATCTTTCTACATAAATTCTTATCTACATCTCAGATGTCTGAAATATAAATAAATAAAACATCCATTAAAAAGAACTTAAAAAAACAAATGGAACAGATTAACAATTAAAAAATGTTTTTATCTAAAATATGTTGTCTCTTTGCTGGAAAGCTAACTAACCCATCATAGACAGAAAAATTTTATAAGTCAGATAATTTTTTTTACTAAGTAAACATTAATTAATTGCAGTGATGTCAAATAGTAGGCTTTCCCACGGGGTATACAAATACTTTCTATGTAAACAGTAGAAAGAACAAGCTCACTACTATATAGAAGGACCTGATTTAAGACTGAAATACATATTCAATTTTAATATAATTCTAGGAGTAAAGCTTTTTATTTTACCTCACTTTGGGGGTATCTCAGACCCAGCAGCAACCCAAGTAATGTAATGGAGATATTGAATTCATTGGGTAAGCTAGGCTTTAGCTTAGGCCTATGCCCAATTAGCTATTATACTTAAACTGGCTCATTTATACTGATCTAAGTTCTGTCATTGGCCTGTTAGCTACTTCTCTTTCAGTCTCTGCACCTGTTTCTTCCTCCATATCTGATTGGCAAATCACGCACCTCTGACTCTTTCCCAGATTTCCTACATCTGCTTGGAGTCCTGCCTATATATTCCTGCTTTGCTATACCCATCAGATCTTTATTAAACCAAGCAGAAGGGTTTAGAAGTTTATTAAACCACTTGGTGCATTCAAAATATAATGCAGCATTAAGAATAATAATGGGAAAATCTGGCCTATAATCAGATTTCTGTAGGTATAGAAATCAACATTTAAATAGTGCAAAGCCAGTCTTTATACAGTGGACAAAATGATCAGCCCAACATGCCTCCCTGAATATATATTCTATTTGTGTTAACCTTTGCCAATCACCTTTTCATCTGAGAGCAAAGAATTCTTTTTTAGTTTTTAGAAGTGTTGAATTTTTTTTAAAGTAAAATTTGAAGAGTTTTGTTTTTTATTATATAAATAAAATGAGTGGACACTGCTTCTCAGAAGGTACTATACTTTGCTGCTTTGGACATTTGATGAAAAATCCAGTCTATGAACAGAAGGGTTTTTCCATGAGAAACCTCATTCCAAAAGCATGAGTTTTATGCTAGGCAATTTATTGGATAAAATCTTGTATAGTGAATGTACTCTTGCTGTTAACTCATTCAGTCACTATAATCTCCAATTTTTCCAGCTTTCTATTGACTTTAGCATGGAATATATGCACGTAAATATAAGCATATCATATGTGAGAGTTTGTGTATAGTTGCTTTTAGTTAGTGTATTGATGGTATGTTTGTATCACAAATCAGTGTATTGGTGCTTCATTTCTCTGATGTGGTTAAATAACAACTTATTACAGACATATAATATGGTATATACATTGACGTATACATTTTTGATGGAATTGAGCTGTGTCTTGTTGTGGCTTTTGTGAGTGGTTCTTTGGGTGATGTGTGTTTACTTTTGCTTTTAGACCTTCATTCAACTTTAGGAGTGGGATTGTGGGATTGTGGTTACTCCTAGCTTAAACTTCTGAGAAACTTTAAAATTGATTACTTTATGTTCTTATAAATAGCTTATATGGGTTCTGCTTTTCCAGATTGTGTCAAATTTTATTTAAATTTGTATAATACGGCCACTCAAGACCATACAGCATTGGTATGATTTTATAGTTCTGATTTGTGTTTGCATTTAATGTGCAATTGTATTCAATAATTTTTATTTATTAGCTACTTATAAATTTTAGAATAATGTCTATTCATGTACAATTATTTATTTAAAATTGGGTTTTAAGTCATAATCATTCCTAGTATATTATTGACAATAAACCTTTCCCTTTTGAGGGTATTGGATTTTTTTTTGTACTGATACTGTCTAAAAGTTCTATGTCATATATATATATATAAAACCATATATGTATGTATATGTATATATATTTAAACCATATTATATGTATATATTGTTTTATATATGTATAATATATAAAACAATGCATCTGTTTCAAATTAAGGTCTTTAAAGGCATAACAAAGATGGTTTTATATAATAAGGATAGTATAGCATCATAGTTTAAAATTGTAAATAAACAACAAAACAAACCAGGGGTATGCTTACTCATGGGAGAAAGCTATAGAAAAACACACTAGGCTGACAGCTAGGACCGCTATCTGCAAACTAAGGGGAGATGCTAGGAAACAATGAAATGTCTACACATGTTTTTCCTGTAATTCCTGCAGAATTAGGAGAAAATACAAAGCTGTCTAAGTAAGCCAATCTTTAGTTATTGTGATGGTAATGCCACAGGAACATTCTTGTCCAATGAAACCCAAGAATTTTGTTGAGATAAATTCTGGTATGCCTAATGGCATATTTGTCTTAAATACTTTAATATTTAGAATATTGTAACAAAGGAATCCAATGTGATCCTTTAAGATAAGGATTTAACTATGTTTGTAATTTTGCTTGTTTTTAATCCATGATATTTTCATGATCACAATATTGATGTTTAGTTCATTAGCTCATTTTAATTAATGTTCTGTATGATATGGTCTGACCCCAGAATTCATGTTCCTTTTATCCTTTGGTAGCAGGTCTGTCTCAGGTTATTTTTAAAAATCATATACTTATCACATTTGTAGTCTAGCACTCTTGTTGAAATCAATCAACCCTTGACACAGATGCTTCATCTGAGCTCTCCCTTCTATACCACTGATGCTATTTCTCTCATGATACCTATAAAACCATTTTTGTCACAGTAATTTTGACATAAAAATGAGATTTTCATGGATGCCACATAGAGTCTTTGAGACTGTGTGATTTTGATGATGTTTTTTCTCATTTTGAAAATAAAAGAGAATATTCAGATTTTAGTACTAGTCACATTTAATCTACAGGTCTCTTTAAATCAACTGAAAATCTAAACTCCAATTCCTTTATCCATGAACACAAAAATATTATTGATATTTTTCTTTAAAACAGTGATGCTTTGTGATTTTTTACTTTACTAGAGCTTTAAAGCCTTAGGTTATTCTGCATTCAAGTTTTTATTCTTTTGCCTGTTCTTATGAAATCAACTTTTTATTTTCCCTTTAATTTTTTTTTTCAGATTATATATTTCAAGTGAATAAAATGTTGATTTTTACTCTTCATGTATATCTCATACCTTTTATCTTCACTGAATATTATAGAAGCAAAAGTTGTCAGGAGTCAAGAAGAGGTTGACAGGCCTATTCTATAGGGCTTGCTTTGTCTAATTTTGTTACCTACACTGTCAAGCATTTATTTCTTTACAAACACATAATCTCCAACCATTGCTATATAATAATATAAAGCCATATACTCCATGTATTCTTCAAATAGAAGATTGTGTTTTCAATACAAATGCAAACATGGAAATAATATACAAAGATGATCAGAGCTTTGTGCACTCGGCTTGTCACTAAACATTCAATTACCATATGTACTCTCCTGAGTTTTTTCCTCTAGTTCTTTTTCTTAGAAATGTTATGTCTGACATTATTTTCTTTAATTTAACCAAATATACTTTGAGTCCTAAATTTCTAGTTCTACAATTCAGAATTGTTTAGAGTGGTAAGGTATCAGTAAAGATACAACCAGTAATTACTGTCTTTCTTCATTGTAAGGCCAATTTAGCAGATAGAACTCAACCATAGAGGTTCGAAGATTTTCCATGTTGCTGTAATTCTTTCTGTACCTACAGAAAATTATGTTGAAAATATATAAAGATATGCTTTAAAGTATCTAAGATATTTTGATAAAGTAAAACAAAAATGAAAGAAAAATTACATACTTCTTATATTTCTATTTTTCTCCTGAACTAGGAAAAATGGAAAGAAATGATATTTCTTTGACATTAGGACATTTATGTCATATTTCTAGATGAAGATTTACACTTTCTTGTTCTTTGCCTTTTTACTGAAGAAACTATTTCTTTAAATTTTGTTGAATATAACACACAACTTAAAATTTTCATTTACAAAAGTTTTCACATTGCATGAAAGTGATCACAGAACCAGAACGTATAAAATTAAATTTAATTGCCTGGAAATACATTGGAATCAGAAGAGCAATTAAATGGACACTGAAATGACTACTCAAATTTTAATTCTTTTAGGAACTTATAGCGTACAATCCATCTCATTAAGACTCAATCTTCTGAAACGCTCATAGTTAGTGATAAAAGTTTCGGATAGCAAGCAATAGCCTAAGCAGAGGAAATCTCACTTCTGTGAATCTCTGATTGAGATCCCAGTGGAGTTCAGAAGTAATCTGTAGTTCTGAAAAGATTCTTGAATATAGCTGACCTTCGTTTTTGCCACCTTCTTGAATGTCTGAAAGGAATGTTTTCTGAGGAGTCCCTCTGTGTTTTCATAATTAAGATTGTTATCAACCAAAGACATGTTGAAGAAGAAACATTAGCAGTACGATTCTCAAAAAGAAGAAATTGTGAGAGCTAAATGATTATAAGATGACAATTAGTAGCAGACATGAAAGCAGAATTAGTCAGTCTAAGTAAATATACATAAATAAAATGATTTCAGTTTGGTTACTTTACACCAGAGTTAAGAATTAAAATAAAATATCACAGCAGAGGAATAAAGTTAAGGTTTATTGAAGAGAAAGTGGTTCTTTATTTTGAAAAATAGTGTAGGCATGAAGGGTAAAGTCACCCTCCCAAACTATACTAGTATTTGACAACAAAGGTAGGACATTTTGTTATCTTTCCCTCATTTTTATCCTTTGCTTTTTGTTTAAAATACTTGATAAAATGAATATTTTTGTATAGGTTCAGATCATAAATATGTAAGCATACCTCAAATCTTTAATTGGTTTAGTTTTTACCAAACACTTTTTTTCCCCATTTTTCCTGCTGGAGACAAAATATTGTGACTTTAATTAAATAAGTTTTTACTCCATCTTATGTCAACAACCTTGGCTTCCATAAACCTCACACACAAGAGCCCATCATTTCATTTGCAATGTTTACATGATTTATTTTAAATCAAGGATTTATCTCAGGATTAAACTAATGATTATTTTAGATATTATTCTTTATGTAACTTTAAAGAATATTCAAATTAATATTTTTAGTTCCTTGATTTAAAGAGAACAATTCAGAGTATTTTCTTTACTCTGTATCAAATCCCTGACGTGTCTCTTCAGTCATAGTTACTGCACCAATATGGGCATAGTTTATATATGTTAACAGAATAGAGAGTTGTTCTTTTTGGTATTTATGTTCATTTCTAGTGTAAGAAACTAAAATCTTTCTCCCTATGAACTGTTTATTCTCTTCTTCACATTTCTTCCTTGTAACAAGAAATTTAAGAACCAATATTCCATCACATCTTTGGGGAAACTAAGCTCTGTGTATTATTTCCTCAGTGAAGCATGAGTCGGCTAGTGTGTCTAGTTCTGCAGTTCAAACTTCCAATACGTTTTCTTGAAGGTTGGGCAAGAACTGCTAAATAGTGAAGATTATTTATGATTATACAAGTGGGGAATATTAACCAGGGAAACCTCCTTGCCAAGAGGTCTAATTTAAACAGATAAATGTATCCCTCATATTTTGGAGTCAGGAACCCATTACAATATCCACTGAGTTTTTTCTAGGTTCTTGCCATCTCTGCTGTCACTGAGAATGTCTACACAGTCTAAGCCAAAGAGAAGTACCATTGTAAACTACGGAAGTTGTCGAGCAGCCAAACATGGAAAGGATTATATAAATTATAGTGAAATGGATCTTGGGGAGGTGGTTCAATCCAGAAAGTACTGATTGTGTAATTATGAGAACCAGAGTTTAGTTACCCGAACCCACATAAAAACCAGGGTGATTGTATGATCTCATGATCTCATTTTTGGAAGTCAGAGGCAGAAGGAGTCCATGGGTTCGCTGGCTACCTATTCTAGCAAATGTATAAGCTCCAGATTCACTATGACACTTGTCTCAATATGATGACATGGTTGAAGAAAACACCCAGCACATACATGTACTCGTATTCACTGGCAGATGGAGAATAATAAAGAAGAGAAAAATGATATTAAAAACTTAAATAGTAGAAGTATCAAATGAGCAGTGGGTTCAAAATACTGATAACAGTGTGGTCGAAGACATTAAGAAAATGAAAACATGAAGAAATACCGGTTTTCTATGCTCTTGGAGCTCAGACTTTATCAGGAAGGAATTATATGTAATTCTAATATTGAAGAAATGATTTGAAATCTGCTATCTAATAAGGACCACAGCAGGCAATCTTACTCTTTGTATATATGTAAGTTTATACACATAAACAACAAACTGAAATGTTTAAGATTTATTCACAAAGATATGCACACACAGTCCCAGTACTCAATATCTGTGTGTAGTTCATGGTTAAAATGATCTAAAGCATTTCTTTCATTGTAGAATTTCATTTTAGCCATGCTGTGCTTGTCAAATAAGGGAATAGGAGAGGAAGAAAGATAATATTTTCCCATCTAGAGAGAGTCATGAAACAGCATTTTGTGTAGAGAATTAAAAATATTTTTTATTAATAAAACATAAATTATAAGGTTATGAGTAAAGGGAAATGTAATTGGATTTTTAGCCAAAGGCAAGATTATGGCCTTTTATGTCACTTTAAGTAACTTGGAATTTATACTCTAGGCCAGGGCATATTTCTGCAATAATATTCCTGTAAGCAGAAATTCATGAGATATTAACTGTGCTGAAAGGAACGAAAAAAGAAAGTAAGAAAGAAATGATTTCACAAACTAAAAACGGAAAACAAGACTTTGCTCTAAATCTATGTATTTTGCTTGCTTATATTAAAATGAAGAAAAGCAGTCTTGAGGGAAGAAGGAGGCAGACGAGTTGTATGTGAGGAGTCTCTAAAGAGTGTTGAGCGCCATACATAATAAGGTGATACACATGGGTAAAAAGGCCGTTAGATGCAGGTAATAAGACAGAATATATTCTGAAATGTATTTTATTAATCTGTGACAATTAACCCGTTATCAGTTATAACAAACAGAGTTTATTGGAATCAAAGAGTGTAATTCAAAGGACACCACAGGAACACTGCCTTTCAAGGATGCCAGTTGACAAGTCACATGCTTATGGGAAGTGTTAGACCTCTGATGGGAAAGGTTTTCCCAATGAAAGTGTTACAGCTCTGCTCTTGGGTCTGAGGAAGCTTTCCCAACTGCAAATGTTATAGCATTGTTCTGATAGGGAAGATTTCCCCAGTGTTACAGCACTGACAGAAAGGGGAACCTGTCAATCCGTAGATAAAGAATACCACAAAGTCATATAACGCGACAAACCTCATAGAAGAGATTTATTAAAATAGAAAAACCCAGAAGATTGGCTACCTCTGCTTGGATGAGAAGCAGCAAAGAACTGAGCAGAAAAGAGGATTAAAAAAGTGTTTCTTGTGGGGTGGATCTTTCCAGATTGGGGAGTAATGGGATTTCAAGTCCACCGCTTGCTGTAAACTCAGAGATTGGTGTGATTTCAAGTTCTGATTTTGGGTTTCTTAGTTTGGTGGGTGAGGCCTGGGTCTGGTTGTTAGAGAGGCTAGACTGTTCTGTGGATGGATCATGGCATGTGGAGGTCCTCAGGGGAGGAGCCTGACCACTCTCTTGTCCTGAGAAGCTTACAAGGAAGTTACATTGAAGCTACATGGCTTCTAATACAGAATGTTAAAAAAAAAATCTCAGTTTCATGTAAAAAGACAGGCAGATATTTTATAGTAAAAACCGTCTGTAATAGAAGAACCTCCTGAAGTTGATATATATTGTTTAATGTAATATATCCAGTTGTACTGTATCCTACAACCACTATTGCTTCCTAAGTTAAGGTAACTATGATAGATCATTGTCACTGTTGTTACATTGCCATTAAGATGTTTTTGTGCATGCCTGAGAAAAGGGAGCATGTGGGGCCATCAAATGGTGTGAATGACATTTGGAGTTTATGTTATTTTGTTTTAATGCCTGCTAATACTTTGTAAGTCCTTTCACTTTTAGATCAGTTACATAACTGCTATACTCAATCCCTTCCTTCTTGATCTGTCATTTTAAATTTATATTATTTGATTATGTAGAGTAGTTCGTTTTCTCTTTGTCAGTGTGTCTTTCTACTCATCATGTCATGATTGAGTAGTTTATTCCTTCTTACCTAGTTTTAAACATTTTCTGTAATTACCTTATAATTCATAATTGCATTCCAGTTATGAAAAACATAAGTTATTTTTGCATTTCTATTCTCTTTAATAGTGGTGTTAAATTTTTCTTTGGAGATTAGAATAGCCAGTTTAATGTCTTGTGTAATATATTAAGTATTATACCTATTTCAATTCTTCAGAGGCATTTTGGGATCATTATGGCATATCATTTTATCAAATATGTAAAACACCAACTTTGCCAGTATGCAGTCAACCCTTGGCAGGGAAACTCTAGAAATAATTATCTAGTATCATTCTGTTTGATATTGTAGTCCACAGTTATAATCACTATAATAAAGTTTATTTCTTTGGAGAATCAAATTGCAGATACTTGTTTTGTCCCTTATGAACCAAATTATTATGCTCCACCAAGCTTGAATTTGTTTGAATGTCATTGTGGTTTACTCAGCTGGTGAGTATTTTTCTAAACTAGTAATTATACACACAGTTGCTAGTCTAATGGATATTAGACCACATGATTTATTCGTTGGTATGCTCTGCCTTTTTATTTTGCTGTTATCTTAAGCCATTTATTTTATTAATGAGGATATAAATTTTCCTTTTAAAAAAGCAGTTTGCTGGACTTGAATTGTTTTGTTCCTTCTTTTATCTGTAGGACAGTAATTTATGTATACATAAGTGTTTTTGTAAAATCTGATTTTCAGTAATATTCATAAAAGAGAAGGGACTAGAGAGAAAGGCTCAGTGACGAAAAATAAAAGCATGAATAAATATCCCCAGGAATAATATAGTATACTATGAGTTATCACATTACAAATTAGCAATAGACAGGACATGATTCATAAGAATTGCTATTCCCAAAACTATCCAAATAAATGAGTTATAAGGTAGTTAGGTGACCCTGTATCCGGGGAATAAACTAAAGAGCAATAAAAAGAGATATCTGAAGTTTTCTGTACATATATAAGTATAAATGTATAGAACTGTTAATAACTCCATACACAACAATATATAAAAACATATACCACACACAAATTTGTAATCAATTTATTAATCAATCAATCAATCATTTCTCAGCATCAAATGAAGCTTTTAGTACTAGGATGGTTTATATATAATCAAATTGTTGGACAAACGAGTCCCATGGGAGACCCTAAGCAACTGAAAGTATTCCTAAAACTACTAGTTGCTTGCTACAAGCTGACATTCAGGCCCTATTGTTGAAGACAACACCTGCACAATTCATTGAACATAGAAAAGTCGAACTGGTGACTTCTTTTAACCTTTACCCCGATAGACAAGCGTTCATGGTACTGGAAGGAATTCTGAATGCTACCATAGGAAAAAGATAAACAGTAACCCAGCTACAAACCCTTCAGTCTACAATGATGATCTGCCTACAAGATATGTTGGTGAAAGACTGGGGCATAAAGTAAACAACCAAGATCTAATTCATTTTAGAGACAATCCATGAGATGGAATTCATATCCTGAGACTAGATGGGTCAATGATATAGGGGAAAAATAAATAATAGCATTGTGCTTAAGGAACACAGCAAGAAACTGACTCCTAAAAACATTCTGCTATTCTCACAGATCACAGTCTTGTTCAGCCATCATCAGAGAAGCTTCCTTCTGTAGCATATGGAAACAAATATAGACCATGTACAAAGAGTAGAAGACCTTGGCTCTGGCGCACTCAACATTGAGGGAGATGTCTCCAAATACCACCCCTCTACACTTGGAGAATTCTGCAAAAGACAGAACAGAATGAGTGTAGGAGCCTGACTGTATGGTGAAAAACAAGGAATCAAGGCCTGCTAAAGACAATGGGACCATCACACCAGTTCATAACCATACACAAAAGCAAAATTAATTTATTCAGAAGGACCCTCACTGGGACAATAAACTACTTTAAATGGTAGGCCCAATGCCTAGCAGTAAATATTGAACACAAAATTAATTCAAAGTCATTTTTGCAGGTTCTTTATCTAAAAATGTAGCCTCAGAATTTTTTCCTTATAAGTCCTTTGTGTATATATTATAGCTTCTGTATTTATGTTTTATGGGCTCCAATATGAGTTCTGGTAATTCTACTCGAGTCCTCTACAAAAACATGAGTTCCCTTACCTGCTGTGTCATATGCCCAGCCTAAGAATGTATTTTGTCTTATTAACAACAAAATATAAGTCAAAATTGCTGAAAATAATTATGTATCGAGCAATATTTTGAATATTATGAGTTATGTGGTGGAGTTAGGCTTTTCAAGTAAACATATTTTCTTTATACTATTTCCAATTTTATTGAAACATATTATCTCTACAAACTTTGAGCTACAATAGATATTTAACCTATTCACCATCTTGAACTTCTACAGTTTTTGTGCTGGGCACAGTACAAGTTCTCTCTTGTAATTAACTTGAGGCTTATAATGCATAGCTGTTCATGATATTCATAGTACTTCCCCAAATTTAACTGCAATACTCCCATTGATAAGCCATTCCCCATTCCTACCCTTACTCCCTTTAAATCAAAATTGTTTGTTTAAATTTTTATTATACTTTTGCCAAAGATAAAGGGGACAACAGAAAAAAATAATACTCCTGAATGTACATAGCAAACTTTGAGAAGAGTGAATAGACATAAGTATTCTTTCATATCCATCACTGTTAAAATTTGCTAAAATGATAGTTTAGTGCATATTAGAAATGGAAATATGAGGATGACTTTGGATTTCTTTTAGAGTTAGTTATATATGCTGGGTGAGGGCCTTGTGTGGGTATTTGCATTTGAGTACAGCGGGCCATAAAGGCCAGAAAAAGATTTCAAATACCCTAGGTTCCAATACATGCCTGGTAACTGAACTCAAATCCTCTCCAAAATATTGAGTGCTCTTACCTGCTCAGTCATCTCTCTAGCTTAAGAATAGTATTTAGAAATATGATGTATTTTTATTTCATGGAAGAAAATAATTATTTACCAAACTACATTTTCAATACATCAACTAAAATTGCCCAATTCTTAAACCTGAGGTTGTTTTAGAAGACTATGTCATTTATACAGATTGGTGTCTTTCTTTGCTAAACCTCCAGCCTGAGAACAGACAGGGGCAAGCTGTCCTCTGAGAGGCTCTAACCAGCAGCTGACTCAGACAGATACAGACATCCAGAGCCAAACAGTGGATGGAGCTTGAGGACTCTTATAGAAGAATAGGGGGAAGGATTGTGGGCCCTAAGGAGATAGGAACTGCACAGGAAGATCAACAGAGTAAACCAACCTGAACCCTTGGAGCTCTCAGAGACTGTATCACCAACCCCAACCGTGGAGCATACCTAGTCTACACAGATCTAGCTCCATGGGCTGGACCTAGGCCTCTCTGCACATATGTTGTAAATGTGCAGCTTGGTTTTCATGTAGGTCTCAAACATCTGGAGCGGGGGCTATCCCAAAACATGCAGCCTGTATATGGAGTATGGTCTTCTAGCTGGGTGCCTCATCTGGCCTCAATGGGAGAGGAAGCGCCTAGCCTCTCAGAGACTTAAAGTGGCAGGGTGGGGGATACAGGAGGAGGGGGTACTCAGAAAACAAGAGATGGGGAAGGATTGTGGGAGGGGGTAACTGGGACAGGTTATAAAGTGAATAAGCAAAAAAAAATAAAATTATATATTAAAAAAAAAGAGAATAAGTAAATGAACTTCCTCATTTCAGAAATGTTGAATCTGTAAAACAAAATAATATTTATACATACATTTTATAATTAATTCAAAATTATAAGATAATTTGTCAGTGGTTATGTGTCTCTAAATAAAATGTGTTCTGAGTGTATATTTTAAAATGTAGAGAAGATAATTTGATCTGAACTTCCTAAGACAGACTCCGAAACACTACTTATACTTCTCTTCCACAACCAGGTAAGGTTTCAGAGCCTTCACAGAATAAGGTCAACACCACGGAGCTTCTGTGGGTGTGCAACCAACAGGGAAAGGCCCTGGCATAAGTTAAATACAAATGGGATCATGTAAAGAATGTACAAAGACAGTGAATCTACTAAAAGAAAAAACAAAACTACTTAACAGCACCTGGGAAGTGGTCTAGGGATAGTCTATGTTGTCTTTGAAAAATAATTTAATACAAAAGAAAAGCAGTCAACTTCATGACAAAGTCATTAAGAGGGAACATCAAATGCCATCAAAGTATACTTCCTCTAAATGTCTTCTAAAGGTTGGACTCGTTAAGGGCATGTAATTGGATTTTGTTGGCTATGATCAACTTTTATAATAAAAGAGCATATTTTAATAAACCATAAGAATGTATGATTATTTTACAAGAATATTTTTGGTTACTGTATGATAATGTACAATATTTAACTTGATGTTAATGAATACCATAAATGAGCTTCAATATCATTTTTGATTATTCATAAATACTTCTCATATTTGAAGCACATTTGAAGTTATTAATTAAAATACAATCACATCATTTACAGCTTCCCTCTCCTCCTTCTTACTCTCACCATATCTACTCGCCTACATGTTTGACCTCTCTTTCTGTGACCATTGTTGCTACACACACATATGAATGAATATACAGATAAATATAGCCTGCTGGGTCTTTTTACTATTGCTTTTATGTATATGTCTCCAACTATGAACACTCTGGAATGGGAAACTGACAAGAGAACTCTTCCCTGGGGGAGACTAATTTTCCTTCTTTCAGAAGTTGCTAATTGCTTATTAACCCCATCTAGGGTGGGGCACTGTAAGATATTTGCATATATATTGAGGTAACAAATATTGTTGAGAGGGTTCAGGTCTTGGTTAAGCAGCAATAATATTGAAATTTTCATGAGTGATGTGTCCCTGATAAAGGTATGAAATAACTTCTCACTGAAGACATATATATATACATGTGTATATATATATATATATATATATATATATATATATATATATATATGTGTTGTGTGTGTGTGTGTGTGTGTGTGTATGCATGTGTGTGTTACACATATATATGTAATTGTACATCACACATATATGTATGCATGTATGCATATATGTACATACATTAAACACATATATCCATATATGTTATAGTAATTATATAAAATGGCCTCTAGCTCAGGCCAACTATCTAAGCTGCATATGCTCTGCCTAGCCCAGCTGCCATGTTTCTAGGTCCGAGGCCACGTGTGTGCTGCAGCTAGAACTGGCTACCAGAAACACCAGCCCTGCCACCCACTAGATACCAGTGTGAGAGATGGCTCTGCCAATCTTCCACACTGTCTCCGCAAGGCAGGGCATTGCCCAGACCATTCTGTCATCCATGCGGGCCCAGTAAGAGAATGAGACTCTAATTCTTATAGATTAATCAAAGCTTATATATTTGGAAATGATCAGTAACAAGATACCCATACAATCAGAAGTGTAACCCAATACCCAACCTAGGTATACCAACTACCTTTGACTGCTACAGACACATGAACATCAACCTCCATAGCTCCTACATCTCTGCCTCTCTCATTCTCCTCTCCTCCTCCTCCTAGCTCCTCCTCTTCCTTTTCCTCCTCTCCTCCTTCCTCCTCCTCTTCCTAAAAAAAAAGTTATTATAGTTTATTACTAAGTGTAAAAAGTTTCCTATGAAAGCTATCTAAGAGACAAAGTGGAAAGGTCCTACGTGTATATGTAGGGGAAGATGGCCTTGTAAGATAGACTTTCTTGTTCCCTCTCATAAAATCCGTCCTTCAAAAAAAAAATAGAACTACAGGACAGTTACTGCTGCACCTATCTTGAACATGCGATTTTAAATAAAGTCTGCAACATATATTGCAAATTTTATTTACAAGGACAAGCAATCCTTTGTTCGCATATTATACTATCAGCATCAGATTCTCCTATACATTTTCTAAATATTTCCAAGCATCTTTAAAATTATTTGGTTAACAGTCACATGCTTGCATCAAAATTAATTCAAATATGTTTTTACTTCTCAGGCACAAAAGTGGACTACTGAAAAATAAGTCCAAGAAAAATGGGGAGCAAAGGAGGCTCCATTTAGCATACTTGTCTGTGTTATCCTATCTCTCAATTTTTCCTATTGAGTTAGAATTACTAGCTTTTAGGACTCAGGCATAGATCTCTTATTGTAACCTTTTGCAAAGTATAACTTAATGTGCAAAACCTTTTATGTTACATATCATAAATTCTAATAAATCAGAATATAATGACGATGTATAGGATAGTATTCAGGGCATCATATATATTTTTTTCAATAAACTAAAGGCATTGACTGTCTCTGGAATAAGAGGAAAATTGATAGGTTCTTCTTTCATATAATATATGTTCTACATATCCCTATTATTAAATATTGATGATACGTAAGTATCCCATCAGTAGCTATATACACCAGTATTTCCTCATAAAAACACAGATTTTCCTGAAGAAATCATTTACTATCTACATTATATATAATTTTTCCTACTCTCCCATGGGGAAAGTAGATCTTTATATATTCCATTATTGGAGAACTCGACAAATACCTAAGGCTAATTCATTTAGAAATATCTTTTTTGGCATTTGCTCTGCAGCAAACTTTGTTCACAGACTAATTTGTCCTAATGTTCTTCCCTTCAGAAAAAAAGCAATATTTATTTTAATACATTTATTTTGTATTATTATTTATTTTTTACATTACAGATTTTACTCCCTCTTCCTGGTCTACCCTCTGACTGTTTCACATCCCATACAACCCCCTTGTCTCCACCAGGATGTCCCCACCCACAATCCCCTACCCCACCTGACCTCTAAACTCCCTGGGGCCTCCAGTCTCTTGAGGGTTAGGTACATAGTCTCTGACTGTACCCAGACTCTGCAGTCCTCTGCTGTATATGTGTTGGGGGCCTCATGTCTGCTGGTGTATGCTGCCTTTTTGGTGGTGCAATGTTTGATCAACTTCAGGGTTCCAGATTGAGACTAATGATCCTCCTATAGGGTCACCCTCCTCCTCAGCTTCTTTCAGTCTTTCCCTAATTCAACCACAGGGGTCACCAGCTTCTGTCCATTGGTTTGGTGTAAATATCTGCATCTGAGTCCTTTAGCTGCTTGTTGGATCTTCCGGAGGGCAGTCATGATAGGTCCCTTTTTGTGAGCGCTCCATAGTGTCAGTAATAGTGTCAGGTCTTGGGGACTCCCCTTGAGTTGGAGCCCACTTTGGGCTTGTCACCTTCTTTTCCTCAGGTTCCTCTCCATTTCCATCACTGCAGTTCTTTCAGACAGGAACAATTAAGGGTCAGAGTTTTGACTGTGGGATGGTCACTCCCTCCCTCACTTGATGCCATGTCTTGTGCTGGACGTGGGCTTTGTAAGATCCTGATCCTTATTGTCTGGCATTTCTTTTTTTTTTTTTTTTTTTTTTTTTACATTTCAGTCTTTTTGTTTGTTTGTTTTTGTTTTTTTTTTTTTCTTTCTTTTTTTTTTTTTTATTGGAAATTTTTTATTGGAAAGTTTTTTTACACATTTCAGATGTTCTCTCCTTACCCCATTTCCCCCCTCCCTCCCAGGAACTCACTATCCCTTCCCCCCTCCTCCTATCTCCACGTTGGTGTACCCCCTTCCACCCTCCCCTGTACCTCACCTCCCCACCCTCGAGTATCCCCCCACCCCACGACGTCCAGCCTTCATGGGACCAAGGATCTCTTCTCCCACTTATATACAGCTCCCTTGCATATATAGCTGGAGCCATGGGTCCCTCCCTAAGCGCTCCCAGGCTTGTGGTTTAGACCCTGGGGGCTCTGGTTGGTTGGGATTGTTGCTTTCCTCATGGTGTCTTGAATCCTCTCAACTCCTTCAGCCTTCACTCTATCTTCTCCATTGGGAACCCCGTGATCAGTTTAATGGTTAGCTGTGGGCTTCTGCCTCTGAGTATGTCGGACTCTTGCAGACTTCTAAGGAGACAGCTATATCAGGCTCCTGTCAGCATGTACATTCTGACATTCACATCAACCTCTACCTTTGGTGACTGCACATAGGATGGATTTCCAGGTGGAATGGTCTGTCTCTTCTTCAGTTTCTGTCCTGCACTGTGTTTCCATATTTGCACCCTTGAGTATTTTGTTACTCCTTCTAAGAAGGACTGAAGCCCCCCCCTACTTGGTCGTCACTCTTCATGAGCTTTATGTGGTCTGTGAGTTGAATCTTGGGTATTTCAGGCTTCTGGGCTAAAATCCAATAATCAGTGAGTGAATACCATGTATGTTCTTTTGTGATTGGGTTACTTCACTCAGGATGATATTTTCTAGTTCCATCCTTTACATAAGAATTTATCAAATTCATTGTTTTTAATAGCTGAGTAATATTCCATTGTATAAATGTACCACATTTTTTGTATCCATTCCTCTGTTGAAGGGCATCTGGGTTCTTTCCAGTTTCTGGCTATTATAAATAATGCTGCTATGAACATAGTGGAGCATATGTCCTTGTTATGTGTTAGAGCATCTTCTGGATATATACCCAGGAGTGGTATAGCTGGGTCCTCAGGTAGTGATATGTCCAATTTTCTGAGGAACCACCAGACTGATTTCCATAGTGGTTGCACCATCTTGCAATCCCACCAACAATGGAGGAGTGTTCCTCTTTCTCCACATCCTCGCCAGCATCTGCTATCACCTGAGTTTTTTATTTTAGCCATTCTGACTGGTGTGAAGTGGAATCTCAGGGTTGTTTTGATTTGCATTTCCTGATGACCAAGGATGCTGAACATTTCTTTAGGTGCTTCTCGGCCATTCGGATTTCCTCAGTTGAGAATTCTGTGTTTAGCTCCTTACTCCACTTTTTAATAGGGTTATTTGGTTGCTTAGAGTCTAATTTCTTGAGTTCTTTGTATATATTGGATATGAGCCCTCTATTGGATGTAGAATTGGTAAAGATGTTTTCCCAATCTGTTGGTTGCTATTTTGTCCTATTGATAGTGTCCTTTGCCTTACAGAAACTTTGAGATTTTATGAGGTCCCATTTGTCAATTCTTGATCTTAAAGCATAGGCCATTGGTGTTCTGTTCAGGAACTTTCCCCCTGTGCCTAGGTATTCGAGGGTCTTCCCCACTTTCTCTTCTATTAGTTTCAGTGTGTCTGGTTTTATGTGAAGGTCCTTTATCCACCTGGACTTGAGCTTTGTACAAGGAGATAGGAATGGATCGATTTGCATTTTTCTGCATGCTGTCCTCCAGTTGAACCAGCACCATTTGTCGAAAATGCTGTCCTTGTTCCACTGGATGGTTTTAGCTCCTTTGTCAAAGATTAAATGACCATAGTTCTGTGGGTTCATTTCTGGGTCTTCAACTCTATTCCACTGATCTTCCTGCCTGTCTCTGTACCAATACCAGGCCATTTTTATCACTACTGCTCTGTAGTAAAGCTTGAGGTCAGGGATGGCGATTCCTCCAGAAGTTCTTTTATTGTTGAGAATGGTTTTCGCTATCCTGGGTTTTTTGTTGTTCCAAATAAATTTCAGAATTTCTCTTTCTAGTTCTGTAAAGAATTGAGTTGGTATTTTAATGGGGATTGCATTGAATCTGTAGATTGCTTTTGGCAAGATGGCCATTTTTACTATATTAATCCTGCCAATCCATGAGCATGGGAGATCTTTCCATTTCCTGAGATCTTCTTCAATTTCTTTCTTCAGAGACTTGAAGTTCTTGTCATACAGATCTTTCACTTGCTTGGTTAGATTCACCCCGAGGTATTTTATATTATGTGTGACTATTGTGAAGGGTGTCATTTCCCTAATTTCTTTTTCAGCCTGTTTATCTTTCATGTAGAGGAAGGCTACTGATTTGTTCGAGTTGATTTTATAACCTGCCACCTTGCTGAAGTTGTTTATCAGGTTTAGGAGTTCTCTGATGGAAGTTCTGGGGTCACTTAAGTATACTATCATATCATCTGCAAATAGTGATATTTTGACTTCTTCCTTTCCTATTTGTATTCCTTTGATTTCTTTTTGTTGTCTGATTGCTCTGGCTAGGACTTCCAGTACTATATTGAATAGGTAGGGAGAGAGTGGGCAGCCTTGTCTAGTCCCTGATTTTAGTGGGAATGCTTCAAGTTTCTCTCCATTAAGTTTGATGTTAGCTACTGGTTTGCTGTATATGGCTTTTACTATGTTTAGGTATGGTCCTTGAATTCCTGTTCTTTCCAAGACTTTTACCATGAAGGGATGTTGAATTTTGTCAAATGCTTTCTCAGCATCTAATGAGATGATCATGTGTTTTTTTTTCTTTGAGTTTGTTTATGTAGTGGATTACATTGATGGATTTCCGAATATTGAACCATCCCTGCATTCCTGGGATAAAGCCCACTTGATCATGATGAATGATTGTTTTGATGTGTTCTTGGATTCGGTTTGCTAGAATTTTATTGAGTATTTTTGCATCGATATTCATAAGAGAGATTGGTCTGAAGTTCTCTTTCTTTGTTGGGTCTTTGTGAGGTTTAGGTATGAGTGTGATTGTAGCTTCATAGAACGAATTGGGTAGTGTTCCTTCTGTTTCTATTTTGTGGAATAGTTTGAAGAGAATTGGTATTAGGTCTTCCTTGAAGGTCTGATAGAATTCTGTACTAAAACCATCTGGTCCTGGGCTTTTTTTGGTGGGGAGACTTTTAATGACTGCTGCTATTTCTTTAGGG
Source organism: Mastomys natalensis (assembly GCA_021653895.1). NCBI lineage: Eukaryota > Metazoa > Chordata > Mammalia > Rodentia > Muridae > Mastomys > Mastomys natalensis. Next base: position 415,364 of record JAJTUV010000329.1, on the reverse strand, counting down.
GTTATGGGACTGTTTAGATGGTTTATTTGCTCCTCATTTAACTTTGGTACCTGGTATCTGTCTAGAAAATTGTCCATTTCATCCAGATTTTCCAGTTTTGTTGAGTATAGGCCTTTGTAGTAGGATCAGATGATTTTTTGAATTTCCTCAGTTTCTGTTGTTATGTCTCCCTTTTCAGATCTGATTTTATTAATTTGGGTACTGTCTCTGTGCCCTCTGGTTAATCTGGCTAAGGGTTTATCTCTCTTGTTGATTTTCTCAAAGAACCAACTCCTGGTTTTGTTGATATTTTGTATAGTTCTTTCTGTTTCTACTCGGTTGATTTCAGCCCTGAGGTTGATTATTTCCTGACGCCTACTCCTCTTGGGTATATTTGCTTCTTTTTGTTCTAGAGCTTTCAGGTGTGCTGTCAAGTTGTTAATGTGTGCTCTCTCCAATTTCTTTTTGTAGGCATTTAGAGCTATGAGTTTTCCTCTTAGCACTGCTTTCATGGAGTCCCACAAGTTCTGGTATGATGTTTCCTCATTTTCATTAAATTCTAGAAAGTCTTTAATTTCTTTCTTTATTTCTTCCTTGACAAAGTCATCATTGAGTAGAACATTGTTCAGTTTCCACATGGATGTGGGTTTTCCCTTGGTTCTGTCATTATTAAAGACCAGCCTTAGTCCGTGGTGATCTGATAGGATGCAGGGGATTATTTCAATCTTTTTGTATCTGTTGAGGACTGTTTTGTGACCAATTATATGGTCTATTTTGGAGAAGGTACCATGAGGTGCTGAGAAAAAGGTGTATTCTTTAACTTTAGGATGAAATGTTCTATAGATATCTGTTAAATCCATTTGGTCCATAACTTCTGTTAATTTCAGTGTGTCTTTGTTTAGTTTCTGTTTCCACAATCTGTCCATTGGAGAGAGCGGGGTGTTAAAATCCCCCACTATTATTGTGGGAGGTGCAATGTGTGCTTTGAGCTTTAGTAAAGTTTCTTTTATGTATGTAGGTGCCCTTGCATTTGGAGCGTAAATGTTCAGAATTGAGAGTTCATCTTGGTAGATTTTTCCTTTGATGAGTATGAAGTGTCCTTCCTTATCTTTTTTGATTACTTTTGGTTGAAAATCGATTTTATTTGATATTAGAATGGCTACTCCAGCTTGTTTCTTGGGACCATTTGCGTGGAAAATTGTTTTCCAGCCTTTTACTCTGAGGTAATGTCTGTCTTTGTCACTGAGGTGCGTTTCTTGTATGCAACAAAATTCTGGGTCCTGTTTATGTATCCAGTCTGATAGTCTACATCTTTTTATTGGAGAATTGAGTCCATTGATGTTAAGGGATATTAAGGAAAAATCATTGTTGCTTCCTGTTATTTTTGTTATTAGAGGTGGAATTATGTTTGTGTAGCTACCTTTTTTGGGGGGTTGTTGGAAGATTACTTCCATGCTTCTTCTCGGTTCTAGTTTCCTTCCTTGTGTTGGCGTTTTCCATCAATTATCCTTTGAAGTGCTGGGTTTGTGGGAAGATATTGTGCAAATTTGGTTTTGTCATGGAATATCTTGGTTTCTCCATCTATAGTGATTGAGAGTTTTGCTGGGTATAGCAGTCTGGGCTGGCAGTTGTGTTCCCTTAGGGTCTGTATAATAGAAGACCAGGATCTTTTGGCTTTTATAGTCTCTGGTGAAAAGTCTGGTGTAATTCTTATAGGTCTGCCTTTATATGTTACTTGACCTTTTTCCCTTACTGCTTTTAGTATTTTTTCTTTATTTTGTGCATTTGGTGTTTTGATTATTATGTGACAGGAGGTATTTCTTTTCTGGTCTAGTCTGTTTGGTGTTCTGTAGGCTTCTTGTATGTTTATGAGTGTCTCGTTCTTTAGGTTGGGGAAATTTTCCTCTATAATTTTGTTGAAGATATTTACTGGCCCTTTAGATTGGGAATCTTCACTCTCATCGATACCTATTATCCTTAGGTTTGGTCTCCTGATTGCATTTTGGATTTCCTGGATGTTCTGTGTTAGGAGCTTTTTGCATTTTGCATTTTCTTTGACTGTTGTGTCGAGGTTTTCCATGGTATCTTCTGTGCATGAGATTCTCTCTTCTATCTCTTGTATTCTGTTGGTGATGCTTGCATCTATGACTCCTGATCTCTTTCCTACGTTTTCTATCTCCAGAGTAGTCTCCCTTTGAGATTTCTTTATTGTTTCTATTTCCAGTTTTAGATCCTGGATGGTTTTGTTCAATTCCTTCACCTGTTTGATTGTGTTTTCTTGAAATTCTTTAAAGGATTTTTGTTTCCTCTTTAAGGGCTTCTACCTGTTTACCTGTGTTCTCTTTCAATTCTTCAAGGATTTTTGTGTTTCCTCTTAGGGCTTCTACCTGTTTACCTGTGTTCTCTTTCAATTCTTTCAAGGATTTTTGTGTTTCCTCTTTGAGGGCTTCTACCTGTTTACCTGTGTTCTCTTGTATTTCTTTAATGGAGTTACTTATGTCCTTCTTAAAATCCTCCATCATCATCATGAGAAGTGATTTTAATTCTGAGTCCTGTTTTTCCTGTGTGATGGAGTATCCAGGGCTTGCTATGGTGGGAGAACTGGGTTCTGATGATGTCAGGTAACTTTGGTTTCTGTTGCTTGTGTTCTTGCGCTTGCCTTTCGCCATCTGGTTGGCTCTAGTGTTACCTGTGCTCACTGTGTCTGACTGGAGTCTGTCTTTCCAGTTATCTTGCTTGTGTCAGATCTCCTTGGATTCCAGATGTCTCTGTGTTCCTGTGATCCTAAGCTCCCTCTGCTCTGGATGGAGTAGGTCTTTTAGGATGTCTCAGGATCAGATGTTTCCACAGGCGCAGACCCGCTAAGTGTCCTCTGCTCCTCTGCTCTGGGTGCAGTGTGTCCCTCTAGGATGACTCAGGATCCGGTGTTTCCACAGGAGCAGACCAGCTGCAGGTCCGCCCCAGGCCAAAAAGTTGTCTGGCATTTCATCTAAGGTACCTACCTTTGAGTCCTGAGAAACTTTCACCTCCCTGGTCTCTGGTACATTCTGGAGTTTCCCCCCAACTTCCTAACTACTGAGGTTGCCTGTTTCCATTCTTTCTGCTGTCCCTCTTGCCTTAAGTCATTTTCCCCTACCCAATACCAGACCAGGTTCCCCTCTCCCACCAACACTCCCCGTGTCATGTTCTCTTTCCCTCCCAGGTCCCTCCTTCCCTCCTCAATTGTGATTGTTTTCTTCTCCCTCCCACGTGGGACTGAGGTGTCCTCACTTGGGCCATTCAGCTTGTTGACCTTTTTTTTTTTTTTTTAAATTTCTGTGGACTAAGTAACACTAGCAGAGAAATGTTTTACTTCCCATTTATCTTTCTAGTTAGCTGTTTTGCCTTTATCCATGAAAGGAAATTAGATACTCCTAAGTGTTGTTAGTATTTAGTTATATGTTTTAAGTTAAATATGAGATCTTAATATTTCCTCACATTTCTAGGAAATAGCACTAAACGTATGTATAGTATCTTTCTGTATTACCCATTACTCAACTCTTAAAGCAATGTTACACTCTCTTACATTTATAAAATTTTAGCATGCAATTAATTGCGTTATTGTTATAGTACTCAGTGTTTTAATGTTTGTCCACATTGATTCAATTTATACTTGTTTAAATCATATAAAGTACATCCCTCATAAACCCACCTATTCATTCACTTTTTTCATACACTGGCCCCCAATCAGTTGTCTTCTTTCCTTTGTGAGCCATTTTGACCAACTGAAATCTCAAACTCTGAACTTAATTGCATGTCTTTGAACTTTTTGCAATCAACAATACTTGGAATTAGCATAATTATCTCTTAATAATTTTTCTATTCTCCATTTCAATGTTTCATAATAATTTCCGATACAAATGCATCATTGCACAAACATTTGCTGTAAAATATTTAGAAATGAAGTAGACGAGAACAGAATCCTGGCACATTCCATACCAGATGTGTTCATGCTTCTCAAATGGAGATTTTACCCACATACAGAAAAGATCAATTTGAAGACAGAGATTAATCATCATAGATTGTGTCTTAATTTATTTGGCTTGTTTTCCAATAAATCTGCCAAGAACTCTGACAAGATTTTATTTTTCCTGTGAAACAAGTCCTACCACTTGAGACATCACTACAACATGTAATTTCTGAAGGTCAGTTAATTATCATCTCTTTATAGACAGAATATTATATTTGGTTCATATAAAGGCCATCTTTAACAATTTTCCACTTTCAGATAATGCCAAGATTCTGACATGTTGGATGTGAATTTATAAAGACTCTGTACAAGAGAAAAAACACAGAAGCATGCATTGATGGCATGTATTGCTTTAAATTTGTAAATTTTTTATTCCTTAGGGAGAATAAAAAAACAAATTTTATTTGAAGTGAATAGATTTTGTAAATTTAACTTATACTCGACACATGGATTGCTTTCACAGAAAAGAACATCCAAACTTCACATGTACAATGCCAGTGTCCAACAACAATCCAGAAATATGTGAACAGACATTTCAGTAATGTTTCTTTGTTGTTAAACAGAGACATGAAACTATATCCAGGCATAAAAAGATATTCACATTTCCTTTTCTCTTTATTTTTTGATTCAAATACAATATTATTTTCAGTTATTGCATAAACATAAAAGAATGTGTTTGTCGCCCAGACTTTCAAGGCCTGTATACTTTAAAGGCCTCACCAAGTGAAGGGTTAGGGGTCAGTCTTATGCATAGGCTGGCCTAATATGTGCAAGGCCTTATGCTTAATAAGGTTTAAACATTAATAAAATTAATGTTTTAATTTTTTTTAAATAATGATTATATGTAATATATTTTATAATTTATATTAATATATAATATAATATGAATGAATAATATATGTATAATATGAAATTATATATTATACGCATAAAAGTAACTTATATGATATGAAATAATTTATATAATTTCTGCTAATCCCTCTGACACCAATTTTAATATCTCAACACTCATACCCAAACCACACATATATAAATGAATATGTACTTATATTACTGAGTCCACTTATTGCAATTATTTGTATATAAGTTTAGGGTTGACAATTTCAAATTATATAATTATCAGGCCTTTTATTCCCTGAAGAAAACTGATGAGTCAAATGTGGTCTCCATGAATCTAATTAACACTATTATTCAAAATACACTGAGATGATAGAAATATTTCTGGTTTAGTGTAAATGTTCTCAAACAGCAAGTTTCAAACTTTTAGGAAATTGGTTTAAATGTGTGACTTGATAAAAGATTTCAGCAATGTCGGAACATATATTATTTAATATATTGAGTGATGATAATAAATTTGTTATCATTTCAAAATCAAAATAGTCTTCATGGAAAGAGCAGACAATATGTCAGTCAAAAATAAGGCCCCGTAGTTGTTTTTCTCTTGAGTTACGCAAATACAAATAGTTTAAATATAATAGTGACAAAACCCAGAATGTTATTTAGCTGTTAAGAAAACTAAAACCTGCAAGCAAATGGAGTTTGAAACAATCAACTTGAGTGACGTCACAGAACCAAAAGTATTTGTATTGTATATTTTATTTTGTATATGAATGAGGGTTTTTAAGTTTTCATTATGTGTGCTTCAATTGGAATAAACACATAGGTAAAGTACCAGACACAGGACGACTCATAGACTATAACTGCATGTATAGGACCAGCACACCTTTAATCCAGTAAAACCAGAAACTCAAGCGGGATAGAAGAATCTATTTGCAATTGATGCCTGGGAAATGAAAAATCAGTTTTGGTCAATAGATAGTCACCATGTATTTCAGTCACACTCTACGTTATGACATACGTCCAGGAGCAGATGGCTAGCTCAAAATGTACTCAGCGTTTTTGTAGGTATTTTTTATCTTACTGAACTTTGTTTTATGTATTTAATGTGTTTTGCCACACTTATGGAACCTCTCCATGAAACATGTGCTATGAATTTGGTTGTTTTGTTGTTTTTAAGTTAAGTTTAGTTTGATTAGGTGTTCTATTTCCAAGCTTCTATCATCTGTCTTTCATTTAAGTAAGAAATATTTCTTCAGGTAAAGAAAAAAAAACATAAACAACAACAACAAAATAAAAAAAAAAAACAAAAAACCCTCTTACCTTTTAATGAAGTTGGCATTTATAAAACAAATTACTTATGAGGTATGTTATAACTTATTTCCAATCAATTCACTTATCATACACATGAAATCTTGCCCAAAAAGTACTTAAAGAAGTCAGTTTACTTTAGAAAACCTAAAGAAATTATTTAATGTATTCATGCAACTCTAAACTTTATTTTAATGTGGTATTTTAAGGTAAATAAAAAAATGTGTGGGGTTGTGTATACATAATTCACTCAGAGTAGAAATGATTGATGTATTTGTTTGATGACTCAAGAGACACAAATGTAATGAAAGTGTCTGGCAACTTGTTTTCAAGTACTATAAAATCATATTAAAGTGGTCCAGGTTTCCCTGATAAGAAAGTCAAAATCTTAAACCATATGCTATATCAAACTACACTTTAACATACAACCTCAGTGTTTTTGCACTGCCTTGGTAACAATTTCCTCTCTACATGTAATCTTCTATTACTACAAGAAATAATGACAGCATATACTGAATGGAATGGATATTTGACTTATGAAATATATGTAAGGTCCCTCATTTGGTTAGGTTCCTGCTTGTCTCTAGCTATTATTACATATCACTAAAGTCATAATAATTCATTGGAATGTATACTTGTAGGGAAAGCAGATATACAAAGTCTTTTGTGATGATATTAGCTTCTGATCTTACTTCGTTGATACTAATTACAATCAATACAACTTGAAAGTTAATTCATTTGCCTCTTAGCTAAAGAGAAAGAAATGGGAGGTGCAGAGTTTCTTAATATCCTTTTGAGATATACCCTGATTGCTGTCAAAAGTATATATAGATAATATTTTAACTAATTTCCTACTCATCATTGAGGGGTTTGAGTTACATTTCTTTACTCTGTCTTGGGAGCACATACAGCAACCTAAGTTTATCTTACATTCTTCTAGGCAATTCTAATTTTTAAAATACTTGTGTTGAAGCTTTTATTAAAATATCTTTAATCCAATCTTCCAACTTTGCTCCCAATATAACAGCTATCCCTATAATTTCTTTCAGAGACCACAACTGGACTGACTTGAGGTCATTAAAAGACTATGGAAACATCTTGGGCTGAGAAGTGTAGTTTATTGGGCTGTGTCTCTGCATTGCTGACACATTGCTCGGTGCTGAAACCTGGATCTTGTCTCATTTGCTTGTCTCTTGACACTGTAGTTTAGGACTATTCTGGGATTCACTCAACAGAAATTCATCTGGATAGGCAGCACCTTTGACGAATGCAGAAGTGAGTATTGACCTTCATGAATGCTAATACAGTCAAGAGAATTAGTTTAGGAAGGAAATATTAGAAGCAAATCGTTAGTTGTCACCTTCAGTAGCATTGCTCAACTCCAAACTTCTGATTTAGGATGTCTAAAAATTTAATTCATCACATTTAATAGATTCATTTAAAATTCCAAATTTAATTACATACTTCCTATTAATAACTTAGAGTTTTAAAGTTAATACCTTTGTATATTCTCTTTAAACCTTATGAAAGTTAAATACACATATTTATCCCATTTCTGATGTTTTTCTTAATCCTTCTTCCTGCTGATATCTCTTTTTCTATATAGAATGTCATGTCATTACTTAAACATTTTTTTTGTTTATTTCTGGATTTTTTTCAAGTACAATTATACCTTCAACATATGTTGTGCGACACATCAATGATGATTGACATCTTTAGCATTAAACTAACAAATTTGTGCTGTCCAACTTGTGCTTATGATAAATTTCTATCTTCATATCTAATACTGTATAAAAACATATTTATATACTCTGTTTGGTTTCTCAATTCTTTGTAACCAGTTACCATACTCTATAATCTGAAATCAAACAATAATCTGACAATCAAATAGAAAATCATTCTACTGAATAGTACTAATTCTTTTATAAAGAAACAAAGACATTTGGATTATTAATGTAATTACCAATAAGCAAATGAAAAATCCATTAAAGCAACTTGAAACTTCTCTAAATCAGATTTGCAAGGCTACCAAAATAATTCTATTTAACATAGTATAAGCATGTATATTATCCAAACATTTGATGTCTTTCCATCTTTATTTAGAATTAGCGCTTAGTTTCCTCTCATAAGAATTAGTATTAAATGTTCCATTTATAGTTTATAGATTCTTATGTTCACTTTGAAACTTTCTTCTCCCCAGCCTCTTTACATAATTTCTAGGTCATTCTTTTTTCTGTTCTCTTTCCTCCCAGAGGAATTTCCCTCATTAAAAGTACTAGATTGACAATGTTAGTGAGTTATACTTCTTTTATTTTTTTCTAACCGTCTGAGAGTATTCAATTGTGGTAAAGCCATTTGCACGAAAAGAAATACATTTGGGCCTAATTAACTTCCATTCATTAAAAATGACCTTGCTGCCATGAATGGACATTAACATGGGGTTCAGACTGTCAGCAGATACAGTAGTAATAGCAATGAAGGGCTGTATTTTAGACGTTTCTCAATCCTTTACTCATAATGACTCTGATAACATTAAATTTGAGTGAAGTGATTAGTGTAATCATCTTTAATAATATGGTCTATTTGTCCACTGATGCAAATGCTTTCTTTTCTCCAGAGACCATGGTATTATCAGTGCAGGTCCTCAGTCTTTCATGCTGTCAGCATCCACATGCCCATTTCTGGAAAATGTGGCTAACAAGGTATACAGAAGCGACACATTTCCTCCAAATATACTTTGGGTTGTATTACATTAAATTATAATATGTTTGTCTTTGAAAGAGAAAGTTTGAAGACAACATTGTTAATTAAATATGTTCACATTTAATTTTCATTATTTTCTTCTATTCCCATAGGTCAACTGCATAAACTATAATGATTTTACCTTTATGGGTTTTTTGTACTATATTCTTACCATGAAAAATAATGAATAAATTAGGAAGTAGTAAATTTATTAAAATATTTAGTTCAACTACAGTGACTATTCTGGTTATTAACAAGTAGTTTACAAAAATATTCAGTAATGGAAGTTATTTCAATATTTCATGAGATTTAATTTTCATAGCTAAGAAAAAATCATTTCATTTTGCCTTTCTTCATTCATTTCTTTCTTTTACCTTTTAATTTCTTCACACTTTTCATGATTTATGAGGTAAGGTCACAGATATACTTATGATACTATGATACAATACATTTTTGAGAATAAAAGAATAATTAAATCTTTGTTTTTATTTAGAAGAGAAGGATGTCTTACTCTTAGAAGTTCTGAAATAATATTTAGACAGAAAACAACATTTACTTGTAACTTAATATTTCAAACATAATAGTTTATTAGTTCAAATGAATCTGTGTCAAACATTAAATTGGAAACTGTAACATGGTATTGATGTGGATGTTAATTTATCCTTTATGCAATTCCTTATAAAAGATAATGATAAATAGAAGATTATCCCCACAATATTAAGATAATTGGTGTGAAACTGGGTCCCTGCAAAAGTCTAAGCTCCATGCTTTGTGTCCATTTCCTGGCCTTCAGTTCACAGCTCTATAATTAAGCATAAAACACTAGTATCCAAATTCTAAAAACCCGGCCATATTTTCAAAGTAGTGTGGAATCTTTCAGAAGCAACTATGTCTAGTCCAATGAGCAGAATTTGTGTATAAGTTTGTTTGAAATGGACATACCCCAAAGTCCACTGGATTATTTAATTTCAATCACAACTGATAGAATTGATAATAATATCACAAATGTACCTGATAGATCAGTGAAATCTGAAAATAGATCAATAAATTTGATGTTTATTGTTGTTAAGACACAAGGTTTACAAACCAGAAAAATGAGAAGGTACTCTCCTGGAATACTTGATATGTGTCATGTGAAAAATGGATAATTCCAGTTCATTTCTTATGATTATGCACCACTGCCTGTGAGTATCAGCATGTGTTTCTAGGAATAGATTCTTTCTGGTGCTTTTAATGACTGAAGCTTCCCACACTTGCCACTCATCAGAAACTCAAGCCCTGTGGGTTGCCATTGTGCAGTTGGCTTGCTCATGAAAAGTCATAGGAACTTAAGACCACTGTGCTTTGAGTACTGTGGAGTATAAGCTTATGACTCCAATTACTCTTTAGTGCCTAGGAGACTAGGGAAAATAAAATCCACCTCTAATTTTAATTCCCAAAGACATTTCTGTGCTGGAACACAAGAATGCAACTTAGAATAAATCAAGAATATCAAAGTACATGTAGACTCAACTTCTAGGACACAGGTTATTCGAGGGAAGTATCATGGAATTATATATACAGCTTACCTGAAGATTGCACAATGTTAGCCTAAGGTGATCATGTTCTTAACCTTAGAGTTATTTCTTTCTCCTCATGTGGGTAAGATCAAGTACATTATCTGTTCTTAACTATATGCAAGCCCAGTGTATAATTTTGTAAGATTTCTTTAGTAATCATAGGACAATGTTCAATATTATCAAGGAAAATGTGGGGTGTAAAGAGTTTGTTTTTATTTCTAGACCCAGAAAGGAGTGTGATGAAGTAATTAGAAGATTTTCCCAAGAGATATAATGATTTTTCTCATACACTAAGTTTAGAAACAGACTTTAAAAATTAAAACCAAATTATTTAGTTCTTGCAGTTGGTTCAGGTGTGTGGACGCATTGGTCCTGTGCGTTTAGAGAGCTCTGTAGTCTATCACTTTACACATTCTTCCCTCCAATCATTTTACACTGAGATATAAACTCCCTAGGAGAGTGCTCACTGTGGATTCCCAGTATGTTAGCTACTATCTCTGTTTTCCTTTTCCCTTTGGAGGGACAGCACCTTCAAAGGCCATCTAGAGAACAGACAAAGCAAAGAAAAACTTTAACTTAAACAACTTTATGCTTTGCTACAGAGGATACCCTGAATCATTTAGACCCACAAGTGGATATGATCAAGGAAGATCAGAAACAACCTAAGACAGCTTGGAACGACCAAGTCAGCACTTCAGACTATGCTAAAAGTATTACCATCCATAAATAAAGAGAAGACAGCCTCAACCATCTGAGCACAGGGAAAAACAAAACTGTCATTAGAGTAGTGTATGGACAAAGAAGTTGGAAGTAATATCCACCATTTCCAACCCAAGAAAGAAGCAACACTTTAATGGTTCTGGGTATTTTAGTGTAATGGGTTTTTTTGATTTGTTTGTTTTGCTTTGTTTTTTTTTTTTTTTTTTTTTTTTTTTGGTTGTTGTTGTTAGTTTGACATAAACTTAGACATACCTGGGAAGATGGAATCTTAATGGGGAAATTTCCTCTGAAAGACTGGCCTGTAGGCAGTTATACAGAGTGTGTTCTCAATAGATGTGGATGGTCCAGCTTACTGGGAATGGTGCCACTCAAAGCAGGTAATCTTGGATGGTATAAGTAAATAGATTGAACAAGCCAGTAAATAGCAATCCTCCGTGACCTCTGTGTAGTTATTGACTTCAACTTCTTGCTTGAATTCCAGGCTGGATTTCCCTCTAGGATAGACTATAAAATGTAAGCTGAAATAAATCCAATCCTCACCACATAGCATTTGGTCATGGTGTTCTATCATAATAGAAACCTAACTTAGATGGGACAATGAAAAAAATATAGAAAATGACACCAACAATAATAAAACAAACATTTACAGCTTCTAAATTTGTTCTTCAGTGAGTTCTCATAGATCACCCCTCCAAAACATTACAAATTATTGACATTCTTATTCCCCACAGGAAATGATAAGACCCTGCTACTAATCATACTACATAGTTGAATTATAGAACATGGAGAAAACATGCTATTATCAGGCAGGAAGGTTAATCATTACTGGCTAGCTTTCACAATGCTGAAAAGTGCTATGGGCATTAAATGGGAAGAAAAGCAATCAACAGTCTTATCCAGGTGTGAAATCTGTTAGCCATAATAATGACTGGCCTGGCAAAATAATAGTGCCATGAATGTTACAGGAATGATTAAGCACTTTCTGATTAGATTTGAAACCAACAAAACAAAGAGGAAGGTACATTCAGTACTGTTTAATGCACCAAGAAATCGTGGTTGGCTAGAGCATGGCTCTAGGAACAGAGTGAATTTATTATAGATCTCATTTTCACTAGACAGATGTTTTTGCCAACTAAGAAACAGAGCCACATAAGTTCTTATTTTTATACCAATAATTTAGTGCATCCCTCAAACCTCATCAGAGAAGCTCCGTTTTGCAGTAGATGGTAATTAACAGTGTATCTCCTGGATTATCTATAAGAGGACAAAGGATTTTAACAAAGGTTTTAATTCACTGTTTCAGCTTCTGTTCTTCTGCTCACATCAGCACATATCACATACTGAAATATAGACTGACTAAATTGTCAATGATTGTAATAATGTCAAATTTACACACATTTATTTCTGGAAGTAAATGAGACAATAATCTAATGTATGTCCATTTAAGAAATGAATTCTTTTTTATTTTAATTTTTATTTTTTTATTGGATATTTTCTTTCTTTACATTCTGAATGTTATCCCCTTTCACAGTTTCCCCGGAACTTCCCATCCCACCCCCCTGCTTCTATGAGGGTGTTCCTCCACCCACCCTCCCATTCCTGCCTCCTGCTCTTCCATTCCCCTACACTGAGGCATCAAGCCTTCACAGGACGAAGGGCCTCTCCTCCCATTGATGCCCACCCATGCTTGCTACATATGTACCTGGAGCCTTGGGTCCCTCTATGTATACTCCTTGGTTGGTGGTTTAGTCCCTGGGAGCTCTGGGGTGGTCTGATTAGTTGGTATTGTTGTTCTTCCCATGGGGTTGCAAACCCCTTCAGCTCCTTCAGTGCTTTCTCTAATTTCTCCATTGGGGACCCTGTGCTCAATCCAATGGTTAGCTGCGAGGATCCACCTCTGTATTTGTCAGGCTCTGGCAGAGCCTCTCAGGAGACAACTGAATCAGGCTCCTGTCAGCATGCACTTCTAGGCATCTGCAATAGTATCTGGGTTTGGTGACTGTATATTGGATGGATCCTCAAGTGGGCTAGTCTCTGAATGTTCTTTCCTTCAGTCTCTACTCCACACTTTGTCTCTGTATTTCCTCCCTTGAGCATTTTGTTTCCCCTTCTAAAAAGAACCAAAGCATCCACGCTTTGGCCTTCACCTTCTTGAGCTTCATGTAGTCTATGAATTGTATCTTGGGTATTCTGTGCTTTTGAGCTAATATCCACTTATTAGGGAGCACATACCAAGTGTGTTCTTCTGTGATTAGGTTACCTCAATCAGGATATTTTTTTGAATGGTTTTATCTTATCCAACTTTGTCTTATCTTTTTATATTTTATTTTCCTATATTTCCTTCCTTCCTCTTTCTTTCTTTCTTCCTTCCTTCCTTCCTTCCTTCCTTCCTTCCTTCCTTCCTTTCTTCCTTCCTTCCTATTTCCTGTATCCACTCTTCCTTTGTGAGATATCTGGGTTATTTCCAGCTTCTGCATCTTTAATTACATATACTTCATATGTAATTAAATATGAAATTAAATTAAATTTTCAGACCCTGGGTTTGATTGCCAGAACTTGTAAATCCAGCATGGTGGCACATTCTTAAAATTTCAGCACTCAGGAAACAGGATGGCTTAGTTGTTAAAACTACATAAGGGACTTTAAAATCATTCTCTTAAACAACAATAATAGAAATTATCTGCAACTTGCAACATTGAAAATGAAGTAGACTCTGCTTGGGTAGTGTGTAATTGATTGCCTTTCATTAGATATGAATTTTAGAACATCGGAATCATTAGATTAGGGTCTATAGTAGCTTAGTATAGGTTACTTCACAGGAAATCTGGGTGTGACTTTCTAAGGAGAGTTCATGCTACCAGGATAAGACAAAGCATTGGCTGAGGCTCAGGAACTTTCCTAATTTACATCCAAGATTGCCACTTAGATTTAACAGAGGAAGCATGACTACACTCCAAATATAAACCAGTCAACATGGAGCACATTATATTCCACATTTGTATAGGAGGCTATAGTTTATATGTTTCATTCTTGTGTGTGTATTTGTGTGTGTGTGCATTGTGTGTGTGGAGAGAGAGCAGAGAGAGAGAGAGAGGGAGAGAGAGAGAGAGAAGAGAGAGAGAGAGAATCTGGAGGCTCAACTGGACTAACCCCTAATCCTGTTCTCCAGTCTTTTCTCTAGCTTCTGTTACAGTCCTTAAAGGATCTCTAGACTAGCAGTCTGTGGTACCCTATTTCTGAAATCTTCTGGTATACAGAACTCTCTCCCTCTCTCTCATTTATGAATCCATATACAAATTTTCTCCAAAAACTAACACATTCACTTTGGTCTATGAATTTATTCTTTCCATTTTTAAGACAAAAAAATTGAAAAGCCACTGGTGGTTCAGAGTGGTTTTGTTTTGTCAATTTTAGAGATCCCATCTCCAAATGGTATGAAAATTCCTGAGTCCTAATAGTAGTTGCCTTATATGTGAGTATATGAGAAAGCACATGAAAAACATTGAACAGGATGCCATGAAGGTAGACAAAAGTTTATTGGGATGAAAAACTGATGGGCTGTCTCATAAAATAGAGAGTAACATCATAGATGGAAAAGGAATCTTTACAGAGAATTGCTGGTAGACAGATCCCTGTGCCTTTGACAGAGGTCTGCTTAAGGAGAAACAGTGAAACAGAAGTTTTCTGGGGGGAGAAAAACAACTCTTTGGGACACACATTTTCTAGGAAAATCTGGGGGTTAGTTTTTTATTCTGTCCTGGCCATCTTCTTTGGCTAAGCCCAGATATTCAAACTAATATATTGACAGTTCTACCATCATCTCATGGGCTTGTTTTTTGACCAATGTGGGTATCTCTTTGTCACAACCATAGATATTTATAAATATCACTAAAGTATTTAAAGATTATTTTAATCCTCAATTTGACCATCAGTCTTGAAACAATCAACATTAGAGAAATAATAATTTCCCCAAGATCTCATGCTGAGAGAACAAAAAGACACTAAAGAGGTGTTTTGTATCCCTTAAAGAGAATTCACAAAGGTGCAACAACTTGTCAGATGAATCTTAGAAGATGTGACTAAATCCTAGACAATGATGTCCTGTGGTGGGAAGCGATACACTTGGAAAAGAATACTTAGGTTGGTATATGAATAGGCATTTATTTAAATGTTAGTCATATTCCAGAAACCCCAAACGCTGACTTGTGGAGTTTCTGTATCTCTCTTACTAAAGTGGCCTCTCCACTATTAATCTGGGTTTTTGCTTGGTTGGTTGGTTGGTTTTTGGATTGGCTTCCGAAATTAGGTAGCAGAGGCTGTCTTGGTGCACATGCCTTGCCACTTTAATTCAGTAATAACAATGACAGCAACTTATATAAGGATGAGCATAGGAAGGGCTGGCCACAGAGCAAAAAAAGAATGTGTATTGTGAAATCATCTTAGAAATAAATCTTATGCTGGCTTATTATACCTGTATTTTCCAGTGTCTAAATGTTATGTTTTCCTTCAAATTTACTAATACTTATGGGGAAAGGCAATTCTGCTACAATTTCTTGTTTTTATATAGATCATGACTTAAAATTAACACTCATTAAGTATCTTATGGCTTCAAACTTATAGACCAGAAATACCCCATTATATTTTGATAGTTTTCTTTTTTAAAATATCTACATAGTTATGCTTTTTGTGAAATGACTGCTTTAAAAAGTCAGTAGTGAATATATGAAAGAGCCTCCTTTCTGCTCTCTCCTTTCACACTCTCTCCCGCTTGCTTTTCTCAGCGGATCTCTCTGAGAACAAGGAATCCAACATAAAAAGACACCCTAAGCAAAAGAGCATATAAATCATCTTGCTCTAGTCTCTGAAATATTTCAAAACCTTTGCTCATGTCCCTTTTCTTTTTCTTTAGGTATTCACTTCCTCGCTATTCCATTTCTCAGTCTTTCTTTGATTTATATTTAAAAGCCTGGCTGAAGATGAATACATTTGAAACCTAAACATTTTCAGAGTAAACTTTCTTAGCAAAAGGGACTGAGGGTTTTTTGACCTCTCCCTTCTTCCAGGATTTACCCATTTTCTCATCTTCTGGCCATTTGCTGAGAGGATCATGAAATCTTTTGGTAATGGCTTTGAGCTATCACTCAATGGTTTCCCCATATGCATTTATATGTGAACATTCTCTGCAAATTTATAAAATCTTTCTGTATAGAGACAAATCAAAATTATACAATTCATTTCTTAACTTTTAATAAAAAGACATTTCAATAATTATGACCTATTTTACATATATAAAACTAAATAAATATTGAGAAAATTATTTTATGAAGCATATTTCAGTGACAGAAAGTAAACACTGGCCATTAAGTAGCAAATAAAAGTCTCAGTGCCTCCCAAAGTTCATATGAGGGAAACTGACATATATTTTTGGTTTAAATAAACAGAGAAGTTTTGCATAGCTCACTAGCTGTAGTCAAATAATAATCCTGGTTATCGCTGACCTGTTGGGAAATATTTTCAGTGTTGAATAAAGCATACAACGTACAAAAAATTCACTCACCACTGAAGTCCTATTACAGAATCAATGTGTCTCTTGAAATTAGGGAGCTGTAGTGTGTGGCTAAGAGAGCCCAGAGTTCTATTTTTAATTCAAGGAGAGTTCAGTTGTTACTACTTGCTAAGATTTAACCTCTCAATTTATTTCTTCCAGTTCATTTAGAAACTGATATGAAAGCGGGGAGGCAACTGGAGTATAATACAGAATTAGCTAAGTCTAGAACGTTAACATTTCAAGAATCTAGGTCAAACAAGCTTATATGACAAATGAATGGCAAAGAAGACATCAGGATGGAGACAACAAGAGGAGAAGCAGGAACACAGCTGTTAAACCCATTTGTTTGAAAATAAATCATGGAATTTCTCACATACCAATCATTGTCTTACCAGAAATTTTGAAGAGTACCATGTCCAGTACCAAGTGTTAGCAGGGAGCCTAGGTAGGACCATTTCTCAGGATTCTTAGTTCTTAAAAGAAGTTAAAACAGGCTCTGTAGGAAATATGAACAAGCCTGCCTCCAATTTAGGCTTGAAAGCAAGATAGCTTATGCTAAAGACAATTTATGATCTTTCCGGTTTATGACTAAACATCTTTTTCTCAAGAATCAGGCTATGTACCACCTCTAATCTTAACTACAAATTGTTCTTTGATGCCTATTTCAGGTAAAAGTAATCCTGTATAAGTTTCAAAGCAATTTTTTATGACAATCTTACCTCCCTATCTTTGTTTCAAAAGGTTATAATAACCTACCTGCTGTTAGGACTACAGTGTTAGAACCATATTGTTATGTTTTGCTTCTTTCAGCAAAAGACAACTATAACCATGGTTTTGTTCCCAAAACTTATGACAATCTTATAACCATACCTTTGTTTCAAATGGTTCCTATAATCACCTGTTGTAATTATCTTGTTTTGACCACCTTCTTATACTTTGTTTCTATAATTTGATCTGGTAGCTGGACAAATCATCCATTTGGAAACTCCCTAAGATATACTATATAATAATGATTGAGTTGATGAACTTTCTCCTAACATCTTTGGTGATAACAGAAGGTCAACTCTATTTTTTAGATTTTTAAAACTAAAACACCAGATAGGCAAGCTATAAATCTTAGTAGCTTCTCAGAGAAGGGAGATGAACAAGAAGGGGAAAAGGTCAGGTAATTTAAATTAACCAGGCATGGGCTTGGACTTCTGTCATATGGCAGAAAAGCATCTTCATATCAAGAAGTAGGACTTCATATAACATATATCAAGGTTCAGAATACTAGATAGAACCCACTTAGGACAGGGCCAAAATCTGAAGGTGTGGAAAAGAAGGAAAAATTATGTTTTTCTGTGTAATTCAGCAAAGGAGGCAGGCTTAACCCAACTGCTTGGCTGTGACTCCATAAGTGACTCCTCTGAGCAAGTGATTTCTCAGAAGGAAAAGGACATGTCCTCACTGAACAAATGATTCCTCACCCCATGTCTTCAGTGAATCTGCCTTCTTCATGAGTGCTTCCGTGACAAGGTGATTAACAAGTTCAACCATATTAACCAGTGCTTTGGGTACCTTATAGTTTTAGATATCAGCCAAAGCCGGATAAATTCTATTCCCTTAAAGAGAAAAAGCTTCCCCTATGGTCCTATGATCCTATTGTGAAAATTTCCTCAAACAGTTATCTCAGCTGAAGTTCAGAAAAGTGGACACATGATTTGTTAATCCAGTAATAGCTCTATCTGATAATCCAGTAATAGCTCTGGAGAGTGTTTCCAATTCCTACAAATTCAAAAGCTGTTTGTTAAGAAAGGACTTATAATAATTAGAAATTTTATTTTAATAAGAAGCTTGCAAACATAAAAGATTATGCCTTGAGACTTGAAGTGTCAGGGTAGGGGGATATCCAGAGGGGAGCGTACCAGCTCAGACATGAAGGGAGGCGAAAGCAGGGAAATACAGTGGGAAGGGGTGAACGGAGGGGGCCAGCAAGTTGGATATATACTGAATAAGCATAAATAAATAAATAAATAAATAAATAAATAAATAAAAACATGTTCTTAAAAAACAGCATGCCTTTAATACAGAAAAAGGAATGCTAGTAATAAACAAACAAGCAAACAAAACAGAAATGGACTGCTACACATATGAAGAATGATTTCAGAACTTCCTTATGTAAGAAAGAGCACAGGAAACACACCAATCCATCTGCTCCTTGGGTAGAAAAAGTGGTATATTGGAATCAAACTGCTAAAGGTAAGTGTAGGTGAAGATCTGACGGAAGAGCAAGATGGCATTATATGCCCTTAGAAGGGGAACTTTGAGTTGAAATAGGCTTTTGGATTGATCAGAAACTAGAGGCTTTTGAGGTTTTTGCCTTCATGGGAAGTTTAAACTGGTCCCTGGCAAACAGAAACCAGATTTTGGATATCTTCTTTTCTGTTAAGTAGAAACCCACTTAAAATCAGGTTTCCTATACCAAGCATGGAGACAAGATTTTATCTCCACAGTTTGGAGGGAGAGGAAACTGAATCTCTGTGATCCTAGACCAGCGTAGTTTAAAAAGTGAATTTCAGGGTAGAAAGCTCAGTTACACAGAGAATACCTGTTTTGCAAGAAAACAAATAAACAACAACATATCTGCTTTATTTGTAAACACAGACGTACCTTCTGGCTCTGTTTGCCCAGTCAAAGTCCTTCTGTTTAGGACATTGGCCTTGACCCTGGCATTTTGGTGGATGTGATTTTGGACCTAACACCTTCCATCCTAGTTTATAAGTCAATGAAGAAATGCATGTATAACTGTTACAAAGACCTGGTTTCGAACCAGACACTGCACACACTTATCATTGGATATAATTCTGTTCTTTACATGCATCCTTTCTTTTCTCAAATTTTTAAATTATCTTATTTATAGATCCAACTTATCTGAACCTTTGTTGAGTGACATTTAAACCTTTATGTAGCCACATTTTGTGTAGCCATTATTTTATTGAAAATAAATGATATAAAGGAACTTGAAGTAATTAATGATTAAGCAGATTTAGCCATCAGCCTCTTGTCCAGTAAGCAGTCATTTTCTTACATTTAAGATATTTTCATTTGAAGAAGTGTCCATATTAAGAAGTTGTATGCTTAATCTTTTCCAAAATATTGAATTTAAAGTATTTTATGCTTTTCACTGAAAAAATAAGATATTTTTCTTTTTAGTCATTGAAATTCTCCTCAGCTCTATGAAAGATATTAATACTTTTATAGATTATCTTTTGCCTATAGCTTTCAGTAAGAACTTTCTTTGTGCCTCCTGTTTTAATAGCCCATGAGATTTCATTCACCATAATTCAGATCTTATTATATTTTGAAGCTATCTCCTGTTTTTGCATTCAACCAGCCTAAGTAAATACAATAATAACAACAAAAAATATACTTAAATTAGGGACAAATGTGTAATTACGCTTTAGAAATGTATATTTGTGAACTCATGGAAAGGTGAGACAAAAGACTTTCTGGTTTTTGAAAAATTTAGTATCAGTCTCAGGGAATGAAACCATATAAGAAAAAAAGTCTCACTGATGTGTGTCCCGATTCAGAACGAAAAACTTTCAAAGACCAAAAGGAACTGTACCTATGCTGGTTTGAAATGAAGGGCACTGGTCCAGAAGCTCAAAACAGAATTTTCTCTTGTTCATTTGAGAGATATGTGTATGGAGAAACGGACACAGTGAATTATCTGAAATGTTGCTCATCTAAGGAATATTTTGTCAAAAGCTATGTCACAGGATACATACAAGGAGCATGAGGTATATTGGAAATGCAGGAATTGCTTGTGATAAGGAGTCCTGTAGACATGTTTAGCGAGCACATCCCCTTCATGTTCCCCTGGTTATTTTTAATCAGAGTTTGATATAAGTGACTTTTATGTTAATGATTTTTAATTGACATAAAAAACATTTAGTTAAATAAACTACAAGGGAGAAGGATAATCATATATGTACTTTGCCTCAATGCTTTTGGGTTTCTGCTCTTGATTAGGAGTTCTTGTTGTTACTGAAGCTTTTGGAGAAACAGAGTTGCATGTTCCAGAAACAAAATATATACATTAAAGGCGCAGCTGCAGTTACTTATTTTCTCATATTACACTAACTTTCTTACTACATAGTCAGTTACAAACACAATAATGTATTATCCCTAATAGTTCAACAGTTCTAAATTATTTTAGTTAATTTTAAAAAGTATACCTACATAGTTTCCCCCTTCACTATCCTCCCTCCCATATTCTCCTCCTTGATTTCTTCCAAGTCATAGCTTCATTTATTAATGTTTTACAGGCATAAGAGGCAGATTTTCCTGAACTGAAAATTTTAAGATATCAAATTAACTTGTTCCATCATCGACTTCTTGAGTTTGAATCAATTGGAATCCATTTGTTAGATATTACAAATGTATATTTGTTCTCTTCAATGCTCCCCATCATAAAAGTGAATAGAGTTGAAAACGTTAACTTTATCCTTTGACCTTCTGTGCAGGGAAGAAGGGCTAGAGATAGATTTAATCACTAATGGCCACTAATGGAATCAATAATACTTACATAATGAGGCCTCCATTAAAACGCAGAAGGCTGTGTTCAGTGCTCCCAGGTACATGAATAAGTGAATAAGTGCCTACAGAATACAGTAATCAAAAAGGTCAAGAAAGAACAGTGTCCTGTCATTCAAATATTCCTAGTCTCCATTCTTCAGGAAGTGAAGGTGAATAAGGAACTCATATTTTATGAAATTTATGGACATTTCTCACAATGATAGGAGACGTTCATGGGAACCTCTTAATTAACTAATTAATTAATTGCCAGTAATCGGAAGTACCAATGACAAGCTTGATCTGCAGTTGATGTATCAGGAGGAAAGAGCTTGTGAAACTCAAACACTAATCTCTGTGTTTAAACAGTGTAAGATTTTCAGAAGTGAGTTACTCTATAAGAAAGTGTAACCATGATCATTTCCTACCTTCTCTGTCTCTACTTAATGAAGTCTATACACAGTCTTAAGATGAAAGGAAGTAAATACTTTGCATCTTGTTTATCAATCCAGTTAGTACTGGCTGTCAGGTGCAATAATAACATGAAGGTTAGTGTTAGCAAAACTGCCAATGCCAAAAGTTACATTCATAGCAACCTATAGGTTTTCTATCTGCTAATTCTTTGAAGGGGTTTTGCCTGCAAAGTTTCATTGAGGTGCACCAATAGTATAACAGAGTAGAAGCTCTAAAAGCAGCATCTGAGAGTACGTTCTGTTCCTAAGAACTGGCATGTACTGTTAGCCGTATTCACCTTCTACTCTGCTGTCAACTATTACAATTTCTATTGGAGATTATGGAAAGTTTAAAATATTTAGAAATTCACCTAATTGCAAAACTATGAAGATTTGCACTCAACTTTGTTTTATAACATTGAAAGTAACACCTGTCAAATAATAGTACAAATACTTCTACATGGCATTTTATTGATGGCAAAATATTTCCTAATCTCAGTCTGTATATTTGGAAGGATAGATGGGAAGGTTTGTGTGGCTTTCTTAAATTGATATTTATAAGCTAAGCTAGAAGAAGATGAATTAGAAAAGGAGAGTCAGGAGTCAGGCATATTTTTAACCTTCTTGTTCATTCATCTTGCATGCAAATACTTAGCTAGCATCTTCACAGTCACAGGCACTAAGTTTGACTTTCTACTCTCTGTTAATCTGCAGGGTGGTAGGTAGAACTGTGTCATTATTTTATAAAAGGAATTGTGACCAAATCAGATTGATCAATATTCAAACTCTAATGCAAAAATCCACATATGACAAAGCACATTTCCCTCACTACTCAACACCATTCTAATGTTATGGACAGTTTAGATTAATGCAAACAAATTAATAAACTATTACTACTACTACTATAACTACTACTATTACTACTACAGTCACTACTACGACTACTACTACTACTATTACTGCTACTACCACTACCTCTACTAATACTACTATTACTACTACTCCTACTACTAAAATTACTACTACTACCACTACCTCTACTAGTAGTACTAATTATTAGTACCAGTAATTACTATTAGTAGTAGTTATTATTAGTTCTTCTAATAGCAGAGGCATTCAGTTTGTCTGACTTAACCAAGACTGAAATATAGAACTATCAGAGTAAGGTTCCTGAACATTGGCTTCCAGAGTATGCTATTTCTGTTTTGAGATACACCATAGTATTGCTGCTTTGGGGGCACAATTAATGTGAAAAATGCATATAAAGTGCTCAGCAGGGATCCCAGGGCACAGAGGATGCACAGAATATGCTTGTGTTCCCTGCTTGTCAGCTTAGATTTTTGTGACTGCAGCAATGTGCCACTTTATTCTCTGTGTCACGCTATCTCCTTTGTAAATAAGTCAGGAATAAGAATGCCATGCCAGGGGGATTCTAAATAAAGAATTTTGTATGATTTGTGCCACAAGAATAATCAAGAAAAGAATGTGGATTTCTATAAGCAAACAATTCCCCTGAAGTTTATTTCCCCTGCCATGCTCATTTTTATAGCCCCAGGTCACTGAATTTAATTTCTGAGACATGTATTCATATACAATTTTAACTCTAAGTAGTAAAGAAAACAAGAAAACATTTTGGCTAGGAAAAGAAAAGAATGTAGATTCTAATTCTCTACCTAAGTTTCTTTGTAATAAGAGCAGCTTCTGTGAAGTTTGAGAAATCTTTTCCTTTAACCTAATGTACCTATATTCAGGATGGTTCTGAATTCATTATTCTTGCATAACAGTCCTCTGTTTTGTTATAAGATCATGTTATAAGATGCTGTTACAGTCCTCTTTAATGAGTTAAGTCTACTTTCAGACCCAGTTTGCATAGTCATTTTAGGAACTGCAATTCAATTAATATGTTCTTTTTATTGGAGATTTTCTTAATTAACATTTCAGATACCATCCCCTCTCTCTATTTTCCCTCCCTAGAAAATCCCTATCCCATCCCCCCTCCTCCTTTTTGCTTTAATAACATTTTAATTACATGCAAGTGTTAAAGTCAGTTCTAGGTTGAGGAACTTGCAATAAAATAGATGCAAATAGTCAAAGAGCAAGCAAGACAATAAACAAAGTTCTGGAACACTCCGCCTGATCACTGTTTCTAAGGGTTTATCAGGATGACCAAAGTATCTGAGCCTACTTCCCTGTCCTAGCCCAAAGTCATTTTCATGTCTGAAGCCTACTTCCTTGTTCTAGCCTAAAATTTAGATTCCTGCCTGAAATTACTTCTTGTTCTAACCAAATGTCAGATTACCTGAAGACCACTTCCTTGTCCTTGGCCCATGTCAGATTCTTGCCAAGCAGCCCCACAAGCTCTCTGTCTCTCCCACTTTTTCATGTTCTTCTTAAGCTACTATTTTATTAAAAGTCTGTTTCCTTTAGGAAATAAAATGCTGACACTTGTAACATGATCACAAAAGCTATGGAATACACTCAACTATTCCAGGATATGAAGCCACCCACTCAGAAATCCAGTGAAACGATAAAACAACTTCAGTTCATACCAGCACAAAGCAATTGGCTCTCTCTTCTATGTATTCTTTAAATGTGAAACATGTTAAAAAGTGATATATCCATGAA
This sequence comes from Mastomys natalensis, assembly GCA_021653895.1. NCBI lineage: Eukaryota > Metazoa > Chordata > Mammalia > Rodentia > Muridae > Mastomys > Mastomys natalensis. Next base: position 391,022 of record JAJTUV010000329.1, on the reverse strand, counting down.
GTCATAGTAAAATTATTGCTTTTTTTTCTGAAATAGAGGCTAAGGAAACCATAAATTTAATTTCTTTGATATTTTTTCCCTACCAAATAACAATTAGAAATACTTGCCTGCTCAACAAAAGCCAAAAGCTCCCTCTACTGCTGAAATGTTAATTGGAAAAGAAAACATATTTTGTTGGTTTATATTTTAATTTTTTTATATTATACTATAATATCATAAGATTGTCCTTCACCTTCTGCCCTCCACCCTTTCACACACAACCCAACACGTTGTTCTCTTGTGGTCTCTTTTTCTTTAAATCTTGATTTGAAATATATATATATATATATATATCAAATCTATATCTCTCTCTATATATATATATTCCTAAATGCATTATACTGCCTGCTTACTCAATTATCAAGTTTCATGTATGTGTATCTAATTATAATATATATAATATATGGCTGATCATTTGTCATTGGATTCTTAGTTCCACTCCTATTCTGTGAAAAAGACTATTTCTCCATCTCTCTGCATGTCTCATTGCCCATAGTTCATTGGTAGGATTTAGGTCCTTTCAGCCTCAATGGAATCCTCTTTCCACATTAGATATTGGTCAAAATTGTTGAGCTTATATTTAATACACATGATGGCAAGATTTGATGAGCATAGCCCTCTGGTATTCTGAGGAGAACCACTCTCGTAGCAAACTTCCTGTTCCTCTTTTGCTTACTGTTTTGATGTTTCTTCTGCTATCATCCTCCAGCCTCAGGCACAGGAATAGTGTTGTACAATTATCAGCTGGAACTAGGATCCCTACATTTTGATCAGTACAATTTTCTATAATGGTCTCTGTATATTTCCAAGAGAAGTATCTTTGAAAGGGACTAAAGACAGTATTCATCTGTCAATACACACTTAATATTTAGGATGTATTTATGGACTGTGCTTGTTTTATGAACTGCAACATGTAGGTTCTACTTCAAAATGCATGACATCACAGGCCCCACAAAGAAATGAAAATGACCCATATTCTCCTTTCTCACCTGAACTTCTGAGCTACAAATTCTCAGATATAAGTCTATAAGTTAAAGTGACTTCATGAATTGCACGTTAAAAAGGAGCCACTGTGGGCGGTGTGGTGATGGTGGTGAGCAATACAGGGAGGAATAGCAGGATACAAGTAATGTGAGAAGTGGAGAATATGATAAGCGTTAAATTAGGGAGGGGAGAAAAATATACACAGAAGGAGTAGAGACATGGGTAAGAGAGTAGTAAGCATGTCTGATAAATGCCATAAGGAATCATACTATTAACTATTTACTTATAAAATAACTATCATACGTGTAATTCTGCATGTACATGCTCATAGAGCCCAGATGAAAATGTCATATCTGGGTTGATAATGCTCCAATCAAGAGCCATAGTTTATCTAAGAAAACTTCAACAATAGATGTCAAAAGCCCACTTTTGCAGTGTTGTTCAGGACTTTCAGAGCCTCCCAAAACAATGTAGGCTGATGTTCTTGTCCTTGCTTGCTCTGTAGAGTAGGAAAATAAGTTCCATGCTGAGATATCATATTTTAGGCACAGGACCATCCAAACCAGTTCTACCTGTAAACCTATTCCTTGAGGATTAGCTTTCGTAGTATCAGAAGGTACCATTCAAGCATCCAAAAGAGAGTAGCAGCCAACAGTTCAACACACCTATTGGCACTGATGAACCATAAGAATGACCATCATGGCACAAAGCTAGTGGGAACCAAGAGCTCTCTACTTGGAATTTTAAAATGTATGTAGCTCACGTCTTTATTGACTCATGTAAGTAAGCCATTGCTCTATTAAAAGAACTGTAACAGACAACTCAGATCTAAACTACTGTGCCACTCAATGTTCATACAGGTGGACAGTTTTCTGTGACCAAGTCTACTCACTCTCCAACCCTAACCTCCCTTGGGGATTAGAGATGAAGTGGCACAGAATCAGTGGTCCAGACTCTGGAAACAGGTGAGAAATTCTGCGGCACACTCCTCTCAACATTATTTCAAGCTCCTTTAATGCCTCTACCTGTGCCCCATTAGTCTCAAGAACGCATGTCTTCTAAACAACAGTTCCCAGTTGGCTGGCATTCTCTATTCCAGCAATCCTTGGTCTCTCAGGAAGTCCTCATTTAGGTCGACATACAGAAGATGCCTTTGCAGCATCTGGCCCCCAATGTCTACACAGAGGTGGCCGCAGCCATTTATCCTACAATGGGTTTGGTGATATTACTATAAGAACCTAGTTTCTCTTTTAGCATTCACTTGTTCTTAGTGTTGATTTTTATGATTCTAAAATTATCTTATATTTTTAAAAGTGCTGTTTAAAAATAGTTAATATTCCTAAGAAAAGTTAGTAATCTCTTTCATATTGTGAAAAATAACTATGCCCTTTATTCCAAATGATAGACTAAAAAAGAAATTCCACTTTGGACTTAAAAGAAAAAAAGGATATCTGAAAATGATATTTGACTTATAGCTAACATATCAGTAACTATGAGATCCATATGTACTTCTGTAACATATGATATTGAACGGGAGTTGTTTTAGGCTAGTAGGAAACTAAAGCCTAACATTTTAAGTGGAAGAGCAGGACAAGACTGGAGAGAAATCTAACACATGCTTGAGCCACCATCTTGAGACAGAAAGTCAACTTTTCAGCTGCCGTAAGTTGATAACCACTGTAAAATGGGAGAAGAGAGACATGTGACCAAACATCTAAGACATATTTTATATTCTCTACTCTGAACTGTGCTTCTCACAGCAGCTTCTGGATATAAGCTTTAGCATTTTCAATTTTGAATAGGCTGTTCATCTCCATTTCAAAATTCTCAGTTCAGTGTCATTTTTGAGATACTTTGTTAACATTGCAATTGCAATAACAGGGACTATCAAAACAGAAAAATTATTAAGGATATATCATATTTGATTTCAGCAAGAAGAGTGATTTTGCATTGCTATATTATTCTTGACCCTGGCTGAATTTTCTCCATATATCCAGCTGTAGCTGGACTAAACAAATTGAGTCAATGAACGTTATAACTTACAAGCCACACAGTCAAAGTTTGCCTGGAGCTTGAAGTTAGATTCTGCCATGTTCTTTCTAACTTTTTTTTTTTTAAGTAGAAAATGTCTCCTGTAAACCAGAACTACTCACTGCAAAGTGACTGCTCAAAATTATCCTCAGGGAGACTTTGACATTGACTGTAACAAGGACTAGTTCTGCAAGTCCGTTATAAATTTTAATCAGCTCACCACTCTTTTATATTAAATTCAATTTTCAATTGAGGCATTCTTTAACATGTAGTAGCATTCTATTAAGGGTCTCTACTAGGGAACAAATAGCTCAGCTAAACTGTTGACAGTAAAGTTATTTTTAACTTTTCCTTGTAACATAAAACAATAGGGCATTTTAACTAGGACAGATAGTGCAATTTTGTCTAGAACACAATAAATGAAAGCCAATGTTTTATAATTTGACAATGTATGAGAAACACTATTCATTCTGTTTTCTTAAATATAAAATCTAATTCTACATATAAGTTTTATTCAGCTGAATAAATGAGGTTATTGGTACAAAACAAGAAACACTACAGTTGTATTTAAAAATCTATAGCCTGAAGAGATAAAATAACATTTTTACCTCCCTTACACAAGAAAACAAAAATTTATGGGACTTACTTACCAAATGTACATAGTATATGACTTATCATCTGTACAAATATGAGATGAGATTCAAATAGACAAAAAAATTCAAAGATATTTTATACAATAATTATAGAATATATGCATATAGGCAGATAAATATGATTTTAAAATTAATTTATTTTTGATATTCTATTGTAATATGTTCAGCTTCATGCAACTTTATATCTGCCTTTCAAATCTTTGCACTTAAAATTTAACACTCACACACTGATATTAGAAAAATACTATAGTTTTGCAGTTAGTTGTGTATTCTTTTCCTTTTGCGTATTGATTAGGTTATTACTTGCCTGTCTTTTTTCAGTTAGTTTTCATTACAGTAAGTAAACTACAAGAATATTTGAGTGTTAATATCAAAATAAGTATACTATTTTACATTTTTAAAATCCTAACACACATCACACTGAAATGAAGTTACTGGCTGAATTGTATCATTTATTTTCTGAATCAATGAGCCTATTAAGATTGTATGATTATAGAATATTTTTTTCTTATTTTTATTTATTTACACTCCAGATTTTATTGCCTGCCCTGTCCATCCTCCAAATGTTCCACATCCCATACCTCCAACCCACACTCCTGTCTCCAAGAGGCTGTTCCCACCCCATGCTCCTCTACCCCGCCCTACCTCTAAACTCCCTGGGACGTCCAGTCTCTTGAGGGTTATGTGCATCATCTCTGATTCAACACAGACCCAGCAGTCCTTTGCTGTATATGTGTTGGGGACCTCATATCAGCTGGTACATACTGGCTTTGGGGTGGTCCATGTTTGAAAGATCTTGGGGTCCAGATTAATTGAGACTGCTGGTCCTCCTACAGGGTCATCCTTCTCCTCAACTTCCTTCAGCCTTTCCCTAATTCAACCACAGGGTCAGAAGCTTCTGTCCATCGGTTGATATTTTTGAATGAATGATACAAAGGTGAATTAGCTCACTTAGTATACAATGAAATGAATCTTTCATTTCTTAAAGGCAAGCTAATAGATGCATGTTATTTTCATGATTATTAAATACTTACCATACAATGATATAGGGTTCAATACTAAAATAAATGCCAAGATCTACAATATAGGTACTTAATAAAACATACTCATTTCACATAATTATTTAATTTTAATTTTAGTGGTGGTGGTGGTGTGTGTGTGTTTGTGTGTGTGTCTGTGTGTTGTGATGTTGTATGTGTTTGTGTTTGGTTATTTCATACATGCATACAATGGTTTATAACAATTCTATCCCCACTCATTCCCTCCCTTCTAGCTACCCCTTATCCCCTTGTGTAAATTAGAAATAAAAATATCCTAAAGGTACCCACATATTTAATAACCTGATCCCCAAATGGTGGTACTGTTTGGAAAGTAATAGTATTTTATGATGTAATGATTGCTGCAGGAAGTATGTCACTGGTGGTACAGGTTTTGATACTTATAGGCTTCACTGACATTTACTTTGCTCTCTGCTTCCTGTATATAGATGAGAAGTAATTTGGAAAGTCCCTTTTCCCATTTCTTGCTACCAGGACTACATGCTGATATGGATTCCTAACCCTCTGAAAGCATAATATATGTTTGCCTCTATATGTTCCTTTTAGAGTAAGCTCTTACGCTTACATGTACTCCTTCTATACAATGATACCTAAGCCAGGGTATATCATTTATAACACATTTTCATCTCAACATTCCACAATCTCTTGTTCTCTGCACACTGAACATTTGTAGGTTCCTATATAAATCACCTTCTACAGTAAAAGGAAGCTTCTTTCAGGGTGTTAATAGATACACTAATATAAAGCACACCGATAAACACTAGTATAAACTAACAAAAGTGTTTTCTTCTACATATTTTTTCTCAATTTCACCATCCTTCTCAAATGAGAAATGTAGAGGACGCCAAAAACACAACACACTGTAACATACCATGAAATATTGCTCAATCACAGCCTGGCGTAGGGAAAGCTAATTGTCCCTACCTTGGTGGAAATAAATAATGGAAAAGCATAGCATCTAAAGACAGTAGACATCTCTAAATCATTAATGAATGTGGGAGTTTGCAAATAGAACACTTCAATTTGGACGAACCGACTACTCCGAAGTGCCAAATCTTTTTTATCCACACATCAAATATATTACTTTAGGAACCCCTTCCCCTGTGGATATATCAGGGCAGGATAGAAAGCATGAATTATTGATCAAATCATCACGAGGCAGTCATTTACAATAGTATCTACTCCGGATAAACCACAGTGCTCCAGTGGCAAAGCCTCACATCTCATCTTTAGTGCTATCTGAACAGAGTGCACTTCAGAATCACACAGACTCAACACAAAGATTTATGAGCTTCCAATCCAAAAGCAGTATTGTATAGCCAGTGTCCTGGGAAATGATGTGATACTCAACACCATTTATTTGGGCTGGCACTGGCATTGATCCACAGGTGAATAATAGTCAGCCCTCAGGTTAAGACATAGTACGAAGCATACATTTTTCAGTTTTAAAATGTGAACCTTAGTCTAACACCTGGTGAGAAAAAGAAAAATATGCTAAGTTAAAGAACTTTTAAACTTTTTTTTAAAATAAAAATAATAATCTTTGTATAATTCTCTGATATCCATGATATCTCAAGCAATGTTTATTATTTTTCATTCACTGTTATTTCTCTTCTTCCTTGATTCTTCTAAATATAGTTTCTAAAGAATTTATTATTCCTTTATTTAGTTAGAAGCAAATTAATTAAATGAAAAATGCAAAATGTAAGTACAAATTCTGTTACTAACACTAGAAAAGGGTATCTTTCATATTTATATAGGTTCATTATGCAGAATCAAAATGTAAGAATATTATATTTTAGAAATCAATAATAAATTACAATTAATTGAATGCTAAGATTAAAGATATTCAGTGTTAATGTTCAACTTTTGCTTTTCTCAATGTCCTTTTGATACTGATTCAGTTAAGAATCTTAGAGTATTGAAAATGTCACTTATTAACTAGCACACAGAAATAATTGAAAATAACTTAAATCAATACAAATTAATGTTAGTCTTTAAGTGCAATGATTAGTTTAAAATGCAGAATGTAATTTTAAAAGGTTAGCAACAAAGGAGATCTCTGAAGCTGTTAACACCTTCTAGAGTAGTTTTATATTTTAAATATTTTTTCTGATATGAATGACAAATAGTAAAATAACGAAGTGTGAATCTATAATTGCATAGTATATGAATTTAAACATGGTTTTGTGGACAAATAAAAATATCACTTTCTTGAGTCAAAGTAAGTTCTCAGATGAAAAGTTTGTTTTCTAAAACACAGTGCCTATGAACACTAGTGCATGATTAAGACATTACTCCCCAAACAATTTGCATTCTTTTGATATGTAAACTTTATTGATTGAGCTTGATAAAGTAGGCATCACTAAGATCTGTCATAGTAGCAAGAGAGCTTGATAAACTGGCACCTTGAGCAGCTATCAAATGTGAGAGAATGGCAACCCTACTCATTAAAGTGATGGAGTAGAAACTTATGTCCATGGTTTGACCTGAGATTCTCCTCAGGTGGTACTGGAACATACATTTCATCGCATTTTTATATCAACATATTCAGTGGGTAGCTTCAAAGAAAAAGTTATATCCTTGACTGATGTATTCTGAGGACAGCTACAGCCACAGAAATGTCATGCAGCTTGATTCTGTTCAGCTTGGAGATGACTTTGCCCATGTCCTTGACAAACAGGTGGTATACGACAATCTACTAGGTAACCTCTAAGCTATAACAATATTTATTTTGGATTATGTCAGAGAAAATATTTGTTGTATTCCAAATAATGATAGTGTTTATGAAGCATCCAGTTTTCCAAACTTGTCATATATTATTTTTGACCATGAGGTAAGCTATTGGTGGCACAAAAGCCATTTCTGGCTTCCAGAACTCATCATATATGCCCATCATCTTAGTTTTGTTTGTTTGTTTTGTTTGTATTTTTGGAGTGACAGGTCTCTCTATGTAGTCCTGGTGTCCTGGACCTCACTATGTAGACCAGGCTTGTCTCAAACTCACAATGGTCTTCTTGTCTTTGTCTCCAAAGTTCTGGGATTAAAAGTGCGCTTGCACCAACACAATTGTCTAGGCCCATCTTAAAGATGAGATTATCATCAATGAAGATATGGTAGTGATGGCATTGGCAACCCTTAGGTGAGGGAAGCTATTTCCATGCTTTTAAAAACCACAGTGGATCTTGGGATACTCAGAACTAGGATGACACTCTCTGATATTAGGAAGGACTAACTATGGATGATTATAAAAAGAATTTGCAAGGATGAAAAGTTTCCTGTATTTGAATTTTGCTCTGCCATTAAACTTGCCATTCTCATCATTTTACTTGCACATAGATGTTAGGAGCCGACTTCTAGCAGAAAGCGGCTATCATCTTTGCAGCCATCTCGAACCATATACCCTAACAAGAGACTTGTTTTCAACAGCCCAAAACAGCTGAGCACACTCTGATAAACATCTTGTTTTTTCTCACAAATCTTGTTTTGCTGCTTAGTGCTCCCAGCTGCAAGACGCACATGGTATCCACGCTAATAGCTAGGCACATGTGGTATCCATGCTGCAAGGCATATGACGTAGTGCCTCAGCGGAGCTTGCCCAGGAGGGCAAGCCACATGGTAAAGGGTATAAATATCCAGGATTTGCTTTCAATAAAAGAGAGACTTGATCAGACTCTGTCTTGTCTCCATTCTTCGCGACTCTTGCACCTCCATCCCCACTTTCTCTCTTGCTAGACCCTGACCTGAGGACTGGAGCAGCAGAACAGGCCGGAACACATAGAGACCACACAGATGACATTAATGAAGAAGATAAGAAAAGTAGCCATGCCATATAATAAGTTGAATGAAGGAAGTGAAATAAATAGGGAGTGCAAATTTTAAGACAATTAGAGAAGAAATTAACCATGGTATTAGAAAACGTAAAGAAGTCCCATGTACATGGATGGGTTGAGAATTACCATCTTAATGAATTCAATCTAGAGAACTAAGGCAGTTCCCATTAGAAATTATACAACTTGTTCACAGACAAATCATCATCATCTTATGTTTCCTCTGTCACTACAAAATCCTAGGTTAGCTAAAGAATTTTTGACAATAAAAATCTGTTGGGGTTATAACATTTCCATATTTCAGATTATGCTAGAAACATATAAAATTAAAAAAGAAAAATGGAACTGTCCTAAAATCAGACCTAATGATCATTGGAATAGAAATTATAAAATTGAAATACATATAAACCCCTAATCCTACAGCTTCTTGATTTTTGACAAAACTGTAAAACATCCAGATTGTGGAAAACATGGCTTCCTCATCAAATAGTGCTGGTCAAAAAGGATAGCTCATGTGAAAAAAAATGGAATAAATTTTTATCTCTCATCCTCACAAACATCAATTTCAAATGAATTATTTTTAAAATATCATTCCATGTCTTGACTAGGATAAAATTAATGTGGGGAATATGGTTGAATTTACTAGCATAAAAAGGTACTTCTGAATAGGATCGTGAAATTTGGTTTTGCTTGAGCTCATATGAGGTTTATACTCACTTTTATAACCACTGTGAGTTTCTATGTGCATCTTCTCTTCTTTAGTCAGAAGACATCATTTCCTTTTAACCATCCACTATGTCCATTAAGAGAACTAAAGAACACTTTCACCTATGGAGTCTGCAGAAAAATCTGGTGTTTTACCAATTGTCTTGGTTAGGTTTTATCAACATGACACAAGCTAAAGTCATTTAGAAAGATGAATTTTAATCAAGGAAACACCTCTGTAAGATAAGTCTGAGGATAGGGCTGTGGGGAATTTTCATGTTTAATGATTAATATTGCAGGATCTAATCCACTCTAGGTGCTCTCCTCCTGAGCAAGTGCCCTATATTGCCCAAGAAAGTAGACTAAGCAAGAGTGCCAGGCAAGCCAGAGAGCAGTCTTTCTCTACAGCTCTTGCTTCACTTCCTGTCTGTAGCTTTCTGACTTGATTCCTACAATGACTTCACTCGATGAAGTTTTATATCTTGGAGTTATAAGATGAAATAACCTGTTTCTCCGTAAGGTGAACTTGGCCATGTTGTCTTACCATAGCCATAGAAACATAAGATAACAATTTAACCATGTGAAAGGCACGATTCTATGCATTTCTTTAAATAGCCATTTTAATAGACCACTATTTATGCTTTCAGTTTAATATTAATCACAGGATATTTAATAACTTATTAACTGAAGTTTGTGGTTATAACAATAGAATTTACTTGTAGATATATAAGAAAGAACTTTTTTCCTGCTGTAGATTTATGTTTACCCATTTACAAAATTATGAATGAAGATTCTGGGTTCATACACAGTTTAAAGTTGCAAATAATTGGCCACCACCACCAAGTTAACACTATTAACACTACTACTCCCACTACCAGCACCAACACCATTACCAGTAACCCCCTTACCACTAACATTTACATAAATGCTACTGGCAGAAATATGTAGCAGTTCTTAATAACCATTACTGAAAAACACTGAAGAAATTAGCATGTACAATCAAAGAATAGTGGAAGACTATTTTATAAATATTAATACTCTTTTCTTTTCCCATAATGCATATATGGCTATATAATATTGGTTAATTTTTTATCATAATCCATTCAAGGGAGTTCTACATAGTATTTTGAACAGTCCTATTAACATGTTAAACAAACACATTACGGTATAATACTCAAAAATACCCATCACAGAACTCAAGAAATTAAGGGGAAAATAAGCATTCAATTTTACTAAACTAAGAACAAAGAAGTGTGAATCACCATTGACTTTTATTTAATTCAATGAAGCCTTTGAATGTTTGAAGGAGATTCTAGGCCGATTTTAACTCAGAGAAGCAGGAAAATTTAAAGTATAGAACAGGTTGAATACAGATGTTGGAAAGGCCTCTCCTTTCTTCTGAAAAGTATCCACAAATATCCATTTGAAGTGGACCTTTGACAGCTGACACACATACAATCTGTTGCAATGTGAATAGATTCTGAACTAAGTGACCCAGTTACTTAGACTACCCACTCTCAGTTTCCAACACATGTTGATTCTCTTCCATTTCTTGAACACTTAAAATTGCACAGAAAACAATTCTCGGACCTCACATTGTCTGATTTATACATTGGGAAAGAACAGTTAAATGTGATTCCAGCCAGGCATCTCTAATAAGGAAATTTATCAGGAAGTTGTGAATAAAAGACTGGGGAACATTTTATTTTTAAAATATGCCTAAAATTAGAGAAATCTGATCATCAGGAGTGAGTCTATGAGTACAGAATCAGAAAGACCCCAGCATCCATAATTAGCATGTCACAACACACAAGAGACATTCTCTCAAGGTCATAAACTTGTGCTGGGTGATGTTATGGCTGTCTGTGATTCACATTAAAAAGGCATATTATTTAGTGTTCTTCATTTGCAATACATGATGTCAGGATTACTGTAATAATTACTGCAATTTATTACAATTTATTTACACTTATTTTTGTTTATAAAATTATACAGTATAATAAGCTCTTTAGATACGGACTTATCGATTGTCTATACACTGTAAGAATGAATGAACGCTATTTTTTCTCAGTTTACATGTACATAAATGTAAGAATTCCTTGCTTATGAAGATGGATATGTTTATAACTTCAATTACAGTTAGAAAAAAGTGCTTTATTTAAAAATAGATCTGATAATAAACAAAAAAAATTTCCCTTCAAATATTTCAACTTGTAATTCTAAATTTAGTAATATGAACAATAAAAGGAGTAATATAATGTATTTAACCCAATGTGTAAACGCATACCAATGTAAAACTAAGATTTATGTTAGTAAACACAGAAAACTTTAAAACAAAAATTTGGGCTAAATTACACAATGATGGAAAGCCAGATTGGAAAATCTATTGTCTTAGGGTTTCCATTACTATGAAGAGATTCAAGGACCAAGGGAACTCTTATAAAGGAAAATATTTCATTGTGGCTGGCTTACAGGTTCAGAGGTTCAAGACATTATCATCATTGTGGGGCAATCGGCAATGAGAAAGAGTCTGGTAAGGCTAAGCTAAGGCTAGAAGCCCCGGAGACCCTAAAGGGATGGTAGGAGCTTTGTCTTCTCCAACACCAGGCCCCTGTCACATAGCTGCCCTGCTCTGCCAATGTAGATAGATTTATGGTTGTCAGTCACATAGGGGGAGCACCCCCAAGCCCTTGCACATGTAGATGAGGCATCCCTAACTTCTCAAACCAAGTCAATAGGAAGCATTTACTGTCAGACCCACCCCACCCCAAAACTGTATGTAAAGTTCCTATCCAGAAGGGATAAAAGTGTGTGAGAATTACTCTGACGTCTGAGAGCTTCTGTGATAAGAGCTATAACACCACCATTAAGGAAGAGAACTGCTCTCCTGAAATTCCACCGGAACTCCCCTGCATCCCCTCCTGGCTAGTCAGACTTCCGCTGACTCAGCACAGTGCAGGCAGTATGGTGTCTTGGAGCAATATCAGCATCAGCAGTGGCCAGCAGTGGAGGCAGAGGAGGCAATTCCCCCTCCATGATAATGTTTGTCCCCTTCATTTGAACCCTCCCACCTGGCCTGGCCAGAGATTCCATGGAAGGCCTCCAATACACAGGCCCACATATCAGGGCAGAGGGGAGCATGGCAGCATCCAGGCAAGCATGGCACTTGAGATGCTGAGAGTCCCACATCTTGTTCCAAAGGCAGACAGGAGGAAAAAGGGTAATGCCCACCCCAACAAGGACACACATCGTTCAACAAGGCCACAGCTATTTTGACAAGAATATGCCTCTTAATAGTATCACTCCCTGTGGGCCAAGCATAGTCAAACCACCATATTTATGTACTTGCTATTATTAAAATAGTTTAATAAATAAAATATAGCATTGATCAAGTCACATGATGCAAAAAATCTAGCATAAAAAAACTGGCATACATTGTCTAAGCTTTGATTCAGATTTAAAAGTTTAATCAGTAAAAGATTCTATATATATGTAAGTATGTATATATGTATGTATAATCTGTATTATCTATATCTATCTATATACATATATATATTCATCATCTGTCATCTTCCTACTTATCCACCTATTAACAACATCTTGCTTTCTATCAGTTATTCCAAGTGCAACAGCAGCCTCAGTAGGTTTAGAGTAAAGACATGAAGGTGAAATTGAATTTAAAAGTTCTGATGTCATATTAGAAATGCATAAAATCTGAAGTTCTCTTTTATGCTATATTCTTACATGCACTTTTTTGATAACTAGAATATACTTGTACTATGTTGTTCTATCATGTTCAACAATAATTTTTTAACAGGTGCTTGAATATAAAACATAATTTATCAGAGGAATCAATTATGCAATTTTTCTAAATATGTGTAATTATTAAAATGCTTCCCTTATTGTTGTCCAAAAAAATTGTAATATTTGAGAGAGTCACTTTTTATGATGAGGAAAAACAACCTGGCAGAGAATCAAATAAATTGATTATCACTGTATAAAGACTTGAGAACAACAGAAACTCAGTGATATTATTAATTTGTGTTCTAAGCTCTGTGGGGTTTTCATCATGTTATATTGAATCAAATTATTGTTAAAGTATTGTTTTGCTATGAAGCCGGATTGTTGAAACTTGTTTTCTGAATATACTGAAAGCTGAGTTCGGTAATTGAAGTATATTTTAATGTTACTGAATCTCTCACTGTGTGAGGGACTACCATGTACAGAAGTAACAACACAGTCCAAAGACTGCCAAAGTATTCAGGCTATGTGTACTGCCCTTTTGTCACCTAGAGTCAGAAAGTAAGTAACTGTTACTGAGGACAGTATGTACAGACACAGGCAAAAGACCCCTGAATTTGAACTGATTTGAAAGTCTCTTCTCTGAGAATGATCTTTCACATACCAGAAGATGCTATTTAAGTATGCAAGGCAAAGATACTACAGCAGTTCTATATATATGGTACTTATCAACCATAAAATAGCATGACATGATAACTCTAAGTGTACAGTAATTACATACATAATGTGACAGTAGCTACCAGCTCTCTATTTCAAATCAAGAACAGCTCAAAGGAAGGAAACTATGCCTGATCATCAAAATCTAACCAAATACACGGGCTAATGAAGTTATGGATCTTGAGGAAGCTCCAACGATCACTTTACCAAACCCATCAACCACATACATACATACATACACACACATAAACACACACCACACACTGTGTGTGTGTGTGTCTGTGTTTGCAATATGATATGAACAGAACAGGTTGTATTTATGCATTTAAGAACATACACACAGGTATGTAAAATCAATTAAATAATATAAATAATAATAAATAAACAATGCCCATGAATTTGCAAGACAGTAGGAAGAAAGAAATAGAAAGGGGAAATAATATATTTATATGAAAATCTCAAAAAATAAAATGAAAATAAAAAGGAAGTAATAACAAACTTTAAAGTGTGTGGTGTGTGTGTGTGTGTGTGTGTGTGTGTGTGTGTTGTTCAACTGATCCTTAGGACACACTGACACTAGTGAAGTTTTCTATGCACATTTCCCATTTAGCTCTGAAGCTCTTTTAAATTCCTTTAGAATGTTAACTGCTTGAAGTATTTGTACTGGTGTGGCAGTGCCATGTACAAGCTTACCTTGTATAAGGGCTACCATTTTTTACCTGATAACTTAGTTGCTCTACGTAAAGACTGAAGAGCTGAGAAAGATGGCTGTGGCCCTGAGCAGCCTGAGACATATCCTCCCTTGCATCTAAACTTAACATCCGATAGAATCTTTGCATAAAAATGAATGTATCCATGTCCCTCTGCCCAGACCTGCTAGCACCTTGATACTACCTGTAACTTAAGCTTGTTTAACCTGTATCTAACAAACTTGATCCAGAAAAGTTTTCAAGCATAAAAAGGGATTAAGTGTGAGGAAGTAATTAAAATTATGGAAGCTTTTTCATAGCATCAGATTATTGGAGCATTCTTCCATTACAGTATAGTGAAACTGAATTTTATAACAAAGTCTCATTCAATTATATGTCAACAATGCATTATAGGACAAATAACATTATTCAAATTGCAACTTTATACAACCTTACACGGTTCAATAGAGTAAACAATTTCTAATTCATAACTTTTGTTTGTTACAGCAAGATTTTGTGGTAAAGAGAGGAAGTTCTCATTCTTAGACTAAAGACTCCTTTTAAACTTACATAATGGAATTCTCTAGCAGTATATTTTGGTGACTCATAAAGCACTTACTTCAAAAATCCTTTCTACAGCATGAGACAGAAGTTCATCTAACCATCAAATAGACCTCCTACACTCTACCTGTAGAGGAAAAATCAATTTTCTTCTTACTGAGAGACAAGAATAAATATTGAAAAAATCAAAGCAAATCAAACAATACAGAGCATGTTAGAACTAAAAAATGCTGTTGATTTTATTTAAAATATATCTCATGGTCTCATTTCATAGCCTTCATCTCTGATGTGAAAAAGCTGGTGCTCCTTGAATTCCAGTTAAAAGCCCTTCCAGGAAGAAGAGTTCCAAATGAAAGCAACATTTCTGCTTTCATTATAAATAATGTCTTGGGCCAAAGAGACATACTTTTGTTGGCTATTTTTAAAACACAACTTGAGTCATTTTTATGCTTCCTTAGTCATTCACAAGACTCCTAGGAATGAATTTCTAATGATGTCAAGAGTTGAAATGCCGATTTTAGAGCCTTAGTCAAACATTGAGTTATATGACTTTTTAAAAGTCCTTTTAAATTTTCTCCTCTGTAAAAGACTTGCTTCACTGTATGTAAAATATGAATGGAGAAAGAAAGAAAACAAAAGAGACAGCTAAAGTATCTTGTTATTATTAATACACACTAAGTTTAGATATTTGATGCTTATAATTAATCTGCAAATGTTAACTATAATCATCATTAACATTACATTCAGGTAACCTCTATTCCTCAAATATATTTTTCTTTAATTTAATATGGTTAATACCTCATCATTTTAATATTGGACACTCTTATTAATATAGTTAATGGATACACATCTAAACTGTTTCATATTTTCTAACATATGTACTCTTTCTCTTTAAAGATGATTTCTTAATTGGGAGGTCCAGCCAGTAACTGGCCAATGCAGATGTGGATGTTGGAGCCCACCATCAGATTGAGCTCAGGGATAACATGGGGAGCTGACGGAAGGACTGAGGAGCAGAGGGGGATGGCATCCCCACAGGAAGAACAACATCAGCTGGCTAGACCACCCAGTGCACCAGAGACTAGACCACCAACCAAGGAGTATATACTTGGACATGACTCCAGATACATATGTACCTTGGCTGACAGCAATGGGAGGGGAGGCCCTTGGTCCTGTGGAAGTCTGATGCCCCACAGGCAGGATGCTCCACAAGTAGGAAGAGGCTGGAGTGGTAGGGTGGGAGAAGATGGATGGGTGGGGGAGCACCCTCATGGAGGCAAAGAGGAGGGGGAAGAGAGAGGATGTGGGATGGGTGATTTGTGGCGGGGTAACCGGAAAGTAGAATATCATTTGAGATGTAAACAAATGAATGATTAATAAAAAGATTTCTTAAGATAAATTATGATAATGTGGATTTTGATGTCAAATATCATGAGAAAAAATTTAATATAAAAATTATGCTTTCTAAATTATCCGACTGTAGGTTTTCCTTCACTTATTAAGTTTGCACTTTCCAAAACAAGATATGCCACTAGAAAAATATCTGTCTGTCTACAATTTAAATAAAAATCATAAATTGAATACTTTGATATCCTATATTGCATATTAGAATTAAAAATTGTGATGTATAAGTATGATGCATAATTATAGTATATTTGAATTGCTTAGTCTTTGAACTAAACAGACTACACCTGGTTTGTCATACTTGTCGATTAGTGAATTAGTATTAGTGTAGTGAACTATTCCTGCATTAGTTGCTTTTCTTGTTGATGTGAAAAATGCATGGTAATGAGTAATGTAAAGGAATAAGTTCTTATGGCTCAAAGTTTTGCTGTATGATCATGACAACAATTGTTTGATGACATGTTTGACTCTCAGAAGTTGTGGCAGAATCTAAAAGCTTCTTATGCATGAAATATATCAGAAGGGAAAGAAAGGGTTAACAATTTTGGACTTTTTTTTCTTTTCCTTTTGTGTTAGAGTTATGCCCATGGCACAGTGCTGGTCAGAATCATGGCATGTCTTCCTTCACCACTTAACTGTCCCCATAGAAGCCATCACAGTGTATTATGTAGAACCATAACATTCTACCTACTATCCATAAGTCACAGGTCCTTCTTATAATGTAAACTGTATCTAGTCCTTATAGTTTCCAAGAGTACTCATAGTCTTTTCAGTCTTATTAGAATTCAATAATAAAAGAACTATTGTGAGAGTCTAGCCAGTCTCTTAAGTGAGTGTTTCCATAAGCATTAAGAATTTATATATATATATATAAATTCTTAAACACACACACACACACACACACAAAATGGTGGCCTAAAAACATTATTTCTAGTTCTGTAATCATTAATGCTGTCAGGTGCAATATCTTGAATCACATAGGAATCAAATTTCTGTGAATGTCTGTGACTATGGTTCAAGATCATTTGAGGTATGACTGAAGGGACAGCACTGTCCCATATGGTAGAATAAGAAGAAAAACTTGAGCTTAACATCTATCAGCATTCATCTTTTCATTCTTCATAATTCTGAATCCAATGTTACTACTACAGCATACTCCTGCTCAATACCTTTCCACTACGATGGATTGTACCTTCCAAATATCAGCCAAAATTAGCTATTTTAAAAAATTATTTTAGACAACTATTTTGTCATGGTAAACAGAAAATAATGTATTTGAAAAGGGATGAATGAGATTATAATAAAAACACATCCAGCCAAAACAAAACTATAAACAGAAAGACAAACACTGAGGACTGTTTAAAAAAAAAGCATGGAGTATTTCAACAAGGCTGACCAGAGTTAGGATGTCAGATGTATTGAGAATAAAGATAAGTAATAGTGGAAAAGATGAAAAGTATGGAAACAGGGAAATAAAAGATGAAAGTTTTACATTAATCAGGATAAAGGGGAGGGGAAATCATTGAATGTTATACTTTAATGCTTAACCAATGCAACCAACTTGACAAATGCCTGTGGTGCCAAATTTGAGAGAGCAAAATTTCCTTGGTGTTCAAGAATGTCAAAACAAGAGAAATAGTAAGACATAAAGTAAGCATTTATTGTTGTTCTTTATTACTTTCTTTGAAATTATGTTCTGTCTATAAGCAACAAGCTTGTCTTTGGCTCCTAATTATCCTGGTGTACCCTCCAAAGTGCTTGTAATGTAGGCTAGTGTTGCTTCACTCTGGTAAAGTAGCTCCAGAGAAGTCAAGACAATCATGAGTCAATGAAAATACTGTTTAATGGGTATAGAAATTATCCATAATTATTTTATATTATTATTTGTATGATGTTCTAAAGTCTTTGAATAAATGAGGGTATATAGCTAGAACATCAGTATGTAAGGGAACTAACAATAATTTTTATTGAGGTACCAGAGGTGATCCATCCATTGTCTATTATAATATAACAATCCCTCTCTCAGAATCAAATAAGAAATGATTGTAAATTTTGTCAAAAGTTCATTTTCTGTTTGTAATCCAGGATCAAAGAATTGTTAAAACAACAACTAGAAGATATGCATATAATGATTTAGAATATACACAAACTGACACACACATATACATACACATACATATACAGAGAGAGAGGGAGAGGGAGAGAGAGAAACTTACACAAGGAAAACAGAAGAGCAGCTGTGATTATATCAGTTTAGTCAGATAACAAAAATGTAATTCTTTGCCCAATTTTTAGAACTAAGCCATTTATCAGTTATACTTGATTTAATGAAAAAATGTTGGATGTTTCAGAATGGTAAAAATGTTTGGTAGTCAAGATCACATTAATATGTATCAAACTCTTTATTAGACAGGTCACCTGCACAAGAGGGTTGGGACATAAAGAATAAACTTTGCTTTTAGTGATGACAAAGGTTTTGATGTGATTTCTTTTAAGTTTCAAACCTAGAAAAATAAATAAAGGATTCTTTTCCTCCTGAATATTTTCAGGTACATTAATTACTTTGTTTATTTATTTTTTTGGAGTATGTTTAATATACGATAATGTGTTCATTGCAGATACCAGAGCATAATTTTAGAATACATCAAAATCGTTCAATATAGTTACTTATAATACTTGGAAGAATGCAAAAGTACTTTCATGATGTATATGAGCTAAACAGTTTTAACAGTGTCATTTTCAATAAAATCTGGGGAAACATACGTATTATTTAAATTACCATATTCTGATTGATGATGATTAGTATTGTTATACATTGCAGTTGTCACACATAGTACATCATTTCTGAAATGTACATTCTGCTCGGTTTACCTTCCTGAATTCTGACAAATGCACCTCAATTCTTTATTGATTATTCTTTCAGGAATATCTTCCAGAGATAGATTGGATGCACTCAAAAACAAGTGGTTTTGTCAGTCTTTTTCATTTGTTCTTTAAACTATGGCTATGCAGTTTCCAAAGCTGAAGTGGGAAAAGACACCATTTCCAGAAAGGAATCCGTTGTTCTTCTTGCCCATTTTGAGTAAAATTTACCTATCTGAGAATCAGAAAAATAGGCTGTCAGTCTTTATGATGATAATAAATATTAGCAATTTATATACCTAAGAACAGTTATCTACAGCGAAAGTTTTGATAACCTAAATTGCAAACAGTAAATATGTCCTCAGAGAAAACTCAGTTACAGAAAAAAGGCTGTGAAAAAATAGTCAACATTTCTGAGAATAGAGCACTACAAATAGGCCATAGGGGTATTATGAAATATTTCATAAATATTACAATGCTATTGTACGTGCTCTGAAAGCTTCTTGACCCTTTGTAGGATATAATCCATATTTTTCTGAAGTAACTAAATCAAATGAGTCTTGAGGTTGAGGCCAAAAATGTTGCCTATTCAGAAGATCTAAGGAAGACGATCATAAATTCAAGACCTTCCTGGGTCACAGTCAAAGTTTAAAACAAGGTTTACAAGTTTTGAGCAATCTCACCTCAAGATAAAATATATGGAAATAGCAAGAAACGGGGATAGAAAAAATGGCTCAGAGGTTATGAGCACAGGCATCTCTTCCAGAAGACCTGAGTTTATTCTCAGACAGTCATAAAATAAAGACTATATTTTCTTTTATGAGGAATCTAAAATAATCAATCTTAGATTCTTGCAGGGGGAGTCAAGTAAGGATTGTAATGGAGTGGAAATTTTTTGGTAAAATTTGAATACTCTGAGGAGTCAATATTCAGGTTGGGTTATGACAGACCTGCTAATTATTTAGATTACAAATATCATCTTATCACAAATGAATATCAAATAATCATTTGTACCACACATACATGCATACTTGTTTAACATTTTCTTCTTAAATATTAATAAACAAGAGAATTTCAGAAGGCATAACCTATTCTTCATATTCAATTAAAATCACAGAAACAGTTTTATCATCATACTCTAATTTTATTCTGTTTGTTCATAGACGTAGGAAGTAAACAAGCTATGACTTGATTTCATTATTTTTTTAAATTTGTTTATTTTATTAAATATTTTATTTATTTCCATTTCAAATGTTATTCCCATGTTATTAATTTTAATTACAAATTCTGGCATTTCTTTAAAATAAACTGTTTCTCTTCAGTTTCTAACTTTAATCCATGAGCCTTTGACAGATGGGGCTGAGCCAGTATCTGATATCCCCTCAAGAAATCTTTCTTATTATTCCTGTCAAAGGACTTAGTGTTTTTCTAATGAAGTCAGAATGGCTAAAATAAAAAACTCAGGTGATAGCAGATGCTGGCGAGGATGTGGAGAAAGAGGAACACTCCTCCATTGTTGGTGGGATTGCAAGATGGTGCAACCACTATGGAAATCAGTCTGGCGGTTCCTCAGAAAATTGGACATATCACTACCTGAGGACCCAGCTATACCACTCCTGGGTATATACCCAGAAGATGCTCTAACACATAACAAGGACATATGCTCCACTATGTTCATAGCAGCATTATTTATAATAGCCAGAAACTGGAAAGAACCCAGATGTCCTTCAACAGAGGAATGGATACAAAAAATGTGGTACATTTATACAATGGAATATTACTCAGCTATTAAAAACAATGAATTTGATAAATTCATATATAAATGGATGGAACTAGAAAATATCATCCTGAGTGAAGTAACCCAATCACAAAGAACACACATGGTATTCACTCACTGATTATTGGATTTTAGCCCAGAAGCCTGAAATACCCAAGATTCAACTCACAGACCACAAAAAGCTCATGAAGAATGATGACCAAGTAGGGGGGCTTCAGTCCTTCTTAGAAGGAGTAACAAAATACTCAAGGGTGCAAATATGGAGACACAGTGCAGGACAGAAACTGAAGAAGAGACAGACCATTCCACCTGGATATCCATCCTATGTGCAGTCACCAAAGGTAGAGGTTGATGTGGATGTCAGGATGTACATGCTGACAGGAACCTGATATAGCTGTCTCCTTAGAAGTCTGCAAGAGTCCGACATACTCAGAGGCAGAAGCCCACAGCTAACCATTAAACTGATCACGGGGTTCCCAATGGAGAAGATAGAGTGAAGGCTGAAGGCGTTGAGAGGATTCGAGACACCATGAGGAAAGCAACAATCCCAACCAACCAGAGCCCCCAGGGTCTAAACCACAAGCCTGGGAGCGCTTAGGGAGGGACCCATGGCTCCAGCTATATATGCAAGGGAGCTATATATAAGTGGGAGAAGAGATCCTTGGTCTCATGAAGGCTGGACGTCGTGGGGGGGTTACTCGAGGGTGGGGAGGTGAGGTACAGGGGAGGGTGGGTGGGGGTACACCAACGTGGAGACAGGAGGAGGGGGGAAGGGATAGTGAGTTCCTGGGAGGGAGGGGGGAAATGGGGTAAGGAGAGAACATCTGAAATGTAAAAAAATTTTCCAATAAAAATTTTCCAATAAAAAAAAAAAAGAAAAAAAAATATTTACTTAATGTGTATTTGGTCTACTTGTATGCTTGTCTCAGCATGAGTGAAGTTCTTCTAGAGGCCAAAATAGGGCATTACATGACCTCAGGCTAGAATGGTTGTATGGCACAATGTGGGTGCTAGAATCTAATGCAAGTCTTCTGAAAGAATGGCGAGTCCTTTCAACCACTGAGCCACACATCCTGTGCCAAAGCTAAGCTTGATGATAACACAGTTTCCCTGGCTCCAACATCACAGTAATGTATCTTATCTCAATAGACTGCAAGGTTTTCAAAGGTATTCAATTTGTTTACCTCAAAATTTTCACTTTACACCTAGAATAAAAACATTCCAAAATATTCATGCTATAGGCTGGATGCTATTCTTCTAAGTTGAAATGTTCTACAGCTGATAAAATGGGCTGTCGTCTCAATACTCAGCCCTCCAAAAAGATACAGGAGATATAAAATATAGACAAATATTTTGTCACACAAGATGAATGCTGTCTACTTCAACTCCATCTGTGCTATCACAGACAGTGTCTACACATCCTATATTTTCATCAGCACTCTGATCTTTCAAGTTCATATCAGAAATATGCCTAGTCTCCACACACAATACTCTAGAGTTTCTCTCAGCTGGCATCTCTGTGGGACTGAGTAAGGGTATCCTGGTTCTTGGCTGGGCATGGGCCTAGAACCCCGAGACTCCAAGGGAGAAACGGCAGGAGTTCGGCCACGCCCCCAAAACTCAGGGTCCTGAAAAGTGGTCTAATCTCCATGGACCTACATTGTTGAAGGCCATTACAGCCCTCCCAAAGTGCGCAGGTAGAGGTTGTAACTACAGGCCTCAGGCCCTAGAGATTTACATACTAATGAAGGTCAGAGGACGGAGCCAATTAACCATTCCTCCCCAGAACCTCCCCCTTCCTCCCTACTTAACTCAGGCGTGCCCTGAGTTTGGGGGTACATCCAGATCCATCTATCATCTGCCATGACAATAAAGCCTTATGGAACCAAGGACTTCCTCATGTCATTAGGGCCTGCTGGGTCTGCCGCCACTGAAGCCTCTAGCCACTGGAACCTGGGACCTTCCTCCGGTATGTGAGACAGGCTGCCTGGAGGCCCCTGGCTGCTGCTGTAGGGCCTGGGGCCGGCCACAGCGGCCCTCCAGTTCTTCCCACACATCTCCAAATATTTCCTAACTTCTCTTACATTTCCAAAGTTTCTGACTCCAAGGGTCACCAAAGTACGCCTTCAGCAAGATCCCATTTATTGTACAAATTTCCTGTGTTAATCAGCTTTCTATCTCTGTGACCAAAACCAACCAATCCTCCCAACCCTTCTCATAAAAAACAAGCACACAAATGAAAATCAAAAACCACGTATCTCTGTAATGAAGAGTTAAAGAGGGAAAGACTTGTTTTGGCTCATGGGTTTACAGTGTGCAATCAAAGGTTGTCTCCTTTGTGTATCAGCTTGTTGCAAAGCAGAGCTATCAAGAAAGAAGTGAGGTACTCTAAGAAGGGACAGCTGCTTGAGGGATTACCACATGGTTTAGAATTAAACATGGATAAGGATTTCCATAGAATGGATACTGCCAGTGATCTAGTCCTTTAAGTACATTTCATATGCTAGTACACACTAACATATGTATTAATCCGCTGGCTAAAGAAGAAAACACTAGCAAATGTATTAATCCACAGAACAATGATGCTAACACTAGCATATGTATTAATCTACTGACCAATAATGATAACACTCTTAGGAAACAAGTACCTCTAATCAGCAATATTTAGTAGATACCCAAGTGTAAACTATGCTACAGTTGAGATTTAAGTCATGATAATAAAATATTTCCCATAAATCTTCTTTCTTCATATTTGATAGACTTTGTATTGTAAATGTAGCTATAGGATGGCTTAATCTTGCTGGTTTCATTCTGTCCCAAATATTCTTTGAAGTATGTATTTTTGGTATTTTAAACAGTTATTTCAGTGTTTCAAGAATATACAAATGTGTTTATAGCTGTATATATCTAATAAATACTTAATAAATATAATAATATATGCTTATATATAATATGATAATAGTTACATTTATATGGTATATATTATATATCATATGATTCTATATCAATAAATATCATAATTTTTCTTAAAATGTTCTAAAATTTGGCAATATTATCATGATTTATCCTACTCTTGATTGGAGCAATATTAAGTTTCTGTAGTCAATACACAAAAATGAACAAACTCACTAACATCTCTTTTCCTTTTTCTATTATTTTAAATATGTAAATTGATTTTTTTGATGGTATGGTGTAAGTCAGGCAAGACTGTACTCAGGTATGTAATAGCTCTATCAGAAGGTAATTCTAGCTTTATTTTTTGATAACCATTTTTGCTAGTTTCTATAGTGGTAGACAAGGTAACATTTTGGTGTTGGGATAAGGTAGGGTTGCAATTTTTCTCCCCCCTGACAATTATTCTGACTCAGGTAATTAAGGGACTCTAAGGCTTTTGTGTAGCCAGTCCAAAAATCAGAATTTACTCATCCAGTCTCTATCTCTGTCACCTTAATATGTGACATAGTTCCACTTTCTTTTGCATATATCCTAATTTATCTTCAACTAGTGTGCCTTGGGTACCCATGAAAAAAGCATCAGACATCTAAGAGTTTGTTCTTGTCTGTTTGTTTACTCAAGACCTTCTGACATTACTCAGCACACTTGACTTTCTTTCACTCCTGAAACCAAGAATGTCATTATTTACCTAGTTAGCTGTCAGTTAGGTAGAACTTAATTTAAATGTCCTTTCTAATATCCGCATCTTTTGCTGTGGACTAATCACTAGTTTTCAACTGTTGCTTAGCTTTTACCCTCTGCTTGCATGATAATGAAAGCTAGTTAGATGTAAAGCTTTAGGGTCCTTTTAGTTGCTTGTGTTTAAATATGCATTGGCATGTTCATAGCATATGTGTACTTTCAGCACTTCAGATTTGAAAGAATATCAGCACATTGTTTTATGGGAAACTTCCCGACTGTATTTTCTCTTTTAGCATATTCCTTAACCTTTTATTGTTTCCAATAACTATTTGCTTCCTGAGATAATCCCAGTGTTAAATTTTTGCATGTGATTTTACTTAAAAAATGTACTCATAAAGAAGTACATTCAATCTGGGCCAACTCCCAGTAATACATTTTAGAGACCAATTTTGAAACTTGGGGCTGCACGATTACCATGCATGTCTAACAATAAGATTCCCCTGGGAAGAAGTGTTTCAATAAGCTTCAATTTTACTCTTCTCCTCTAACGTCTGCCATGCTGTGGCTTACAGACTATTGAATTTTGAGAACATTGTGGAAAGCAAGAGAAATAGAAAAGCAGTTTGTTAAAGGTGTTCTTACACCCCAAGCTGTTGTTATTACTGTGATTCCTGCAGTTTCCTTGAGTAAGGGCTCTCTAAATTGCTGGAGGCTGTAGCTAATCTGAACTAGAAAAGTTCATTTGATGTGTGTGGGGGGGGTGAAAGAGAGAGAGAGAGAGAGAAAGAGAGAGAGAGAGAGAGAAAGAGAGAGAGAGAGAAGACAGAGAGACACAGAGAGACAGAGACATAGAGGAAGAGACAAGACAGAGAGACAGACAGAGAGAGAAAGAGACAGAAATAGAGATTGCTCTACAATATGCTGGTACATCATCTGTCTTAGAATCTTTTCTACGTTTGGTAGGCTGGATAGTTGATATTATTCTTGCTACTTGTATGTATGCTCAAGTATATATAGATCTGAAGTTAACACAGTTGCAGCTAATGAGAACCACCTGTTCTCAGAAGCTGTAAGGCATTTCTATCCAGTTCCAATGATAGTTCATGTCTTCTATCACAAATTTAGTCTCCTCCTTATTCCACAGTAGACCTCTTTTCATGATGTCTGAAAACTTTGTGCTTTTTTTTAAATTTTGGATTACTGTAGTTTTTTGTATACCTGGAGTGTTGGAATACAGGAAAAAAACTCACTGAGTCCCTGTTTTCTGGAAGTAACATTCCTTGTTATCATTTTGTAATATCAATTTTCTTAAAAGTAATCAGAATCAATTACCCTTTTTACCATTCCCCCAAGGCTTCATATTACCCATTAAATTTCTTTTTTTTTCCTTTTATTGGATATTTTCTTTATTTACATTTCAAATGTTATCACATTTCCAGGTCTCCCTCCATAAACCCCCTATCCCATCAGCCCCTGTCCCCGCCTCTATGAGGGTACATTTACACAATGGAGTACTACTCAGCTATAAAAAAAAAGAATTCATCATATTCTTAGGCAAATGAATGTAATTTGAAAATATCATCCTGAGTGAGGTAGTCCAGTCACAAAATAACATATATGGTATGTATTTGCTGATAAGTGGATATTAGTCCCAAACTCGGAATACCCAAGATACAGTTCACAGAACATATGAAGCCCAAGAAGAAGGAAGAACAAAGTGTGGATGCTTCAGTGCTTCTTATAAGGGGGAACAAAATACTCACAGGAATACATATAGAGACAAAGTGTGGAGCAGAGACTGAAGGAAAGACCATCCAGTGACTGCCCCATCTGGGGATCTATCCCATATACACTTCATTTCTAACCCTCTTCTTTACCCACCTGTGATATCAATCTAGGAATATATGCTAATATCCAAGGTTCCAACCAATTTATATTCCAGAGAAGTAAAAGCACTATCAAGTGTGGGAAAAAATGGCGGGCAGGCCGGGGGGGGGGGCCTACTCAACAGCGGCCAGGGGCCTGCGGGGTGGAGTCTGCCTGGAGGCTTCCAGGCAGCCTGTCTCACATATCGGAGAAGGTCCCTGGTTCCAATGGCTGGAGGCTTTGGCGGCAGGCCCCAATGATACGAGGAAGTCCTTGGTTCCAAAAGGGTTTATTGTCATGGCAGATGGTAGATGGATCTGGAGGTACCCCCCCCCCCAAACTCAGGGCAGACCTGAGTTAAATAGGGAGGGAAAAAGTGGGAGGTTCTGGGGAGGAATGGTTAATTGGCTCCACCCTCTGACCCTCATTAGTATGTAAATCTCTAGGGCCTGAGGCCTGTAGTTACACCCTCTACCTGTGCACTTTGGGAGGGGCTGTAATGGCCTACATGACTGAACGATGTAGGTCTATGGAGATTGGACTGCTTTTCAGGACCCTGAGATCTGGGGACGTGGCCGAACTCCTGCCGTTTCTCCCTTGGAGTCTCGGGGTTCTAGGCCCATGCCCAGCCAAGAACCAGGATACCCTTACACAGTCCCACAATCAAGGGCACAGAGATTTCCACCTGTTCAATTTGCATTATCTCTGTACTCACTGGAGTACAGTCAAACTCTTAGTGATCTGCCCCGTAAATACAATGGACTCCTTTCCTTTCTGAACCCAACAACCAGCCATCAATTGTGGAGAGCTCCACTTCAGAGTCCTTATCACATGTGGAAAGAGTTCTCTTTGATGACTTCCTCTTTATGGTATTACTTTTTGGTGGGGTTGGATGTTGTTGTTGTCTCTGAGAATCCTGTTGTCTTTCCTTCTAATGAGAAACAGAGGAAGGAGCTCTGTGGGGTAGAAGTGGTAGGGAGGACCTAGGAGAAGTGAAAAGAATGGAAAGTAATCAGAATACATTGTGTGAGAAAACAATCTGTAGTAAAAGAGGAAAAACAACATCTACTGAATGACTAAAAATGACTAACTGAATGACTAAACTGAATAACTAAAAATGTCAAACCAAGATATTTACTTTCATAATGCATATTCAATTTGGACAAATTTAGTATAGGTAAGACTAGACTTGGTTTTGATTGATAAAATACAGGAGCTGGATTGATAACTCAGTGGTTCAGTGGTTTAGAAATCTGGCAGGGGACCCAGGTTCAATTCCAAGTTCCCACATGTGGCTCACAAATATTTGTAATTCTGGGTTCTGGGTACCAAATGTTCTCTTCTGCACTCTGTGGATATCATACTTCAATATGTTTGTCATGTATACATGCTAGAAAATCATCATACACATGAAAAAAATAAATTTTAGAGATAAATGGGTTAGATAGATGGGTAGATAAATAGATAAATATAAAAATGATAGACAGAGACAGACAGAAGATAGATAGATAGTAGATAGATAGATAGATAGATAGATAGATAGATAGATAGAGGTTGCAAGATAGAGGAACTCCGATAGGGCTAAAGTGTCTACATGTATGATGGCTTCTCAACCATTCAGGTTTCCTCAGTTGAGAATTCTTTGTTTAACTCTGTACTCCATTTTTAATAAAGTTATTTGATTGTCTGGAGTCTAATTTCTTAATTTCTTTGTATATATTGGATATGAGCCCTCTATTGGATGTAGAACTGGTAAAGATGTTTTCCCAATCTGTTGGTTGTTATTTTGTGCAATTGATAGTGTCCTTTGCCTTACAGAAGCTTTGAGATTTTATGAGGTCCCATTTGCCAATTCTTGATCTTAGAGCATAAGCCATTGGTGTTCACTTCAGAAATGTTCCCCCTGTGCCCCTGTGTTTGAGACTCTTCCACACGTTCTCTTCTATTAATTTCAGTGTATCTGGTTTTATATGAGGTCCTAGATCCACTTCGACTTGAGTTTTGTACAAGGAGATAAGAATGGATCAATTTGCAATCTTCTACATGCTGACCTCCACTTGAACCAGGACCATTTGTTGAAAATGCTGTACTTTTTTTCACTGGACAGTTTTAGCTCCTTTGTCAAAGATCAAGTTACCATAGTTGTATGGGTTCATTTCTGTATCTTCAATTATATTCCATTCATATTCCTGCCTGTCTCTGTACCAATACCATACAGTTTTTATCACTATTGCTCTGTAGTACAGCTTGAGGTCAGGGATGGTGATTCTCTCAGAAGTTCTTTTATTGTTGAGAATAGTTCTAGCTATCCTTCGTTTTTTGTTATTCCAAATGAATTTGCAAATTGCTTTTTCTATCTCTATGAAGAATTGATTGGAATTTTGATGGGGATTGAATTGAATCTGTAGATTGCTTTTGGCAAGATGGCCATTTTTACTATATTAATCCTGCCAATCCATGAGCATGGGAGATCTTTCCATCTTCTGAGATCTTCTTCTGTTTCTTTCTTCAGAGACTTGAAGTTCTTGTCATACAGATCTTTCACTTGCTTGGTTAGATTCACCCCGAGGTATTTTATATTATTTGTGACTATTGTGAAGGGTGTCATTTCCCTAATTTCTTTTTCAGCCTATTTATCTTTCACATAGAAGAAGGCTACTGATTTGTTTGAGTTGATTTTATAACCAGCTACTTTGCTGAAGTTGTTTATAAGGTTTAGGAGCTCTCTGGTGGAAGTTTTGGGGTCACTTAACTTAACATCATATCATCTACAAATAGTGATATTTTGACTTCTTCTTTTCCTATTTGTATCCCTTGGACTTCTTTTTGTTGTCTAATTGCTCTGGCTATGACTTCCAGTACTATATTTAATAGGTAGGGAGAGAATGGGCAGCCTTGTCTGGTCCCTGATCTTAGTGGGATTGCTTCCAGTTTCTTTCCATTTTGTTTGATGTTAGCTACTGGGTTGCTGTGTATTGCTTTTACTATGTATAGGTATGGGCCTTGAATTCCTTACCTTTCCAAGACTTTTAACATGAAGGGATATTGAATTTTGTCAAATACTTTTTCAGAATCTAATGAAATGATTATGTGACTTTTTCCCCTGAGTTTATTTTGATGGATTTCCTTATATTGAACTATCTCTGTATTCCTGGGATAAAGCCTCCTTGATCATGATGGATGATTGTTTTGATGTGTTCTTAGATTTATTTTGTGAGAATTTTTTGAGTGTTTTTGCATCGATATTCATAAGGGAGATTGGTCTGAAGTTCTCTTTCTTTGTTGGGTCTTCCTGTGCTTCATGTATAAGTGTACTTGTGGCTTCATAGAAAGAATTGGGTAGTGTTCCTTCTGATTTTATTTTGTGGAACAGTTTGAAGAGTATTGGTATTAGGTCTTTGAGGGTCTGATAGAATTCTGCACCAAACCCTTCTAGTCCTGTGCTTTTTCTGGTTGTGAAACTTTTAATAAATGCTGCTATTTCTTTAGGAGTTAAGGGACTGTTTAGATGTTTTATCTGATCCTGATTTAGATTTGGTACCTGATATCTGTCTAGAAATTTGTCCATTTTTTTTTCAGATTTTCCAGTTTTGTTGAGTATAGGATTTTGCAGTAGGATCTGATGATTTTTTGAATTTCCTCAGTTTCTGTCGTTATATATCCCTTTTCAGTTCTGATTTTGTTAATTTAGACACAAAACCAGGAACCGGATTTTTGAAAAAAATCAACAAGATAGATAAACCCTTAACCTGACTAACCAGAGGGCACAGAGATAGCTCCAGAGTCTTCTATCTCATACAATACTTTTACCGTGGAGCTTCTTTATTGTTAAATGTGTAAATGAATCTGCCTCAGTGATATCTCTATGCGAAAATATTCTGAGAACTTGGACTGAGCTGATTTTATTGTCTTTCAAACCTATAAGACAGGCATGTGTAAGTACATGATACCTTATTATATGCTATTCAAGTGTTTTGTTTTGTTTTTGTTTTTTTTTCTAAAAAATCCTAATTTTACATTCATATTTACACATGAGAATCTATTTTTTGACTTGTGAGTTCCATTGCATAGGAGCTCAATATAAAACATGGCCTTTTATAAATAAAACAATATTGGCTTAGATTTAGACTTCTAGGCTTCAATAAATTGCCTGTAGAAAAGTCTACTATATAAACATCTTAAAGATTCTGTTTAAATGTTATATGATGGCATCATATATTTCATTTATTAAGAATCCAGGATTAAGGGCTGATGATGTAGCTCAGTAGAATACTTGGCTTGGATGCTTCAGGCCACATATTAAAAAATACTCCTTCAGGGTCCATTATCTCAGACATCAGAATATTATACATTTGTTTATTTGTCAAAATTATGGTTAAGATTTTTTTTTATTTTGTTAATATATAAGAGAATTTGTAATATATAAGAGAAATTGGGTACAGAGAAACTATAATCACAGTGAAAGAAAGATTTATAAATAGAAGGGAGTCAATGGGAAAAGAAAACAAGTAAGAATTTGTTGTTCTTTTTCCCTCTCCCTTGGCAAGCTGATTTGCAGAAAACTATCAAAAAGAGCACTCTGGCCTGGAGCAAACCAAGCCACTTATAAGAGAAAGTAATCTCAGTTATTTATGGCTTTCCAGAGGAACCTTCTGAATTCAATACTGTCCTGCTTATCTCTAGGCAATGGTGTTGTTTTTCCTCTTCATGGCATCTCTACCTTACTTAAGCTTGAATTGCACAATTTCCCTCTTTATGACTCTTTGGTGTACCTGTATCTGATTCCTCGGGCCCTGACATATTAATTTTATGAATGAGCTATGAATTTTCCAAGTTATTATAGCAGACGTTACTGTTGAAGTTTGAAACTGAGAAAAATTCTCTTGGTGCATTCGCTGTCAAAAACAGACAAGCTTAACTTAGCATCAAACTGCAAAGTGCACAGACTTTCACAAAAGACTTTTCTATGTTTGAATTACTCTTGCTGAATATTGTTTTTTGTTTCTGTCCCACCATCTTTTTTCCATTTCTCACTACTTACATATATATGTAATTATCAAAACTTCTACTGAGAATACTGATATATAAGTCCTCTGTCTGGTAACTGACAACTTAATTCTTATTCTTATTCTGATTATTATTGTTGTTACTATTTATTATCATTGTTGCTGCTATTGTTATATTTTTTTCTATTTTGCTTACTATTAAAAACAGAAACCTTTCAGTAAGGATCTTGGCCTAATATACAGAAATCAGACCATCTTCCTCAACATATATAAATATACCCCCATGTTTAATTCCACTTTTAGGTGAAAAAAAAATATTTCACTAAATTAAAGAACTATTGGATGTATTAAGTTGCACATTATTTTTTCAAAATTACGCAGAAATTGTATACCCAAATAGTAAAAAGTCTGAAACTTCCATAATATTTCCTCAGTGCTATCCACCAGGTACAATCCTATCTTAAGCAAAAACTTCTATAAAAATTTCTCTAACTTACTTTGAAATGCAAACAGCAATGAGAATTCAGAATTCATCCCCATAGCATACAATTTGCTTTGGGAAATGAGCAGAACTTGCCATAATATTTTAAAACTCTTTTCATGCATAAGTCAGGGCCAGTTTTACTGAAGAATAGTGTTTGTCATTACAATATTTCATCTGTGTGCTTCTGCATCTGCTTTTTAATTTGTTTCTTCTTCACTGTATACAAAGAAGTAAATAAGTACAAGTGTGGAAAGCATCCTTTTGTTTGTAGAATCATACCATTTGTGATTTATGTCTATTTTTTCAAATGTAACTATCATAATATTTAATAGACTTCATTTTGAAGTCCCCTTGGTTTTGTGTTAACATAAGGATTTTAATCATATGCTGCAGTTTCTTTGTGACTCTATTTTCATACTCATAAAATTAGTACTACAGCTTCAGCTGAGTGATCTGTGAATTTTTATTAATTTATTCTTTCTAGTGCATTACATTCCAGCCATACTTCCCTCCCTCCTCTCTTCTATTCCCTTTACACCTCACCTTTTCCCTGGATCTCCTCCTCCTTTATTTCCCTTCTGAAAAGAGTAGACCTCCCAAGACATCAACCAAATACAGCATAACGAGTTACCAAAAGATTAGGCACATGCCCTGATAACAAATCCTTTGAGAAAACCCAGTAGGAGGAAAACAGTCTCAAAAAGACAAAAGAGTCAAGAGTCAATCACCCCCCACTCTCACTTTTAGGAGCCCCATAAGAAGAACAAGCCACACGACCATAACCCACACGCACAGTCTGATGCAGTCTCTATGATTGCCACATTAAGTTTCTAGGAACCCCTATGAGCCCTGCTTAGCTGATTCTATGGGATGTATTCTTATGATGTCCTTAACTCCTCTGCCTCTTACAATCCTTTCTCCTGCTTGTCTATGGAGTTCTATGAGCTCAGCCCAATGTTTGCCTGTCCTGTGGGTCTCTGCATCTGCTCCCGTTAGTTGCTGGTGGAGGCCTGATTATAGTTGGGCTAAGCACAAATCAATTCATGAGTATAGCCGAATATCCTTAGGAATCAGTTCACTGAGTTTTCATTGACTTTTTTTCTGCTGTGTTTGATCCTTCCCTAGGTCTCTGCAATATCCAGCCTTCATTTTCTGACTCCAGGCATTGTCAGGCATGGGTTCCTTGTAGTGGCATGGTCCTCAAGTTGTACCAGTCCTTGCTTGGCTAGTCCAATACCTTTTGCACTACCATCACAAGGCACATCTTGTAGGTAGTACAGATTATAGGCTGAAGGATTTGTGACTGGGTGGTGTCACAGTTCCACCGCTGGAAAGCTCGCCTTGTTATCAGAGATGGTCAGTTCCTTATCACCGACTATTAGTGGTCTTTTCTAAGGCAACCCCTTAGATTCCAGGAAGCTTCCAGTGCATTAGGTTTCCACATCAATTACACTCATTTCTCTCCATGCTCTCTACCTCCATTTCCTTCTGTCTGGTTCCTGCTGCTACCATCCCTGACCCTCCACCTGTCCAACAGTGAAATCTATCCCATTTCCACATCCTTGGGAGATCCTTGTGTGCACCACCTCCTCTCAAGTCCTTCTTGTTACTTAGCCTCTCTGAGTCTATGGGTTGTAGCATGATAATCTTTCACTTAATACCTATTATCCACTTAAAAGTGATTCTAAAATCAACAACAAGTAGATTATCTTTATGTTACAAAATTTTGTTGCCAATTCTTATATATGAATGCATGATAGTACAGCTTTTAATATCTCATTAAAAAGACATTGTTTTTAAATCTTATCATTTATAGATCTGGTTTCTGAATGACTCCAACCCTGAGTTACCAGTTTTAAGATTTACTTTTAATAATTTTCAAAAGTTGTTAAGAGATATTAATTGGCTAAAATCTCATCTTAAGCTTACCATAGGAGAACTTGAACCTCTGTTTGATATTCTCAAGGGAGATAGATGCAAATCCTAATTCCCACTGACAATTAATTGATGAGAGATAGATTGCTTTGTAGAAAATAGAGTAAGCTGATAGTTATCAACAGATACATTATATAGAGTATGATAAATTGTTGGCTGTTTTGAGTTATTGCTACTCATGTGATCACAACAGCCCTTTGGCAAAAGAAACCATTAATGTAGATTCATCTTTCTTCATCTGGAAGTAAAGTTTGAACATCCTATTATGAAACTATTGCAGTGTTAATACAGGATTGTAAGATAGAATCCTGAAAGTATTTTGGATGAAATGTTTATCCCTTATTCCAAATAAAAATTAAATTGGTTATTGGAGAATAATGCTATTTGGCTTATTACATGGCAAACTTTTTAGGCAAATTTGACAATCATTATCCATAAGACAAGTTAAGTTTTTCTCTATGCATGCTTTTGTATTTCCTATAAATTTACATGCAGCCCATAGAAAAGATGTTTATTGCATTTACAGATGCCTCATCTATTAAAAAAACAGTATATGTAATTATATCACATGTTCATTTTCTTAAATTTCCCCTGCTTCAGCACAAATAACTGTGTTGTAGCCACTGTTTGAAATGCTGAAAAATCAAGCTTTCAATTTGTATGCTCATAGCCAGTATATAGCTCATGGTTTATAATTGCTTAAAATTGTTCCTTTTCTCTATATTGCTAATTCTCAAATTTTACAGTTATTTATACAAATACAGCTTAATTTAAGAAATATTCACTGTATATAAGTTAAATTGCAAAAACTTGTTCTCAGTGTCCTCAAAGTTTTCATAATGGTGTTGAGCCTTGAGGACTTATGTGTAATCAATTATGGCAAATGAATGTTACTCATTTTTTATTTTAGAAAAATTAAAATACGTACATGTGACTTGGTACTTTTAGGCTTTCTAGTTGCAACTGCTTTAACAAAAAAAGCAACTAAAAATTATAATTAGTTATTGCCTACATTATTTTTCTATGCTTGGTGTTCTATATCAAATTATAAACAATGGAACTGGCTATTGCAGTCAAACATTTGAGATGTTTTGTTGACAATTTAATATTATCCTTATTACTAAGATTCCTTATTATCAAGGACAAAGAATTCTGAAAGAGAGATTATAGAACTTTAAAATAATATCTTGATAACTCTCTTGAATGTGGGAAGAGCAGCTACTGATTCTTCTTCCGTGGTTTTTGCAAAAAACTCTGAAAAATTGGCTCCTTAAAACTAAAATGGGGGAATTATACCCCCCAAGGTCACCAAAAGCAAACCTTGCTTTTGTCTTATTTTAAATTTTCTGCAAACTGATGCTAAAGGTCAGTCTGCAGTGGATCGCCACTGGCATCCAGTTACCTCCAGCTCATTTGCCAGGGTCATGTGGAGAGACCCATTAACTAATACTTGGTGTGGTCCTGACCCTGTTTTAGTCTGTGGTCATGGTTCAGTCTGTATTTTTTCAAGAAAAAGAAAATGGAGCCCGATGGTTACCTGAAAGATTGGTCTGTCAAGTGGACACAGATCTTGAGCCTAATAATTATGATTCTAATGATGATGGCTCAATCCTTATCAGCCTGCTGATTTAACCTGGTATGTGTCTCCTCTCTTACTGCAGAGTGTTTTTATCAATACTTAAAGCCACCCACTATATACCTGGTGGCCAGACTTGTATCTGATCCCTGCCAATCAGCAGTTGGATTAAATGCTGGAACATTTCCACTTTACTTTATACATTGCTTGGATAATCATGTTGCTTTTAACTTTTGAACCTTGTATTTTAAGCAGATTGATTGCCCTCACACAGGATCACTCAGCAAACTCAGCTTTCATCATGGCAGTTATCCATCGCTATGAAAAATTGCATCCAGTGCATGCCCACAGGTCCTTTGGTCTCATTGTGGTTTTGGTCTATATGGAAAGAGTGTGCCAATGATGGCTGGTTAGTCAAAGACGGGTAACAGTGTTCTTGAGCTCCTATAAACCTAAGACAGAGGCATACATCAAGTGCTATGTATGTTTCCTCGAAGACGGTTAATATAGGAGTAATATAGACACTGACCTAAGCCAGGCACAGTCGCCCAGCCACTTGAGACCCTATATGGGATGAAATCTTGTGCCCAGTCCAGCTGCTGGCACTGCTCATCTTTATAAAACTAAAAAGGGGGAACTGTGCCCTTTCCCCAGCCTTGCATGCCTGAGAGACCTTGTTTACCACAGTAGACCAAAACAATAGGACTCAGGTGTTAACCACCTTGGCAGACCCACAGTCTGCTACAGGAGCTGAGAGGAATAGACTGCCTGCTGAGCTTGCCTTGAGACACCTCCAGCCCCAGCCCACCCCAAGAGATCAAGGATGGATTCATGAAGCAGACACAACTCTGGGGTGGGTTGGGCTTCCCCTTTAAATTGAAAGCTGAACATTAAAGCATTGAGCCTCGATCATAAAAAAAAAAAAAAAAAAAGTGATTCTACACCATGCTTGTTTTTCTCGATCTGGACTACATCACTCAGGAAAGTATTCTCTAGTTCCATGCACTTGCTTAAAAATTTCATGGTATCCTTTTTTAATAAATGAGTAATATCACTCTGTATAAATATATCACATTTTCTTTATCTATTCTCTGGGTGAGGGATATCTGGATTGGTTCCATTCTGGGTATTATGAATAAAGCTGCTATGAATGTATTTCACAAGAGTCCTTGTGTTAAGATGAAACATCCTTTGAGTATATATGCCCAGGAGTGCTATAGCTGGGACTTGAGATAGGTCAAATCCCACTTTTCTGAGGAAGTGCCATACTGATTCCTATAGTGGCTGTACAAGTTTGCCCTCCCATCAGCAATGGAGTTCTTCTTGCTCCACATCCTTTTACACATGAGCTGTCATTTGTGATTCTGATATTAGCCCATTTGATAGGTATAAGATAGAATCTCAAAGTTGTTTTGATTTGCATTTGCCTGATAGCTAAGGACGTTGAACATTTCTTTAAGTGTTTCTCAGCCATTTGAGATTACTCAATTGAGAATTGTCTGTTTAGACATGTATCCTAATTTTAACTGGATTATTTGGTTTGTTGATACGTTGATATCTATTTCCTTGGTTGTTTTTGTTTTGAATATATACTACTGATAGAGTCTGGCTTAATCATTCTTTACAATTGGAACTGTATTAATTTCCTATCCTAGTTGTTTACGGTTTGATACTCTCTCAAGAGGCTGGCAGCAACAGTGACTGATGTTCTCCTTTGGTCAACCAGGCCAGAAGAAAATGATGCTACCCTGTAGCTTATTTAGTTATTATTTAGTTATGTTTTCTCATTGTACATATTCACTGCATGGTTGATTATGGTACATATTCAACACATGATGGATTTGTTGAGATGTTTTGTAGATGCCTTGTATTTGTTCAGCATCTATGGTAAATGTTTTTAAAGTTTTTATGATAAGTACACTTTTTCTCATAAAGGATGATCTTCAACATCAAGTCTATAAATATTCTCACACCAAAGAGTACTAGGTATTTAAATGGAACAGGAAAGAAAAATACAAAATTTAAAACATGCAAAGCAACCTTATAAAATAGCCTTTATTGTCCTCAATAAGAAGAGATTATTTGATATTATAATACTTGTAAACTCACAAAATCACGTTTATTTCAAAACGCCCTCTCCTAATATTCTAACTGTAATTTAGAAATCTAGTAATTCTCTTAACATCAAGTAATTTATGAATACTAGATTCATCTTTTTGACATGTAAGATGTTGACAGTTCTTGTACTTTTTTGATAGTCCATGTCATTATGAAGGAAGATATTTGCTTAAGATCAACCATTTTACCCAGAAAAATAGAACATGTTGATAGTTTATACACATGATGTTAGAAATCTGTTGCTCTTTGTTTTGTGTGTACTTTACTTAGTGTAATTCTTTACAGTATCAGTCTGTGGTGTTAAGATATATTGGGTTTCTTTTTTCCATCTTACACAACTGCATGAATTCTGCATGACATATAGCATATGTCAATAAGAGGTCAAATTTTATCAAACTTTTTTATCAAACCTCTAATATTACATATTTCTATCCAATGATCCCATATTGATAAGTTGGGCTGCAAAGGCCAACCAGTGAATATCTAATGAATGAACCTTTCTAACTTTTTCTCAGTAGTTACCCTGATACCCTTTTCAATGAAAACAGAATTTACTGGTTTCATATATTTTAATGCATTACATACATGTTCCCAGACTAATTCTGCTCAATATTCAGTGTTTGTGTTTAGTACTTTTTCCCTACAAACCTACTAAGTTGGGTAACATCATTGTTTTTCTGTGTCCTAAAATCTCTATCCTTATTTACTCCATATGTACTTGAAAGTTACCAGTTTTCTGTCTCACCAGAAGTCTTCAATTTTGTGGCTTTTAATTATTTTTTGTCCAACAAAGTATCTTAAAGTAGTAATTACTATTTCAATTTCTTTGAGCCCATCTTTAAAAGGTATGTCCTATTTTCAAAGTCAATGAGATGACTTTTGCCCAGTCCATTCTCCACTGCACGGAGAGCAGTACAGTAATGTCGAGTCAGTTTTTAGGGTCACATTTATCTTACCATATTTTCCAATTATCTATTTAATTTCTTTAACTCTTAGAACATTATAATTCCCTATTGCTTTAGGAAACAATGAGAAGAATTGATC
The DNA here is from genome assembly GCA_021653895.1 of Mastomys natalensis. Lineage (NCBI taxonomy): Eukaryota > Metazoa > Chordata > Mammalia > Rodentia > Muridae > Mastomys > Mastomys natalensis. The sequence continues at coordinate 352,306 of JAJTUV010000329.1, read as the reverse complement.
CATATCTTGCTAATAAGAATTCATTCTCACTGCTTTAGCATATGGAAACTTGTCCATTATATAGTTAAAAGAACTGTATCTTGACATGTGGCTGTATTTTAAAATATACCACTCCACCTTCCCTCATTTGTTGTCAGGGTTCCATTAATCTTTGTCATTCTGACCATAGCAAAATGAAAATTTAATATTATTTTGGTTTGCATTGCCCTCATTGCTAGAGACAATGAATATTTTTTTAAATATTCTTTAGCCATTATTTTTCTTTTGAAAACTCTCTATTCAGGTGACCTCCCAGTCAAGAGCTGACTTTTCTGGAGAGCCCAGAGCCCAGAGTTATTTATTCTCCATTTTTTTTCAAATGGCTCATTTCTTTGACTCTTTGTTCTGTGAGTTATTTATATATTCTGGATACTGTTTCTTTGTTAGATATACAACAACAAATATATGTGGGCTTTCTCTTCAATCACTTGATCTCTCTTTAGCTCTACAGATATATTCTTTAGTTGAATAAAGTCTCAGGCATCAATTGGTCTGAATTCATGGGTAGATGGAATCCTATTTTAAAAGTCTGGTCTGACACAAATATCATGTTTTCTTCTATCAGTTTTAATGTTTCAGGCTTCAAGCTTTGATAGATATGAATCTGTATTCTTTTGAATGTGGCTATCCAGGTTTTTTTTTTCAGCATCATTTGTTAATGGTGTTTTTTTTTTTTTTTTCCTGATCTTAGGATTTTTTTTTTTGCATCTTTTCCAAATATTCAGTGACTGAATTTACATACATTTGTGTTTAGTTCTTCAAGTTTGATCCATTGGTGTACATGGCTGTTTTTGTGTCAGTTTCATAATTTATATTAATATGTCACTGTGGTAAATATTGATGTGAATTGTTTACCTTTCCTGTAGTGTTTGCTTTGCTTAGGATTGTTTTGACTATGCAGGGTCTCTTTTGGGATTCCGAACTGGTCCAGTGATTATGGAAATCTCTATGGAGAAATCTCTCAAAAAACAAAGATAGATCTATCATATGAGCTAGCTGTACCACTTTTGGTGTATGTCCAGAGGATTTGACATCCTATACTATGGCCATGTTCATTGCTGTTCTGAACATGATGGGTAGAAAATGGAAACAGTAAAAACATTCTTCCACTGATGAATGAATAATGAAAATGTGTTACATATACACTGAATATTATTCGGGTGTAAAGAAATTAACCTATGGACTTTGCAAGTAATTAGATGGAACTAGAAAAGATCATTCTGAGTGGGGTAACATAACTGCAGAAAGGCAAATGCCACATGTTCTTTCATTAAAGACTGCTAGTTCCATATCTTCAGTTGTAAACATACAGCTTGTACTAATTGGTTACTAATTGAAGAAACCAAGAAAGTAAGTAGAACAGGACTATTGACAGTATAGGCATTTTGGAGACTAATGTAGAAGGAAACATCAGTCTACAAATGAGATGATCAGGGAAATTGGAAGGCTGAGCTGTGGAGAGGGAAGTAAATGCAGAAGAAAGATAGAGGAGAGTAATGGGGAGAGGAAGGTCCAAGTGATGTGATTCATGAAATTGGAAAGCAGGACTGGGGTTCCTTTGGATGGAGAAGGGAAAATACACAAGAGAGAAGGGTAAAATAAGAAAAAGCATGTCTGGAAAAGCACAAAAAAATCACAGTATTACAGATTTATCTTTTATCTGTATCTTATAAATATGTATCTTATATCTTTATATTCTAAATCTATAATACTTGTAACTGTGTATATATGTAAATAATTTTTCTGACTTTTATCATATAGGCTGGCAATACTCTCTCCAAGAGCCAAATTTTGCCTTTAAATGTCCAATACAGATCAAGAGAAGCCCCCATTTACATTGTTGGTCAGGACAGTTCAAGACATTTCCAAACTCACAGCTTATCAATATTGCCATTGTTTATGGTTCTAAGGCTGAAGCTAACTCCCTTTTGATAAAATCAACATATATATCAGGAACAATACTCAAAATACGTCTACTCTAGAACTAACCTAAATCTATTCCTCATGAGGACTACCTTTCATGATACCTAAAGGCACCATGGAAGCTTTCAAGGAAGGGATGCTATCAACATTCTAACCAGCTATGATGCCTGTGAACCATATCAGTGCCCAGCCTAACACTATAACAAAAAGGTTGCAACAGTAGAATATATACCTTGATGGTAACCATCAGCTGCAATTGGACTTAAGCCTTGTTCAACCAGATCGAATCCATGGAAAACTATGTAATCAATCAGTGTTGGTGAAGCCATGCATAGTAGAAAGAGAATCTACCAATCACTATTTAAGTAAACCAACATAATCTCTAACAACAATGTAAACATCTATTCTTAAAACTACATATAAATATAGTCTTTACTCCTCATCAAAGAAACCTCAAAGAAATGATACCCATTTAAAATTCAGAATTGAGGATCCCAGACCCAGGGGATAGATCTACAAAATACCCCCATAAGTGAGGCTCAGAAAACATTGAAGAAGAGGGACCAAAGGTTATATAGGTAACATCAGATAGTTTTCTGTGAGATGGTGTCTCCTATGAATGTCAACAACAACACCCAGAAAGTCTTATCAACATGATTGCCCAAACATGAGCTGAACAATGGTGATACCAGTAGACATGCTAAAGTGGATGGGAGAGAACTGAGAAGGCCTCAACCCTACATAAAGAACTGCAGTCAACTAAAGAATATTGAAACAGGGAGAAATAGTCTTCCTTATAGAAAGACACAATTTGTTTTCCAATATCAAACGGTCATCATTGAAAATATACATAGAGGTAATATTATACAGATTGAGCAGGTTATATTTAGGGATACATATGTATTTATAAACAAATGTATATGTTATAATAGTAAGAAATAGGCCATGAATTTGAAAGAAAGAAAAGAATATGTAAGGTTTGTTAGGAGAAAAAAGAAGAGAGAAATATTGTAAGTACATTATAATCTCAAAAAATTCCATAACTCCCTTTACTTATCCTTATTTTGTATTTCTGTATTATCTTTTATTAAAAGATAAGACAACTTAATTTACTGGGTAATTTTCACTAAATTACCGTATTAAATTTTCTAAAATTTACTTTGGCATTTTCAATTGTTCTTAATGAATTTCAAAATGAACCAGCATTTCTAAGTTAAAAAGCAGTGATAATGGTTCACAGGAGAGGCCATGCCTTTAAGCTTATTTTACTCCTCCTGACATTTAAACAGGCATTTTTACGAACAAAGGTGATGGATTGCCTTTGTCTTAAGTTGTAAATTTTCTACAGCATTCAAATAATTCATGGGAACATCAAATAAATCATTCTAATGATTGTGGAAATGTGAATTGAGAGGTATAAATGTTGGCTTTATATAATTTTCTTCAGGTTTGATACAATTACTGCCTTGCACAAAACAACTGTAGGTCCCCTATGCTCATTACCACCTATAAAATGAAGCTTTAAAAATGTGGTGATGTGTGTACTGATTGCAAGTAACATTCAATTATCTATTTTCTCAAGAAAATACTGCTGAATAATAATAACTCATAACATTTGGATAAATGTTCTCTTTAAAAGAAATCTGCTGACATTTCTATCTCTTACTCTAATTACTTTAAAAAAGAGCAATTACATAATCCAATAGGATACAAACAAATGAGATAAACAACTTAATAGTTTGTGATTTAATGATATTTTTCTAGTTTAAAAATAACTAAACTGCATTGCTTAAATGTATGCTAAAATATCTTGAAAAATATTTGTGTTAATAGTGTCATACATACTATACCACACAGAGGCAAAGATAGAGTTTTACTTTGCATTTCTTTTTTCTTTGTTTGTTTGTTTTTTGTTTTGTTTTGTTTTTAAGACAGGGTTTCTCTGTGTAGCCCTGGCTGTCCTGGAACTCACTCTGTAGACCAGGCTGACCTCGAACTCAGAAATCTGCCTGCCTCTGCCTCCCAAGTGCTGGGATTAAAGGCGTGCGCCACCACTGCCCTGCTTACTTTGCATTTCTTACTTCACTTTATTTCTTTACTTTGCCCAAAATCAATAACAATAACAAAACACTGTCCCTGCAACTGGTGAGGCAGGAGTGAGTGGGTGGGTTTGGGAGCACCTCATAGAAGCTGGTGGGAGGGGTAGGGAATAGGGAATTTGTAGAGGGGAATCCTGGAAGGAGGATAACATTTAAAATGTAATTAAATAAAAAAAAACAATAAAAAATAAAATAAAATAGGCAAGAATCTTTCTATACTGTCAAAAATATATTTTAAAAAACACAGAAAAAGTGGATTACATTGACTATAGTACATATTCATATGTTAGTCCACATAAATGTTTTATAAAATCCATTAGTATTTAACTTATTCAGTGTATAAATGTCATGTATATAGGGTATTATATAAATGCTATACAAATTAAACTATTTACAACTATATTTAAACATTACATAAAATTGTCCATGTACCATTTTATAGAGATATCACTACATACATTCTATTTTTAATTTATAAATGAGCTCCTATTAATACAATATTATATTAAACCCAAATTTATTGATTATTGCAGTGTTGATATACAAAGAGGGCATTTAATACACTAGACAAGTGCTCTACCATTAAGCCATACTACTACGTTTTTTACATAGCTATTATTTTTCCAATAATTCATTTATTTATTCATTTTACTTTGTGACTGCAGCCCTCCCTCTTTCCTCTGAGTCCCCTTCCTACATAGTCCCTCCTGAATTTCTCCTCCCCTTCTCCTAGGAGAAGAAGGAGCCCTGCTATCTTGATTACCAACCACCCTGGCACATTAAGACACTGCAGGACTTGGCACATCCTCTTCCACTGAGTCCAGACATGCATCTCTGTTAGGGGAATAGAACCCACAGACAGGCAATCGAGTCAGGACAAGCACCCTGCTCCAGAAGACCAAGCTTTATATGTGCTACATAAAAGAGGAACACTGTGTGGAGTTGGGGAAATGAACTCCAGACCATGTATGCCCTTTGGTTGGTGATTCAATCTCTAGGAGCTCCCAAGGGTCCAGTTTAGTTGACTCTGTTGGTCTTCTTATAGAGAACTTTTGGCCTCTCAGTGCTTTAATTCTCTCCCCCCCCCCCAACTGTTGCACAAGACTCCCTGAGCTCTGCCAAATGTTTGACTATGGATCTCTGCTTCTGTTTAGGTCATCTGCTAGGTAGAGCAGGAATTCTAGGTTCCAGTCTGCAAGCATAACAGAGTATCTTTAATAGTTTCATGGATTGGTTCTTGCCCTTGGGATAGGTCTCAAGATGGGCCAGTTATTGGCTGGCCATTCACTCATATTCTGCTCCTTTTTTTTGTCCCTGAAAAACATAGTTACTTCTGAACTTCCCTTCCTCCCTCCATCCTTTCTTCCTCACATCCGACAGTCTTCCTCACTCTTCCCTCCCCTTCCCTTTCTATTTCGCTGGCTAGTTTTGACATCTGTTCTGTCTATGTAGCTCAGACTGCTTTTAACGTTCTAGTCATCCAATCTCAGCCTACCAAATGAAATGAAATTGAATGAAGCTTCTTTCTGTTACGTTGCATCATCACTGTTCCGGCAACTTCTACAGATTGAAATCTTGGTAAGTTCCTTCTTCATTTCCCCCAATCTACTATGAAAGAAAATATTTACTACAAACTGAAAACCTGTAGGCAAAATGGAATTACTCAGAGACACGGTTTGGTTTCCTTACCCTGAGTCAGTTGATACTACAGTATTGTTTGCCAGTTCGTTCTCTTCATTTCCTCATGGCCAGTATACTAGTCTGTTCAGAGTTAACAGAATCCTCAGTCTTTGCAGTTGGTTTTTGTTCATTTCAGGACAATCTTCCCTCTCTAAATCTTCTTCTTTCCTTGCCTTTCTCATATTAAATATCCTTTGACCTCTAAATTTTAATGTTATCAAATTCCCATTGTTGACTTCCAAGTACTCTGTTGAATAATTCGGCTCATTAACTCCAAGGTCTCTCCAACAAAAGTCAAGGTAGTACGATAAAAAAAGATGGTCAGAAGTAAAATATACATGAGTGGACACCTGACTCACTAGAGGATTTTAAGATTTTGGAAATGCAAAACCTTTTCAAGATGCTAAAATATAATACTAGTTTTTAATTTTTAAAAGTAGTTCAGGACATATTAATTGAAAACCTTTCTTTAGGCTATCTAGTGTTTTGGTTTTTTTTGTTTGTTTGTTTGTTTTTTTTTTCATTACCAAGCTAAATCCTTTATAGATCCATGGATTCTTGTGGATGGGTCAACATGGATAGAGTGGAGGTAAATATGATTATATATTTTTGCCATGAAATTTCTTTATTTACTGGAATTTGGGGTTTTACCATTTAATAGAAAAAGAGCTATTCCAGGTTCAAGGAGCACCTCGAGTAGTAAATTGCTGTGGTCCTAGAAATGACTTAATCTGTATAATACAATATTGAAAACTTGTGAATATTTTTTTATTAAATTACTGTTAGCTACTAAAAGAGCTATACAAATGTTTATAATTATTTATAATAAACATTACCCTCAGCATGTAGCCATGGCACTCAGTAGACTGCTGTGTTGGGAAAAGAGAGCAATAAGCTTTGCTTATAACCAACTAAGCGGGAGAGAAAGTAGGTTTTATTATGCAAAATTGTATTACGTTTGTTTCTATTACCATACAGCCAATTACCCCAAATTTACAGGCATAAAAGTACACTGACTTAACAATTCATGTTATTCAGAAGTCTGGATGGGCAACACCAGGATCTATCTGTTTAGGTTCGCACTATTGGGTGTTACAGAGGAATATCTACATCCAAGTTAATGCACTTTGATAGTCAAACTCTTCTCTGGTAAATTGACAACTAATTTTGTCCTCCTGGCTATTGATAGTGATCCACTTTCAACTTGCAGAAGCAACCATTATTTTCCTATTCTGGCCCACATCCTCCTTCCAGGCACAGATTGAATCTAAGCCATCACACGTTTTAAATATCTGAATTTCTGATTTTCCAAAAGGCCGGACAAGTTGTGTTCCTGTAAAAGATTTCGAAGGTAGATTAAGGAAACATATATTAAAGCCCTGGTTAAAGCCCCACTAACTGCTATTTTATTATACTTTCAAAGCCATTTACATCATTAACAATATCGGTTTAAAATTAAAACTATCGAGAAATGAAGAAGAGGTAATCAGTTTCAAATGTTGTGACATTTAACATTTAGAACATTGCTGAATACATATCTTTCCAATTTTAAAGAAAGACATTGGCAAAGTCAATATTATTATTCTCTTTACCAGTTGAGAAACTGAGATTTCTAGACTATTACTGTTCTACTCATAAGGGCAGTTTGCTGAATTTGAATGAATCGCAGATATATTTTTCCAAGTCAGATGTCATCCTGAGACTTGAAGGAAAGTAACATTGGGAAAATGACATGTTTTGAGCAATTTCTAGATTTTCTTCATGAAAATGGCTGATTCCAAAACATTTTTTTTTTTTCTCATAGAAAAGCAAAAGACAGAAAACCTATAGGAAATGCTATGCTTATGACTTTACACATTCTACCTAGGGCTATAACTCAGTAGCTCTTTGGAAAATGTTAAGCTTTGTTGTTCTTGTTGTTGTTTTTAACTTTGTCCCTCTCTTTCTTATTCATGGATTTTGTGTTACATAGAACTAGTTTTAGTTTATTGGTTTCAGCATTTTTTATATTCAAGTACTGAGTCAGTTTTGAAGGATTAAATAGTTATGTTTCTTAATGAGTTTCCTTGCAAATATTTTCCTAGTAGAAAGCTAAGGATTCTAATTTTTTGTTATTTTGAGTTGATTTTGAATATAGGACCTTTAATTTATTTTGCAGTTTCCTTGTTTAATGTTTAATGCCTGTTCTTTGCAACAATTGTTGCATGGTTTAAATAATGTGTCAAGAGCTTTATGTGCTACTTCTAAGAGTTTGGTATTTGTCACTGGGCTTGGACAAGGAAGTAGGCTTAGATAAAAGTAACAGTGACCACGGGCTTTGTTTACTATTTTGTTGAATTATTTCTTTATGTGATCTTTTTGCTTACTACTTTGTTTCATTCGGTTTTTTTTTTTTTGTGTGTGTGATCTCCTTTTTACTACTTCACTTGATTCCTTTGCCTTTGATCTAAGAACTGGCCATGTGTTTTAAATGTACCTAGAATGATACAAAGGCAGAATGGGAAAGAATAAATCTGCTTCAGCCTTAGTACTGGCTGGAGTCATGTTATAAATTTGTCTTTTTTTCTTTTTAATCCTTACTCCCTCGCTTGAGTCCCTGTTGACTGACTGAGCTGGCTTGGTCAATAATTCATTATCATCACTTGTATTATCTTGTTAGCTGATGCTCTTTTCTTATATAACACAGTTTTAGTTACTTTGATTGGCTTTATTAGATTATCAAATTGAGCAACAATATAACATATTTCCTTTAAAATTAATACAGATGCATAACACAAAAGGAGATATTGGTAAAGCAACTTAGTGTTACCAAAATATTATATGCCTTAATTTCTAAGTTTAGCATATGTATTGTCTAATTTGGTAATAATTTCCTACATCTCACAGAAATTCCTTTTTACAATCCTTGAATATAAAGATACCTTTATATATTCATATGTCTCTGTAAGATAGAATTGATTTAGAATGACTGGGATTTTAAGCATGTGGTTCAGTTTATGATATAATGTAAGCATATATTAAATACTATATTTGATATTAGGATATGCATCTCACATTTTGGATGAATTTGAAAAATTCTGAAGTAGTCACATCACTACTAAATTAGAAAAAGCATGTACCACAGGTTCACTTTCTATGATCCAGGGAAATAATATTATTGTTTCATCATCATCTTAATATGGTCTCATAATATCTTCTCTAAATTCAATATGGCAAAAATTGTGCTTGTGATCCACATTACCTTCCATATCCATTGCAATGCAAATAAATATTTAAGGCATGTAACTATTTATTTAGGAAGTTATATATTTCTAAATCTGCTTATTTAATGGGTCTGAAACATTAGCATACATAAACACGAAGCACATATGTATACACCACTCATCCCTTGTAGGCATTTCATTCAATGGGATAGAGCAACAGAAAGTGACTTTAGTTTAGATCTTTGGTATAACATACAATTTTGAGTATTAAGTTGTCAGATACAATAAATATATTTTTCCTTGTAATAGTGAATAATGTATAATATCTGATATGCCATATGTTGTTTACCCATTTACTGTTTTGATGCTCACTTAAATGTCATTAGCATATGACTTTTATATGAAATGTTCTCAGGAAAATTTGGTGGAGATCTTTTCATGTATATAGATTGTTCATTAGCTTTAGATGATGCCAAGATAGAGAATCCCAAATTGCAATTAAATATATATCTGTTTAATAAATTACCTTATTTACAGGATCAGAGTCACAACATGTAATATTATTAATATTTTCCCATTCATATGTTTCTTGTAAGTGTCATTGTGGGGTTTTTTTCTGTTGTTGTTGTTGATTTTCAGTTCTCTCTAACAAATGATATTGAATATTTTTGTGTATTTTAAAGAATTGTATATCCATGTGTATACAATTTTTATGTGTTTTAAGTTCTATTTGTCTTACTTTTATGTGTTCACTAAGGTCCTAATAAAGCAAAAAGAGACTTATAGTTGAAGCAAAAGAGAAAATGAAGTAACAGATGTCAAAGTGGTCTATTTGTAGGATAATGCCCAAGGTCAAGGAATGATCGCTTCCCAGACAGCTGGTCACAGCTCTAGTTCATCAAAATCACCTTAACATGAATGGAGGCCACATGCATAAGTGGCACTGGTACAATAAAATTTCACAATTGCAGTTTCAATAGACCTATTGTATTCTCATGTGAATTTAAGCTTGATATATATTATAGGAACTATAGTATTGATGTACATAAGAAATTCAAATTTCACTTGCAGTATACTATTAGTGATTGTAATAATAAACAGCCAGTTCTTTGACTGTTTTCATAAAAATTTGTTATCGAAACTGCATAGGTTTCTTCCAGTTTGTTTTGGTCTTCGGTGAACCTCACTTCCTCATCTGATGCCAATTTTTGAACTACCTCAGGTATGTCTTTCTTGTGACTGTGGAAAAAATCATAATAGCATCATTTTTGGTAAATTGATGGGTATTTGTCTCTCCCTAGTTTGCTAAAACCTTAACCCCATAGGCATGTTCTGAGCTGGCATATGCTGAATCTTTGTTGTAGTATAGAAAGCTTTGAAACTTGATCAGAGATCATATTACCTCATTAATAGGGAGTTTGACAGAAAAGTTAATTCCATTGGTCTAGACAAAGTCATGATGCTTAAAATTCAGTGGTAATAATGAGCAAGCAGAGCATTATGTATTTAATTTTGGACCCACTAGGCCCACAATAATAAAAAATGGTCACGATTTAAACAAGGTAGATATTTCTTGTATGACACAACAACCTGGAACTGTAAGTATTGGAAGGAAGTTTGGAGATCTTGTTGCCATAATTCAATTTTGCAGTGTCCACTTCAGGTTCTATGAGAATCATTGGATGATTAATCTTTGTATACTTGTTTACATTATCGGGAGGAAAAAATAAATTAAGACGGAATATATTGTATTCAGTATTTCTCCTAAGAATTACATATGAGCACTGAACTATATATAACAACCTAGTAGATTGTGGACTCGCCTCTGAATGTGCAGCCTTTGATTCACAAAAGAGTAGAGGAGCAGTGAGGAGGAAAACAGAAGAAGTATAGAGACACAGCAATCATTTCTGCATGTGTGCACGTTACAATTTTAATATTTACATTCTTTTCTTCTTTGATACTGAATTTAGTAAACCTCAAATATAATTCATGAATTTGTTATCAATAAAAATATTAGTATATTTGTAACATATAAGTGTAACATATTAATAAGTGCATGAATCTATTATGTTTTTATTTACGCTACTATTTTATATTTTTCATATTTAATATCTTTCATGCACATATATGTGTCAACACAAAAACAATTTATGCAAAACTTTAAGAGAAATAAATTATTTCCATTAAAACTTTCATTGCTAACCCAGTCAGATAAAATATTTTTAAAATGCCAATTACCTTCGGAATGTAGTAGTTACTTCCCAGTAGTTCTTGTAAGTTATCTTCTTATAATCAGGAATGCTTGCATTCTTTGAATTAAAATTACCCTTTCAGCCAGTATGCTCCAGAGCTCCTAAGGCACTCATCTTCAAAGTCGTTTCTCTGCTGGATGGTTGTCTGCACAGCATTTTGTAGAGCTCATGTTCATTCATTTTTACATGGACCTAACGAAGTTCTCTCTGCAATTGCCAGTCCTGTAGCCTGGGGATTTCTATTTTAAACCCTCTGAAAGTTACATTTCCATTTAGCAACATATCATGTATTTCAAACATAATCTAAAACTAATATTAGAATCCTTCCCTCCAAAGTTACAAATCATCAAATAAAGTAGATTTTAAACACAAAGCTTGCATTTCTAATAGTAACATAAGCAAGGATCATAGTATGTCTGCATATAGAAAAATGCAAATAGATCCATATGAATCAATCCAGTACAATTCTCAACTCTAAGTGGATTAAATACCTGAAAATAAAACCAGATACACTAAATCTGGTAAGAGACAGTGGGGAATAGCCTTGGACTTTGTTGATTTGTAATGCTAAATGTGCGTTCCACAAGACCTGGAGTCTGCTATTTTATCATGCCCCCAAGTTATTTCTGATTAGTAAATAAAGATATCAACAGTCAGTAGCTGAACAGAAGAGATAGAAAAAAGAGACTTAGGATTCCTGGGCTTAAGGTCAGAGGAAAACAACAAGGAGCATAGAAGGTGAGAAGAAAGGGAATTCGCCATGGATTAGGTGAGTTCATGAAAATATAGTCCTGAGGGATGGCCAGTTGGAGTCAAGAGAAGCCCATATGAAACATAGTAAGTAGTAAGTAATAACTCAAGGTTATCAATAGGAAATTAGATTCTAATAATATACAGGGTAAGCAGCTTCCAAGCTCTTAAATATAAAGGGTATGTATGGTTTTTATATGGGAATTGAATAATCAAAACTGAGTAGAAATCCTGGATTATGATTAAAAATTTCTACTTGTGCATAGGCACAAGGGACTAGATCCTGAACAGAATACCAACAGCTCATGCACTAAGATCGACAATTAACAAATAGCAACTTATGAAACGAAAAAGCTTCTATAAGACACAGGATGCCACTAGTAGGACAACACAGCACCCTAGAGAATAGGAAAAGAGTTTCACCAGCCCTACATCTGATGAGGGCTGATATTAATTAACTATATATCAACAAACAAAATAGCCCCATTAAAAATGGGGTACAGAGCTAAACAGAATTCTTGATAGAGGAATTTGTAATGGCCGAGAAGAACTTTTAGAAATGTTCAGCTTCCTTAGTCATTACGATATTCTAAGTCAAAATGACTCTGAAATTCCATCCTATGTCTGTCAGAATGGCTAAGATAAAACCTCAAGTTATGGCTCATACTGGTGAGTATGTGAGGCAAGGGGAACAGGCCTCCGTTGCTGGTAGGAGTGCAAACGAGTACAACCACTTTGAAAATCAACATAGTGTTTTCTTAGAAAATTGGAAACAGTTCTACCCTAATACAAATCTATATCACTACTCAGCATATATCTCAAAGATACCCCAATATACCACCGGGACAGTTGCTCAGCTATGTTCATTGAAGCTTTATTTATAATGGGCAGAAACTGGAAAAAAAATCATTTCTCAACCAAATAATGGATATTGAAAATTTGATACACAATGGTATATTGATCATCTACTTAAAATTTGCAGGGATATGGATGAAACTACCAAAGATCAATCATCCTGAGGTAATCCAGAATGACAAACATAGTATGTACTCACTTGTAAGTAAGTATTAGTAAAAAAGTATAGGATAACCATGGTAAAACCCATGGACAAGAAAAGTTAAGTAGCAAGTACGGTAAAGGGGGAACTCTTGAATCTCACTAAGAAGTGAAAGTAGAATAGAAATCAGGAGTAGATTAGGGGAGGAAACTTGGTGAGAGAAGGGTCAATGAGGTAATCATGAGGGGTCAAGTGTAGGGAGGAATAACACACACACATAAACACACACACACACAAGCATATGCACATAGAGAGAGAGAGAGAGAGACAGAGAGAGAGAGAGAGAGAGAGAGAGAGAGAGAGAGAGAGAGAGAGAGACTAATGATGTGAAAGTTGACTTGAGGGGCCCATATATGGTAAATATTAACTTTCCTATTAAGCCAAGATAAGATCATAGAGTAATAAATTAAAAAGATAAAATAGAAGTATTTTTCTTCTTTGTTTCTTTTTTTTTTCTTTTCTTTTTTGAGTTAGGGAGTAATAAAGGGTCTCTAGAGTTTCATGAAATAAGAAAGTTCAAGCAGAGATCAAAGAAGCAGGAATTCTGGGGGAACTCTGTATTACCCCTCCCCCCAAAGGTAAAATTGTATTTGCTTCTACAAACATATTCATTCTCATCTGATTACACGATTCATAGTAATACAATAATCTCATATCTCCATAAGTATTGCTATGTTATTAACATTACAAACAACTCCTTAGTATGAGAAAGATTAAAGTATGTAATTGTATCCGGAAAACTAACAATATAAAACAAAGAACTCCAGGCTTCCTACACTCAACAAGCAGGGACAGAAGACACCTAGAAAGATGATGGGAACATATAGACTTGAATGGACCACAAATCTTACTTTCAGAGTATGAGCTTTTATTTTTGTTTGCTTGTTTGTTCATTTGTTTTGTTCTTAAATAAGTTCTAATCACTTTTTTGCAACCCACTCTTCCCCACTCAGTAAAAGGAAAACTCTTCCTGGGATGTAGAATACAGAGTAAGAAGAATGAAACATTGAAAAGATTTTACATAAATTATTGTCCACTGTAGACTGTTGAATTGATCTTTGGATTGCTCTGGCTTTCCAAGAAAGTTACACAAAGAAGAACTGAACTCAGAAAACGATTAAGGAAACCATCCTATGTCAAACACTGCCATTCCAAGACGAGCAAAGATTTATTGTGGGTGATAAAGTGTATTTCAGAAAACAAAAATACTGATTGTGAAATAGAACTCATAATAGAGATTAAAAAATAAATCTTTATAAATCACTGAGGAAAGAGCAGGTAAGGTGGGAACATCTACCAGTCTTGTTTGAAGAGAAAAATCCACAAATGAAATAGCTATCAGGTATATTTCATGTGTTACAATGAAGTGAAAGTGGAGAAAGAAATATGAATAAGTAATCAGTAATAAATTAGAAAACGACATTCTGTTTTTAACAGCTGAATAATATTCCATTGTGTAAACGAACATTTTCTTTATGCATTCCTCAGTTGAGGGAAATGTAGGTTGTTTCCAGTTTCTGGCTATTAAAAACAAAGCTGCTATGAACATTGTTCAGTAATCTGTAGTGATTTCCTCAGAACTGAAGCATGTCATCCTGGGGGAGGAGGAAGATTCAAAATCATCAGATAGTAAGCAAATTTTAAAGCCTCAGGAATCTCAAACTTACAACGATCTGCTTGCTCGTCTTTCTGATGAATCCAGGGATGGGATACTGTTCTCAGGAATCCACCTAATCCCGGACAGGTTTCTCAGCGATGCAATTACCTTAAGCTACCTAGATTTCTGTAAGTGACAAGTCACTCAAACATTTATACATAATCTCAGTAAATTTAACATTTTCATTAATTACATTTGTATGTGAACCTTAGATTCATCTGTTGATAAAATCTTATCTGAGATGAACAGATATTTCATATTCCCATGAAATGTCAGACATCATTGCTTTTCTGTATTTCTGTAGTCTGTACCTTTGATCCTGGTTTATGTTAGGAATCCTTAATTTCAAGACACAGTCACTGGCAGTAACAGCAATGACAACACAAATTCAAGTTGCCATCTCATATCTCTTTGTTAGAAAGTAACCTAGCAAGTACTTCACAAAGCATACGAACATAAAAGTACCTCTGAAACCACCAAATCTTGCCTCAGAAATACATTAATAAAATAATTAATACATAGTACACATTTCCAACCACTGAAAACATAACTAATACACTTTTCTCCTTTTAATGTATTTTATATTCTCTCTGCCTATTAAAGGATCCATAAAGGATAATTAACATTTTCTTCAGTGTGTTACTAAAAATAATGCCCTAAAGGCCATGCCAATGGAGAAGCAGGCTCCAGCTGGCCATCAGACCAGGTTCCAAGGTTTTGTCTCTACTGGGAACTACAATGGATATATTGGTCTCAGTTTTAAGTGTTCTAAGGAGGTAGCCTCTGTCATGCCAGGGGCCATCATTTTGACCAAGCATCCCATCATGCCTGTGTGGAGAAGCTACTGTGGGAGCAAGATCAACAAGCCCCACACTGTTTCATGAGAGGAAATGGGCCACTGTGGCTCTATGATTGTGTACTTCATCTCTACTCCCAGAGGCATTGCCATTGTCTCTGTTCTTGGGACCAAGAAATTTTTGCTGATGGCCAGCATTGGGGATTGTGACACATCAGCCAGGCCAAAAATCAGGGGAATTTTGTCCATCTTTAAGGGCATCTCCACAACCTACAGATACTTGACCATGACCTCTGAACATAGACTTTATTCAGCAAGTCTTCTTATGAGAAATTCACTGACCACCCATTAAAACGCTCGATCAAATAAATTTCTTGAAGACAAAATAATATATTCAAATGACTTATAACCTACAGATCATAGATGATTTATATTAAAAGTTTAGAGTATCTAGACACATAAAGGTAAAATCCCTTCAAGTTTTCACTTCACATTGTTCATTTAAGAGTCTCCATTTAGAATACTCTTAAAGGAACACAAGAAACAGATTTTTTTCAGAAATTTGTTATGTATTTTACATATTATTTTCACTTATTTTAGGTAAAAAATTTGGTAGGTTTTAACCAGTAATTGAGTCCACTACATATCATCAAGCCTTAGAAGATTGGCCAAAAACATGGGATCATTTACTGCAATAGGCAAAGCATAATTTAAATAAAGATGTGTTTTATTTTTCCTCTTGTCTGAAGTAAACACTGTCATTTTGATGTATTTTAAGTTAACTGATCAATTAATTAATTAATTAAGTTAAACTCTGACCCCCTTACAGATCCTCCTTTTCCTCTGAGAGGGTACAGGCTCCTGTGTGTCCCCACACACTGGATTTTCAAGTCTCTGCAGGGATAGGTGCATCCTCTCCCTCTTTGACCAGGCAAGGCTGACTGAGGGCCTCGCTCCAACTTTATATGCTCTTTGGTTGGTGACTCAGTCTTTGAGAACTGCCAAGGATCCTGGTTAGTAGGATGGTCTTACTGTGGAGTTACTATCCCATTCACAGCCTTCAATCCTTCTCCTAATTCTTTTGTAAGAGTCCCCTACCAATATTTAACTGTGGATATCTGCATTTATTTCAGTCAGCTGCTGGGTAGAGCCTCTCAGAGGATGTCCTGCCCAGCAGGGCATTAAACAGGGTTCGGGGAGACCACCTAAGAGAGAATGGGGGAAAAACGTGCGAACGCAAAGAAACACGGCTTGTCTATAGGCTAATCAAATCGTAATTTTTACTTTTTTACACACAGGTTATATACACAAAAAGGCAGGATGTGGGGAAGGGGATGACACAGGAGCATAGGTGTCCAGGGAAGTACAGATGTCTTCCAGAACAGGGTGTCAGCTGGGTGAAGGTTCAGGGGACAGATCACTATGACTCAGACTATGACTCACTCCTCCTTATCTATGTTGGTACTATCCACCAAGGCTACCTATCTACAAGGTCTATAACTATTTAGCCTGGCAATTTTCCACCAAAGCTGCTTGTTTACAATAGCTTCAAGGCATCTGTTTCAGTGTTTTTCCACAGAGACCCAAGACTTTGTGTTAGCATGTATGTATGTCAGGCCTATTGCTGATTTTAGGCCTATGGCTGATTTTAGGCCTTCAGTATATAAGCGGGGCTGCCCCTGACAAGAGGACAGTTTTGCTAATTTTCTGTCTGTATGTATAAACAGAGTATAATTAATAGTGCAGGGATTGGTATTTGCCAACGGGATGAGTCTCAAATTGGGCCAGTTATTGGTTGGACACTCCTTCAGTCTCTACCCCATCATTGTCCCTGTGTTGCCTTTCAAAAGAACAATTTTGGGTGGAAAGTTTGTTGGTGGGTTGTTAACCTTATCCCTCCACTGGGGGTCCTGCCTGGCTACTGGTAATTGTTTCTTATTGCTTGTGCCCACTGTTAGGTACTAAGCTAAGGTCAACCACATTGACTCTTTGGAGTTCCTGCCATCCCAGGTCTCTGACACTTCCTAGAGATTCTCTACATTGCCTCACAACCCCATTGAAGTATTTTATAACGATGTCAATGTAACATGACTCTAATAAAACTCCAAATTCTTTCCTAGACAGTGGATATGAAATAATCAATAATTTTACTTTCCTGCTGTTGGTTTCTTGTACTGTCATTGTGCATTATTTGTGGACAGCAGTAGTACCAATTTGAAATGCATGAAAGAGTTGGTAAATTTTAAATTCTACTATGAAAATGCAAAAGTTGAAAAGAAATATTGCTTAGGTTGAAAAAGGCCTCTGTCCATTCCCTTTGCTAACAATTTAGTTAGACATTTTTTTCAAAGTCAAACTTAAGAGTCATGTCGAGAGCCATGCTCACCATGCCCTAGTTACTAACTATAACCTGGTTGAGTTAACTAGGGTCACTCACAAACTACACAGAGCAGCCATTCAAGTATGTAAAGCACAAGAGACAACAGAAACCCAGGATAAACTGTAAGCTGGTCCTCCAAGATCTGGAAAACTGCCCAAGGGCAGAGTCTATGTATGACTGGCATTTCTGATTAGGAAAAGGAATGCCAGCTCCATTTAGCTAAAGCTTAGGTTAAATGTTTCAGTGGACCTCAGAGTTGAATTTTGATTAAATTTTTTTAAGAACAATAACTCTACTGAATGTGGTGTTATATACTTGCAATCAATGCACAAGAGGATTCAGGTGAAAAAAAATGCAAGTTTAAGGCCATGCTGGGTTACATAATAAGATGACCTAACCAACCTAGGCTATCGAAGAGGTACTCTCAAAACATTTAGCACTAAAACAAAATAAGAGAAATAATGATTTTCTTTATAAGAGTTCAAAACACATTTTATTTAAAAAGTAGTTATTTTTATAGTAGTGTTAGGTATAAAACCATTATTTAAATATAATAAATAATAAATAATAAATTAATAAGTATTTATTTTAGCTAGTATTGTGATGGTCAAGTTATATAGCTTTGTGTTCATCTTTATTAGAAAAAATATGTATAATGCTTAAAATATTTTAATCTGAATGATATTTGTATTTATATGCTACATAAGATGGTAAAAAAATTACTGATGAATATAGGCACCTTTTAAAGTAATAACTGTCTGGTTATGGATAGCAAAGACTGAATTACTCATAGATGATTTAAGGTTCCTAATATATTCAATTTCCAATAATTACCCTTAAGAGCTATCTCTAAAATTAAAAAATATCAAACTCATTCCAAACATATTTTTATTGATAATTATAATACAACCTTTAACATCAAGATACATTTAGTTGGGGAATAGCAAACACAGACTTGAGCGTGCAAGCACCGGCTGTAGAATGGCAAGCAGAGGTTCGAGCACAGCAAGCACAAGCGTGAGCATGCCAAGCACAGACCCGAGCAATGCAAGCAGAAGCAGGAGCATGGCAAGCATAGGCCCGAGCATGGCAAGCACAGGCCTGAGCATGGCAAGAAAAGGCTGGAGCATGACAAGCACAGGCCCGAGCACGCAAATACAGGCCCGAGCATGGCAAGCTCAGGCCGGAGCAAGGCAAGCACAGGCCTGAGCATGGAAAGCACAGGCCCGGCCCGAGCAAGGCAAGCACAGGCCCCAGTATGGCAAGCAAAGGAGGGAGCATGGCAAGCACAGGCAGGAGCATGGCAAGCACAGGTCCCAGCACAACAAGCACAGGCTGTAGCATGGAAACAGGCCCGACTATGGCAAGCACAGGCCCAACACAGAAAGCAAAGACCCGACTACGGCAAGCACAGGCTGTAGCATGGCAAACAGTCCTGACCATGGCAAAAAAGGTCTGTTTCCATTTTTGGCCACTTCCTCTCCTGACCACCAAGGAACAATACCTGAGAGGACTCCCAGTGAGGATCCAGTACTGATGGAGTATCAGAAGCCAGAGGCCTCGTACTAGACCAATGAATGACTCATTGCAGTGCATTTGCAAGCAAAGAAGTGTGGACAAAAGGGTAAACACAGAGTGGGACACAGAGTGACACACTGCAGCTTCCATGATGAGATTTTTTTTCTTCTGTTGAGAGGACGATTACAAGGGTGGCGGACCTGTACAATGGGAGGGAGAGATGAGTGGGATTGGGGTGCATGATGTGACATTCACAATGAACTAATAAAGAGATGGTTAGAGAAAAAAAAGATACATTCAATTAAATATCATCTTATAAATAATGTAGTCATAATGAATGTATTGCATATTCCATTATAATTCCATGAAGAAGATCTATTGGTTCTATGATTTGCCAAAAATATTAGCATTAATTAGCATATATTTTCCTCATTAATAGAAGTAAATTACCACAAACATACCAGTTCGAAGACTACAGGAAATTGTTACAGTTACAGAGTACAGAGGGGCCAAGAGCAGCTTCAACATTTTCCTGTAGAGACTGTAGCAAAAGTGTCCTCCTTCCTAATTTAAATGCTCAGGGACAGACACAGTATGTTCCTTCTCATGACAGTGTATTTAACTTTTTAAAACTCAAGTTCACATAATGAAATTCATTATTTAATCATCATATAAATGATATGCTTCACTGGTTTTCTGCACAGAAAGCAAGGGAGATAGGTTAGGGTTGCATTCTGAGCAAAATATCTAAGCTAATCTGCAAGTGAATTAGAAATAAGTGATTCTTAATGCCAATCAGTTGGAAACATAATGTGGCTCCCTCAAAGCCTGAAGAGCCATTTTTCACACTGGTCATGCTTTGTGGAGTAGTACGTCCTTTGTTAAAACACAAAAGTACCTCACATACAAATTTGGAAGACTTCAAACAGAGTGAATAAAACTTGGTTACTATTTAAGTGGTTTTTTTTCATGGACTACTTCCACTTCCAACATTTCTTAGTAGTCTACAGTTTTGTTTAAAGTTAGGGCTCCATGCATTCCATTCTTCCATGGCAGCATGTCTATTGGTGTGATTTTTACCTTGATCAGGTTGTGTGTAGTCAGCTCT
Organism: Mastomys natalensis; assembly: GCA_021653895.1. Taxonomy (NCBI): domain Eukaryota; kingdom Metazoa; phylum Chordata; class Mammalia; order Rodentia; family Muridae; genus Mastomys; species Mastomys natalensis. The sequence continues at coordinate 331,841 of JAJTUV010000329.1, read as the reverse complement.
GTTGATGACATCAAGGGCATAGCTACTCTGACATCTCTAGGAGAGACATCAAGCTTCGCCCTATGCATCTCACTATCTTTCCACTCCTGGTTTGCACTGATCTCTGAGCCTTGGGTGTAATATTTATGTTACTAATGTGTCACCTGAGCTACCTTCCACAAGGTCACTTGTTTTCAGCCTTTTGATTCATTGTGGTTTACTGTAATCATCCCTGTCTGTTGCAAGGAGACAATTCTTAACTTGCCCATTGAAAATATAATATTGCATCTCATATGGCAGTTAGTTTATAAAATCTGCTTTACTTTCATTTTCTAATTCAATCACTGCGCAATGCTAGGCAGACACAGATATTGAACACTTGAAAACTGACTGAAATGCTGCAAGGGACACAGACATTAATCTCTCTCTCTTTTTTTTTTTTTTTACAGCAGTCCAATAGTCCCGTTCCAATATGCACATGCAGCTAGTGCTACCACAGAGACCACAGATCTAAAGTTTAAAAGTATAGGTATTATCTTGGAGTGTCACTTTATCTGGAATTCTTGGCAGAAGCTGTCAGTGACTAACCGCATTCTTTTTCTATTATACTCTTTCTGGAAGTGAACTCTACATAGACTCTTCTATATGTCAAAGTCCAAGGAAAATAATTTTGCAGAGAATACTTCTTATTGCAAAAATAGGAGACATCATCTTAATATTCTAAGTGAGTAAATTCTGAGAACAATACCATGAACGGTTTTAAGAGTAAACAAAGCCATTGAACTCTAGTTGTTCAGTCTAACAGTTTATTTTCTAAGCAAGCAACACCCATGCTTTGTTTTGGGACTCAGTTCACCACTGCTTTGTAATATCTCTGTAATCACATCTCAGTTGAGATCCTCTGTCTGTTGCTTAGTTTTTCCTGTTTAATGGAGAATACACCCTCTACTCTTCCTTTGACTCTCGCTGTATCCATGATCTTTCAATTGTTTTAATAATAAATGTGTGGTACTTTCTACATTTTTTTCACTATTGTATCCTCACAAATGGAGATAGTGCAGGAAAACTAATATCAACTAATAAATATTTTATACATATTTGGATGTGTAATGGAATAAATGCATGTGTGATCAATAAAAAATAAGCCATGAAATCCCAGATAACACAGTGGTGATTTTCCATGTTCCAACTGCCTCTAGGCTGATGGAAATTCTGCTTTGTTCTTATGCTTGTTTGTTAATTTCGTCTTTAATCTCATATTGTTAGTTTTGATGTGCATTTTCTTTTTCTTTTTTTCCATATTTCCCCTCAAGGATCCATTTACATATTTGCTTTGGTAGATTGCAAATTCTGCTGTTTTTTTCTTTCTCATGTTGTTCCCTGAGAAACTTTCTTCCATGCATAGATATCTGATTTGTATTTCATCCTGGATTTCTGGATACAGGGACCTATACAAGCCTTGGATTTAATTGTATCTCATAGGACATCATACTTTTTTTCATGAGAAGTAGGTAAAAAAAAAAAAAAGAATAAATATTTTATTTTGAAATGACAATATCTGCCAAAATAAAAGAATTTGTAACCTTTCAATTTTAAAATAATAGTACCAATACATGCAAGTTCAAATAGGAAAAAGGTAACATGCTCTAACTTGATTTATATGTGAAAGGTGAACTTGTAAACGAATGGTCGACTTACAAAGGGATTTCACTACTGCCATAGTCAAGGAATAGCATAACTCAAACCTAACAAAAGTCACTATTAGTGTCCCTAAGCTCAAATAAACAAACGGACGGATAATTGGAACATGAATGGAGTGCTATGCCTAACGCTTCATTCTTCATCAAAGAAGTCTGTTAAACAAACCTGGATTTCTTGAGACTCCCACATATAGAAGGAAGTAAATAGATCTCTACATTTTTGGATGTGTTATGTTGTTGTGTTCCTGACTGACGACCACACACTGTAAGGGAGAAAACATACAAGTCTATTCATTTAATCTCAACAAATGGAATAATGGAATGGTATAAGTTATGCCACAAGTAAAAGAAATTAACAGATGACTGACATACATACTCATCAACAAGAAGGGCAAGGAACAGTGCTCCCTAGAGCCTTCATTCCTAAGTAGCTGTCAGATGAGAAATTTTGTGTAGCAGATATATTTTGAAGGTGATATAAATGTCACACAAATACTTCCTATTTTGATTATGTCACTTTAAAGATATTTCTTTAAAGCCCATAAAACGATGAGTAGCATGTTTGTACTCTGCAAAGGCTCTGCGTTCACTTTATCTAAAAAAAAAAAAAAAAAAAAAAAAAAAAATTAAAGTAAAACTTAATTGACAACTCAAGTAAACTCATCTGTTTAAAGTTAGGCATGAACAGAAAGTTCTGGTGAGCAGTATATGGGTCTTAGACTAGAAATAGTGACTTTATGGTACCCTTCGACAAATATACAGCAAAGAAAATATACAGCAAAGAAATCCCTGATCTGGCCTCAGTGAGAGAAGAAGCACCTACACCTAACACTTGAGAGACTTGAGGCCCCAGGGAATGAGGAGGACTGGTGAGGTGTGTGTGTGTGGGGGGTGTAGGGAGGTCTGGGGGATATAGGGACATCTTCTTGGAGACGGTGGAGGGGGAGGAAGAATGGGATGCGAAGTTTTCTCAGAGGGAGAAGCAGAAGTAAAAAAAAATGACTGAACTATAAAAAGATTAAACATAATTTAAAAATAAAATTAAAAATTATATAAGAAATGGTTTTGAAGGCTTATTGAATCTATAAGTGGTATTCAATGACACAAATCTTTAAACTCATGTCATAGTGATCATATACCTCTAAACATCCAATTTTTGTGTATTTAATATTTATATTTATGTTTTAAGTATTCATAATACAAAACTTTAATTAAAAACTGAAATCAATAATATTGTTTGACATTTGCATGGGAACTGTTAACAAATGTCGGCTGTTCAAGCAGGAAGATGAAGACAGAACATAGGAAGTGAGCAATGATTATGGTTTTTATTTAGTCTGACTTCAGCAAAAATGTGGTAGGTGCCGTGATGCATTTCAGAAAACATTATTCTAATGTTTTCTTCACTTTAATGAGAAGACATAAGAGAGTTCTTGCTATTAAGTCCTAAAATCTTGTTCCTCCAAAAATTAAATGTAATGCCAGTATTCATTAGAATGTTTTTAGTAATTATGGAAATGGCACGGTATAATAGAGCCCAAATTGGTGTTCTCATTTGTTCAATTAACTAGACATAACATAATTTCCAAGGAAGCTTTAAAAAGTTACAACAATTTGAAAAGAGTTTTATATTGAATATCTCTGCACCAAACTATGGGTCATAGTGCAATCAAGATCAAGACACTGCTAAACTCCTAAAAAAAGAAAAATTTGAACAGTTTTGCAACTTTCCTTCTTCCTTTGAATGACTTGTTTGTATTTGCTCTTTGCTGTATCATTTTGTGTACACAAGTGAAATATAGCTTTTGGGAAGCCAAATTCTATTGTAGTAATAGTTAATCTCAATCAGGGGCTTCTATCCTGCCTTTGATCATTCTATTCTCACAAAAAATATACATATTACCTTTAATTTATTATTAGCCTTTATAAATACTAAAGCTGGGCAGATATCTACCTTAAAATCAACTTTTCTATAAATAGCTCTGAATTATTAGTTACTATGTTCCTTTGGGGTTTAACTTCAATTGGCCAGCAGTGATAGACAAAATGTTAGAATTCTTACCCCATGGCATCTTTTTCTCTCTCTAACTTTCTATTTCCCCTTCCCCAAGCCCATGAAGCCATGCCCCAACTATCTCAATTCTGCCTAGGTTTAGGTTGTAGTTATCTTTATTTAGCAATCAGAAATAGCATGGAGCAAGGTACCATTACATTACTTGGATCTACAAACAGACTCTCTTATCTCTGTGGGCAACCAGGCTTTATGGGCCAATACTTAGCATTATAAAACTAGCAGCACCGGATCACCTCACTACAAAATTCTTCATCTCCTATTTGCCAACTTAATGATATATATAATATACGTAATATTATTATTCTGATATCTTAATATCTGATATTATTGCATTATTATTATATTATATATTAAAACACATTATATTAACATATTTATATAACCATATATAAACATACATATTTATGTATACATATATGTGTGTATATGTAATATATATGATGAGATATACATTACGATATATGTTATATATATTACGATATTATAATATATATGTGTGTGGTGTGTGTGTATATATATATATATATGTCTTCTTTTCCACATACCAAGGGAGATATATATATATATATATGTATGTATATGTATATGTATATGTAATGTTTATGTATATGTATAATATAGGCGAAACCTAAAAATAAAAATGCTACATCATATTTTGTTTTGTTTTGCATTGTTTTATTTTTTATTATTATTAATTTTATTATTGTTCTACTTATTCACTTAACATCTTGCTCATTGCCCACTCTCCTGGACAACCCCTTCCACTTTTCTTCTTCCTATCCCAGCTACCCCCTTCCCTTCTCCTTTGAGCTGGTGGAAGTCTTCCTGGGTATCTATCTCCCTGACCCTGGCACATCAAGTCTCTGCAAGGCTAGGTGCATCATCTCTCACTATCAGACAAGGCAGCCTAGCTAGAAGAACATATCCAAGGGACAGGTAACAGCTTTTGGGCTAGGCACAGATCCAGTTGTTTGGGACCCACATGAAGGCCAACTGCACATTTCCTACATATATGCAGATAGTCCAGCCTTTGTATGTTATTTGTTTAGTTGTTCAGTCTCTGAGAGTCTCAATGCTCCAGATGAGTTGACTTTGTTGGTCTTCCGGTGGAGTTCCTATACACTTAGAGCATGCATCCTTCTCCTTCCTCCTGTTCTTCCATAGGAGTCCCAAGTTCCATCCACTGGTTGTGGGTGTGTACATCAGTCTGAGTCAGCTCCTAGGTGGAACCTTTCAGAGGACAGCTTTGCTGGACTCCTGTCTGCAAGCATAGCAGAGTATCCTTAATAGTGTCAGGGATCAGTGTTTGCCTGTTATTGGTTGGCCCCTCCCTCAGTTTCTTTTGCATCTTTCCGTGCCTGCATTTCTTATAGACAAGATATGATATACTTCAAAACTTATGGAGTGGGTTGGTATCCTCATTGCTCCATTGGGTTTCCTGCCTGGCTACAGTTGTCGTTTTCAGGTTTCATTTCCTTAATGCTGTGAGACTCAGCTAAGGACAGCCCTATTGATTTTTGTGTGCCACCCTTAATCCAGGCGTCTGTCTCTTCCTGGAGAAGCCACTACCTACCAATCATCATCAGTTGTAGATTTCCATTTATTCTCATAGCCATCTCTTCATTCTTCCTGTCCTTCTTCACTCCTGATTCTAAACCCCACTTCCTATCTCCATCCCTCTCCAATCCAGTTATATCCCTCCACCTACCTCTTATGATTACTTTATACCCCATTCTAAGTGAAATTAAAGTATCTTCACCTAAGCTCTTTTATGATATAGCTTCATACTATTCATACATTTTGCCTAATGTGTGTAGGACTGAGATCACTAATTAGGGCATTTTGGTACTTCATCACTGGAATGAGTACATGTTCAGATACTAGAGAACTATAGGTGAATGAATGTGCAGAAATAACTCATGGTTTCCTGGAAAATACTGGTGAATTCTTAGAGGAAACTAGCATATCAACCTTATATACTGGGGATTTTGTGAATAGTATAATAAAATAATTCAGTAGGGAAATGAAAAGCAAACAAATGTAATTCATAGTGAATTATTTAAATTTCTGAGTAATTTAAAACATCACCGATGTTGCTTAAAATCCAATTTACTCACTGAGGAAAAGGGCTTCAGAAAGTACACTCCATGATGAAGGATAACAGAAAATCAACTAAATTAAATTGAGTGAAGGTCCACCTCTAAAGGACCATATTAAATACACATAGCACTCTCAAAATTCAAGTTCAAAAAATAAACCCAATCGAACGAAACTAACTACCTAATTACAAAAACAGAACAAAAACAAAAAACAAAAACAAAAAACAAACCAAACAAAAGAAACAACAACAACAACAAAACAACAAAACACTAACAAAAAACTGGTGTGTATAACAGGATTCTAAGACAAGAAATGATAAGAGATTAAAAAGCATCAGCAATAGTGAGGATTTGGTATCTGCAGATGGGATGGATCCTGAGGTGGGGCAGTGGGGTAGTTTAAAAATTTGAGATACTGGGTGGCCCCATACCTCAACTGGAGGCCATGTCTATCTTGGGTACTTCAGCTAACGTCATCTTCATTGCCTCCTCAGGGCCTCTTGCTTTCCTAGAGTCTGGGACTAGTTACCCTAGATCCCTATCCCCCTTTGTTACATGTTTCCATTCAATTTTGTGATCATCTCTACTTCTCTAATGTACCTTCTAATACATGTTACTTCTCCCTTTTTTCCTTCTCCTTTCTCTCTGTCTCCTTAGTCCCTCCCTCCTTCAAGCTTTTGTGATTATTTTGTTCCCTGTACTATGTAGGATTGAAGTATCTACACATTGATGTTCCTTCTTCTTAGGCTGCATATGGTTTGTAGGTTGTATCATGGATATTCAGAGGTTTTTTGAGCTGAAATCCACTTATCAGTGAGTACAAAGCTTGTGTGTTCTTCTGTGTCTAGGTTACCTCACTCAGGATGATATTTTCTAGTTCCATCCATTTTCCTGTAAATTTCATGAGGTCATTGTTTCAACAAGGCTCATAATGCTTACTCCATGGCATCTTCTCCTCTCTCTACCTTCCTGATCTCTCTCTCTCTCTCTCTCTCTCTCTCTCTCTCTCTCTCTCTCTCTCTTTCTCTCTCTCTCTCTCATTTCCTGGCTCTCTGTTATATATTACACTAAGTTATTTATGGGAGCACTAAGAAATTAACAAGAACAAATAAGTAAAATGTTCAATTTAAAAAATGTTGAGTTTAATGACTGGTGATAAGCAAATATCAAGGAAATGATGCCTAATGATGCTCTGTTTTACTCCTAGATGGATGCCTGATACACTGGTCATCAGAGAGGCTTTGTCCAGTGACTGAATGAAACAAATGCAGAAACCTATAAGCCAAACATTAGATGGAGCTTGGGAAATCCTGGTGGAGAGGGAGAAGAAAACTGAGAGAGATGGGTCAAAGACACAAAATTTAATCCCATTGAATCAACTAAGCTGGACTCATCGGAGCTCCAGAGACTGAAAATCAGGGAGCCTACATGTGTCTAACCTAGGCCCTCTATATCTATGTTATAGTTGTATAACTTAGTGTTTTTCTGGGACTCCTAACAGAGGAGGTGAGGGATGTTTCTGATACTTTAGTCTGCTTGTCATCCTGGGTTTCCTTGTCCAACCTTATTATAAGGGAAGAGACTAACTTTATTTTAACTCGATAAGTGATATGCCATGTTTGTTTGATATCCCTGGGAAGCCTGCCCTTTTCTGAGTGGAAACAGAGGATTGGGTATTTTGAGGAAGGAGGTAATGGTGATGTCGTAGGGGTAGATAGAGGAGGGAGGGAAACTGATGTGAGATGTAATATATGAGAGAATAAATTAATAAAAACAGTAAAAAAGAAAATGCTTCATTTAAATTAAAAATTATTGTGAGTGTGTAATACCTATACATATCCATACAGATAGCAATTATCTTTGAATGTAAGTCATAATCATCATAAATTTTTTGTTTCTAGAGCATTCTAAGAGTAGGTCTTCATATCATGTAGTAGTGGGAGAAACACCTTAAAATATTCTAGCTTAGATCATTTTTAACATGTTGTTCAGCAACATGGCCTGGGCCCTGTGTCACAGTGTGGGTGAATTCATCAGTGAATTGCAGACAAAGACATAAAACTCTAGGTGTTAGAAAGATTCATTGGCAAATGCATGGAGTTAGAAAGTATCATCCTGAATGAGGCAACCCAGTCACAAAAGAACACACATGGTATACACTCATTGATAAGTGAATACTATCCCAAAAGCTCAGAATACCCAAAATACAATTCACAGACCACATGAAGCTTGAGAAGAAGGAAGACGAAAGTATGGACACTTCAATCCTTCGAAGGGAGAACAAAATACTCAATGGAGGAAATACATGGACAAAGTGTGGAACAAAGACTGAAGGAAAGGCCATCAAGAGACTGCCTCACCAGGATATCCATCCCATATACAGACACCAAACCCAGACTCTATTGTGGATGCCAATAAGTGCTTGCCAACAGAAGCATGAGACAGCTGTCTCTTGAGAGGTTCTGCCAGAGCCTGACAAATATAGAGGAAGATGCTCACAGCCAAACATTGGACTGAGCACTGGATACTCAATGTAGGAGTTATAGAAAGGACTGAAGAAACCAAAGGGGTTTGCAACTCATAGGAAAAACAAAAATATTAAACAGTCAGGTCCCCCAGAACTGCCAGAAACCAAACCACCAACCAAAGAGTGCACATGGAGTGACACATGGCTCAAGCTGCATATGTAGCAGAGAATGCCTTGTCAGACATCAGTGGGAGGAGTGGCCATTGGTCCTGTGAAGGCTCCATGTCCCAGTGTAGGGGAATGCCAGGGCGGGGAGGTGGGAGTGGGTGGGTGAACACCTTCATAGAAGCAGGGAAAGGAAGGATGGGATAGCATGTTTCTGGAGGGGAAACTGGAAAGGTATAATATTTGTAATGTAAATAAATAAAATATCCAATAAAAAAGAAAGATCTAAATGATCTTAGCAGTAAAACTCTTGATGTTGTTTATGTCCTACATGGTTTTTAGAGGAACGGCCTAGACATATTCATTAGAAGAAAAGAAGCAAAGGAAGAAAAGTGTAGCACAACCTGATATTTAAGAACTTTCCCAGTCTCTTCATCTAGTGAGCTTTGAGGTTTGCCAGTGAAACAATAGTTCTAGTGCAAGCTTCAAGACAATAGGTATGTTCAGATGACTGTTTGACATTGTGGGGGGTTGTGGGGCAGTGGTCTGTGAGTGGCACCTGGGTACCTGGTCAAGCACAGGCCTTGAACCCCAGATAATACCCTAATGGGACCATAGGTGTAGGCCTTGATCCTGGGCCGTGGTTCCTTTCACTTATTCACAGCCTCTCCCAAAGAAAGATTTGTGGCCTTAGATCATATAGCACAGATAGCACAGGTAGAGAGCATGACTATAGGCCACAGAACCTCAAGAGATATCCATATTAATGAGATACCTAAAGGCCAAAGTTTGTAGCCAATTAAGCATTCCTTGTCAGACCTTCCTTCTGCAAAAGATATTTAACCCAGGCCCACCCTGAGAACACAGTGTACAGATTCATCTACTTTCCGCCATGACAATAAATCTTTTAAAACCATGGGCTTCCTCGTGTCTTTGGGACTAACCTTGGAGAACCATAGATGGGGCCTTCAACCAATGAGCTGGCATCTAATCTACCACAGGAGGACCTCTCTGGGTTCCATCCATGGAGGCCTGCCAACTTAAGCAAGCCAGCTGAGCCAGCCATGACCCAGCCAAGTGAGTCACCATGACCAAGAGTCTACTTGAAAGCTATTTCTGTTACATGAATATTATAAATATCTACTACTTTTCCAGTATATTCAAACTTATTCCTCTGTTATCTGACCATGAAGACAATAATTAAATAGAATACTCTATTGTTCATTCATCTAAGAATGGTTTTCTATTTTATTAATGAATAACATCCCTAGATGAGGTTTGTGGAGCATTTTCTGAGAGGAGACAGTTAAACAAAAAAGTACTTGGGAATTAAAAATCACCACAAAGCTAAGCAAATGGAAGTACTTGATACTATAAATTACAAAACTGTGTAATACATGGGTAATGATAAAGTTACATGAAGCTTATGAAGTTATCAGCTTGAGTTATAAAGAGGTATATTCCAACTAAGAAAGGAATGTGCATTTGTTCACCACCCTTAATAACAATCTGACCCCCCAGAGCTCCCAGGGACAGATTTATTATTACTCATATATAGGTTTACATAGATAGATAAAGAGAGAGAGAGAGAGAGAGAGAGAGAGAGAGAGAGAGAGAGATCTTATATATTATGAACCTACATCTATTGAATCAATATGTTTTACATAATTAATGCTAAAGCCGTCAATATTTAAAATTGTAATATTTATTAACTTGAATAATTTTAGAATATTTATCAAAGCGTCTTCTTCAATATTTGAACTTTCTGCCTCTTTTTTTTTTTTTTTATTCAACAACTGTGAAATGAGTCAATTATTTTCTGGATCAAAACATCTCTAATAAATCCCAGAACAAATACAGTAGAAGCTCTAGTTAGCAATCATGAGATTCTGTATTCAATGTAAGAAGGTTAATTCCTCACTTCTGTTCTGAAGCTAAAGAAGAATAAAACAAATGTAAATCTATTAACTGTTTCATGGAAATGTGCTAGTACTTGTAACTAATGCATTTTAATGAAATTTATTTACCCTTCTATATACAACCATAGATAGTATAGATTTTCCAAATATAACTGTTGTACAATACATGATGTTTCTTGGAATGTTACATGAATAACTATAAATGCACTGTGGGGAATGCAAAGAGATTACTGATGTACTCAAAAACTTCAGCAACACATTCATCATTTACAAAGCTGTGTATTAGATTTTAGGAACAAAAATATTTTTAAAATTAAAAGTAACCAAAAAATTCATTAATTAAATTCCCTCCCTTATGTTTGTTTTGTAACCATTGCATCTTAAAAGTAACATTGACACTTTAAAATTGGTAGCAATATCATTTCCAAGACAAGACACAAAAGATGAAGGATAGAGAAAAAAACCCAAGATGTATTAGTTACTCTATAAAGCTGAATCTTGATTTTCTGAAGAAATACAGAACTAGAAGAACTGGGTGTCACAGGAACTGAAAATTAATCTAGCAGATAATTTTTTAAACAACTTGTCTACTAGGTGGAAAATGAAACAGTCTAGAGATAAGTCAGAGATTATCTAGCTTAGGTATGTCAAGAGGAGACAGAGAAATGTTCCAGACAGAACTTAATCACAGAAGAAAGTCCAACAAAGATTTCTGTCAGAGTTCTGAAAATTATTACCCTGGAGTCCATGGAAACCGGAAATTATCCCTCAGTGTGTCTCCATTTTCACATCTGAGAGGAAAAAGTTTAAGTCTGACAGCCAAGAGACTGATGAAAATTCTTTTCTTAAGATTTCTTTTTTTCCCTGAAATTGTACCATAATATACAATATGGGTTTTGATAAATAATGAGGGTTTTTTTTTGATATGATGATTTCCTTTGAGAGTAAAATTCATTGGACAGCATGGTCTACTTAAAAGTGAGATTTCTCTAAGAGAAAAATGTACAGATGTACCAGCAGATGTGTTTCTTTGTTTTCAAGCAGACATACTTCTTTGAAAAACATGGCATTTGGAGACTTTATTAATGTTTAAGTTTACTGTTTTACTTTTTTCCCTATGAAATATTACTTAATAATTATGTGACTTTATATACATACATTAATGAAACATATATATATATATTCTAAAATGAGAATTATTAATTTTTCAAGGTTTTGTGTATAATAACATAAGACAGGAGTTTACATGATAATATGTTGCTGCTAAATTTTCATTAAGATTTTCTTACAGAACTAAAAGTATACAATTGTGTTTGCGCTATTGACCTATACACTAACTTCTAATTTAAAAAATAAGCTATGAACTATGCAATTTTTTTTTCCAATACTGGAATGTAAAAGAATTAATTAATTCATTCATTCATTTTAAAAGATTAAAAAAATAGCAACTAGGTTGGCTGCTGGCTTCTGAACTTGTGGAAAGTCTTGGTCTTACAGATCCAGGAAACCCCACATGCTGAAAAGCTCCTGAAACGTTCTTTTCTGCCCAAGGTTCTTTTGTATTTTGTCTTTCATGGGAAACACCTCATTGCATCAAGAAAAAAAAATAATGCAGCAACTACAACAAACAAAAACTAATCAAAGGGCTATAAGTGTTATTCAAAACTCGTGCCAGGAAATTTACCCCCAAACAAGCCACGTGCTTTTGGGAAGAGGTCCTTGATGAAGCCCCCAGGATGGCAGAGGGCGATCCCTAGGACTCTAATAAATGACCTCAGGTTGCTTATATTACCTACAGCTGAGAAATACAGGAAGAGAAGCTACCTTCCCTCCATTTCCTGCCCATCATAGCTGTTGCTTGCCAGTGTGTTCTAAACTGAACATACTAGGATGCTTCAAGGCACCACCCTTATCAGATGAGTCTGATGAATAAGAATGTTTGGAAGAGTAACAGGTCTGCTTATAGCACTGTATTTATAACAAAGTGTTAAATATAACTAATTTGATATTATATAATCATTTTCCAGATTAAGAATAATTAAAGCAATTTTTTTTTTCATTTTAGGATTTTATGTTCCTCCAATTAAATTGGCTGGGTTGTGGATATAATTATTTTTTTTTGTATCAAAGCAGAATTGATCAATGTCTGCCAAGAAAACAGATGAAAATCACATGAAAAGCTGTGATGCATATTCTCATTCTAAGATTTTGTACTATTCAATATTTCATCAGTTTAAAAAAACTATTAGATTTTAAAATATGATAAGTAGGTCATATATTGGATATAAAGGAAAATTGAAAAATTGGGACAGTGTTTCTTTTAAGTCACAAAATTCTGAATGTAGAAGCAAATGGGTCTCTTCAATTACATTTTAATCTTCAATAATCCAATTTAATGAATAGAAATTCTCTGTCATTTAGAAATTTAGAAACATAAGGACATATCTGCTTTCATTATTGTTAACATCATAGTGAAATTTTGCATAGATCAAGAAAAAACAACATCAATAAATAGATTACAAAGAAGAAAATATCTATAGTCTAATATGACATGAATGTTGACACAGAGCTCAAAGAGCCTACACGTTTCCCTAAAAATGGTAAACAAACACAGTACATTACAAGATACAAAGTCATTTAAAATAAAAACCAACTGTCTTCCTATATCATCATAACAATTTGAATAAAATGAAGCATTTATGATACACATAAAAGAACATTAAAATAATTACGTTACGAACAAAATTTTTTTTGCAGAATATTGTTAACATATTTATAAGAAATAAAGACTGTAACACTGAGTTGTTTGTGACTATGGATAAAAAGAATTAATATTTTTGAAATCTTTATTTTTTTCTCATCATATATATGAATCCAGTGCAATTCAGATAAACATGTATGAAAATTACTTTCTCAACCTTATAAGCTTTTCCAGAATTTGTATGTAAAGACAAAACTTTGAATAGCTTGTAAAACATTGAGATGCAAAGAAATAAACGGAGATCAATAGGCTTAGTGTAGACAGAAACAAATCTACAAGAATCCTCCAAAGAATCCTCCAGTAAACTTTTCAAAAGTAAAGATTAAATGAAGCAGCTCCCCTCCCCCATTACAACACGCCTGAAACAAACTTTATGGAAAAACACCATAAGCAGAAAATTAAAATTAAAATTACACAGCTGTTGAGATCAATCAGTTAGTAGGATTATTTGGTACTCTTGAAGTGAACCTGAATTTGGCTTTGTCCACCTTCATCATGAAGCTTGCAAACACATGTAACTACAATTTCCAAGGGAGATCTAGCACACTGACCCTGTTTTTAAAACATTACAAGCCCTTCTGCCCTCTACACCTTCAGAGGTACCTTATAAAAATAAATGTTTAAAAGCCAAACTTATTTATTGATGATGGATTTGATCTAAAACATCAAGAAGTTTGACAATGAAAGATTCATATTTGTTCTATTAAATTGAAAAGCGTCTGACTTATTAAAGGTACTCTTTAGCAACTAAAACGATATAAACTGGTAAGAGCACAGTCAAAGCATGTATCTACCCATGAACTTTCACTCAAACACACATCTCCTAAAATTAAATAATAAAAATAAAAGTAAAATTAAATATTAAAACATACAAAAGGAGAGATGATCAAATATCTCAAAAAAGCTGATTATAAATGGGGCAGATATGTAATAATATGAAAATATTCTGAGAATTATTTTTCATAAAAACTTAAATATTTTTTTTTTCTTTTTTTGGTTTTTCGAGACAGGGTTTCTCTGTATAGCCCTGGCTGTCCTGGAACTCACTTGGTAGACCAGGCTGGCCTCGAACTCAGAAATCTGCCTGCCTCTGCCTCCCAAGTGCTGGGATTAAAGGCGTGCGCCACCACCGCCCGGCTAAAAACTTAAATATTTAAAATACACACGGTCCTATTCCAATCCTATTAGAGCAACTGATATTACAAGCAAGAGGAAATGTCCACACTGTTAAGAGACTAAAACCTTTCAATATTGAGAAAGTAAAACTTGATAGTCACTCATTTCAGCTATAAAGTCCTACCATGGAGCTTCTCACTATTTACCTTAATGATTTAAGAGCATGTTGACAGGGACCTGAGCATGCAATGATAGATGCTGTATTACTCAAAATCAACAAAAGCTGGAAGCATCCTGGACATCGTTTTATAGAGAAATAGACTGTGGGAAATCCATTCAATGTACTGCAATTTCACAAAACTGGATGTATTATCACACTGATAAAATCATGTATCCATCTGAAATTCAAATTGCTCAATGAACGAGTCAGACACTAAATACCTTACCCTCTACAATTTTTTCTTATGACATCATAGGAGAGAAAATATGAAGACAGTAAATAAATCCACATTTCCTCAATTCAGGGTAAGTACATACAATGTATAAAAATACAGAGTACTTTTTGAAGAAGTAAAATTATACTGTTGGAAATGCACTTTTGGCTTAATAGTACTTTACATTTTTGAGAATTTAGGGGACTCTTAACATAAATATTAACTTTATTAAACAGAAATTAAAATGTCTTTAAGAGAGAAAATAATCATTTGCTAAATAATGATAAAGATATTTTCACAGTGAACACAGATGAATCAAATTACCTCTGTAAGAGTTTCAGCAAGCAACACTAGAAAGGAGTACCTTCTCGGACTAAAGTGAAGACACTACCATTTTACACGGTCCTATGTCATAACAATTACTAAATGTGTACCTATATACTGTAATTGAAGAACCGTCTAACGATGATGGAAGGTAAGTTTCTTTGAGTTGGAGTGAAAATTCAAATAAACCACAGAGATATAAACAAATATTATCACATGTCTGGTCATCAGAGAGACACTGGAACACCTCAGTAGCAGGAATACTTAAATGTTCGCACATCACTTTCCTTCCCACAGGATAAAATAAAGGCCTTAGAAAAAATAATGCAATACAAACAATGCAGCAATAAATATGATTGAGATCAGAGATCCCAATAGCAGAGTACAAAGTATAATTCAAAACACATTAAAAAAAAAACAAACCTCTAAAATTGAAATAAGTTTTCATGCAGGGCCATAAAAACTCAAAGAAATAGCTTTATGAATGAAGAACACAATAGAGGCTGCAGATGTGACTCAGTGGCTCAGATGCTTGCTTGGTGGTATCCTAACCATCCCAGAACAGTGTGAAGGTGGAGACAAACCAATCCCTGGAGCTCGCTGTCAGCCAGTCTATTCAGGTTGATAAATTCAGGCTAATTAATCCCCTCAAAACATAAGGTGGAGAACAGTTGAATAAGATACCCCAAGATTACTTTTTAGTCTCTATAGGAGCACAAGGGTGTACAAGTTAACAGAGAGGCATGAGCATCCATGTACACACATACATATACCTTAAAATAGTATGATAATCCAAAGGTATGAATCTAGATCAACACAAATGAATAAGCATTAATGAAGTTAGATTCCTTGCTCATGAATAATCCAAATGCAGTTTCTGGCAGTTATCTTCCCGTAGTACATGAAACAGCACTGTGTGCTTCATCAGTATGGACAATATAGGAAGTATGTTTGAGGAGGATATTTAATTGACAGCAAAGAAACTGCCCTTATTGCTCAGGCAAAAGTCAGAGTCATGAGTAATTGGACTAAAGGACCTCAGATATGATTTGGTGTGTGAGGCATGTGGTCTACGTAACTTTCTATCCAGAGCAGGTATTTTCAGAAAAATCATAAGAAAAAATTCACATAAACATAATGTAACAAAAGAACTAATCATCTGTTATTGCAAAATTGTTAAGAAAATAGCAACCAAAGGTCTACGAAATGACATTCTTAAGAAATCTGAGAAAGTCTGAGTAAGCTGCATGTGTCCCTGTTGTGGATGGGATCTTGGGAGAATAAAAGCACATTATATGAAAATGGAAAAAATCAAAATATTCATGAATTTTATTTGAAATAAATTCATGCTAATCTAGGAATTATGAAAAATGTATCACGATGATATAATATGTCATCTGGGAAAAGTCAGTTCTTCTATCTATGTATAGGTACTTTCTGTATCATTTAGTAATATTTTCATTAATCATTTGAAGAAATTAACAACATTGAAATAACATAGTCAACAACAATCCTAGAAACAATGATCCTAAATTAATTATTGGACATGTAATGATTATGCAGGGAATGTCTGAACAGGAAAGATGAAAAAAGAAGGAGGGGGAGGATGAAGATGAAGGAAAAAAGACTAGGGAAGGATGAGCCAAAGGAAAGTATTGGAGCAAGAAAATAAGAGTGGGGGGGGGGGGGACATAAGGAAAAGAGAAGTGAGGAGAAGGAGGAAAAACTACTTCAGAGCACAGAGAAAAACTAAAATACCAAGTGTAGAAAAAGGATCATAGAAAATTAAACATATTGACTTTGAAATAAAAATATGAGGATTTTATATGGGTTTATTTTCATATATTTCTTATACCATGCATTGGTTACATAAAAGCAAATATACATGTGAACTTAGAAAGCAATTAAAACATGAAAATTTGCAGGTCAGTGGAGAGAACTAGAAGAAAAATTCATCCTGTGTGAGGTGTCTCAAACCCAGGAGAAACGAAACAAAACAAGTTGATGATATCCAAACTATAAACAAAGAACTATAGAGATTAGAAATAGGGTAAGGTACTGGGGTTGGGGAAGACTGATCTCCCTAGGAAAGAAAAACAGAATACATAGCTGTGGACGGAAGTGGGATATGAAGTAGGAGGATCAAGTGGGTTGGGATGAGGAGAGGGAAATGACAGAGGGAGGGAATATCTGGAGAGACAGCTAAAACTGTTACATTTGGTATATATTATTCAAACCTAATACAACAGAAGCTTCCTTAAATATATACATATATAAGGGCAATCTAAATAAAATCTCCAAGTGTTGGTGGAGACAGAGTTCCAACTGACCATCTTTTGTTGTTGGGAATGGCTTACATTTAATTGAGTTTCTAGCCTAGTGGTCAAATGGGAATCTCCAATCAATGCAGGCTGTTGCCAAGATTATAGATGACTCTACACAGACTGACTGTGAGTTTCCATTGCTAAAGGCTACACTTACACAAATCATTGAACATGGAGAATTTGAGATGTACAAACATAGAGTCTTGACATCTATGTTCTAGTATCTTTGGTACAGGAATGTACTTTGCAGACAACCAAAAGAAAAGTGCAAACACCAATCCAGACAAAATACCTCTGATTTATAATGTTCTTCTCCTTGCAAAATATTAGGACAATGGTGGCATAGAATTTGTGAGAATATCCAGACAAAATACCTCTGATTTATAATGTTCTTCTCCTTGCAAAATATTAGGAAAATGGTGGCATAGAATTTGTGAGAATAATCAACCAACGTTTGATTTGACTTAAGCCAAGTGTTGCTTGGGGGACCAAAGACAAAGTAGCTAGGAAACCTAGGTTATAACCAAATACTAATGATCTAAAACGAGTAGCAATAAAATGACTATTAATTATATTCTGCTATACTCATAGATTAGTTCTTGTTCAGCAAAAACCAGAGAAGTTTCCTCCTGCATCAGCTGGAACAAATATAGAAATCCACAGTCAGACATTATGCAGAAAGTGAGAGACTTTATACACACAGATCAAAGTTGGAAGTCTGTATCAGGTCTCGCCTTTCAGGATTCAAAGGATCCTGAGAAGAGGAGATAGAAAGAGTGTATGAGTCACAGGAAACAGAGGACCCCAAGAAAACAAGGCTCTCTAAATCACTATGACCAAAGCTCACTTGAGCTCATAGACGCAGAGGCAGATTGCACAGGGTCTGCACCAAACCCTCTAAGTATATATTATGGATTCCAGTTTAGTTGTTTTACAGAATGTTTGAGTGTGCTCACTAGCAAGTCTCTGATTCTTGTCCCTTCTCTTGGTCATTTTTTTGTTGTGTTTGTTTGTCTTGTCTAATTCAGATATGTTAGTTTTTGTTTTATCTTATTTTTCCTTGCTTTATTATTGTTATACCATAAAAGCCTGATTGATTTCCAAAAGGAGACTGAAATAGAGTGAATCTGGATGAGAAAGGAGATTCAGAGAGACCTAGAGGTACAGATGGAGGAAAAATCTTAATCAGGATATATTACATGAAAAAAAAAAAACAAATTATTTTCAATTAATGTAAAAAATTGTCCTCAATACTATTGACGGAGATGGGAAAATACGATCAGGGAGATTTACAAATGTTGATGACAGAGAAGTGAAAATGTAGTAGCAATTCTAATGTGGGATTTATATTGGTGTGTGAAGTACAGAAGGCTCGAGGATGGAAAAAAAAATTCAAGGGAAGCTGGAAGTAGAAGTAAGAGTAGGGAGATGAGAGGCGAGAGTGTGCCAAAACTCTGTATGAAACACAGAAAGATGAAAGTTAGGGGCACTAAACCTCTCAATTATGGAGTGACTAGTGAACTTCAAGAGAAATGGACTTCAGGTTGTATGGCAGGTTTAACTGAATCAGATGGGAGTCTGCAGTGTGCACTTTAGAGCTCTGCTAGGATCCCTCTCTCTTCCACTTGCTAATTATGTCTTATTTTCTGTGCTACCCAAGGATACCCAGGTGTACTTACTCCTGTATTAAATAGAGTTACGAGCATTTGTCTTATAAAATATTGTAGGCATTTCACAATGAGAATTATTTAGGTATTGTATCCCTCAAATTTAGAAAGTATCACTTTAAAACAAGGGGACAGAAGGAACTGAAGAAACATAATTGTCTTACATCGTTTTGTAACCACTACTCAAGTGTTCAGCAGCACCTCACATATTCTTTAGTGATGATCGTCAGGGGAGAATATAAGAGAGGAAACTGCATTTAGAGATTTTAGGATTAGTGAAGGTGCGGCCTCCGTAAAGCTGGACTTGTGGAGGTTGACTTTGAAAACTAAATACAATCAGGGTAAGAATGTTTGCAAAGTTAAAGCCAAAGGTAGATTGAAACATTCTTTGTTTTATTCTTTCTAATATCCACACTGCTGATTATAGAACGATGTGCCTTTCTATTTTTCCTGCACTGTAAATTTTACACTTCGACACTTCGAATATTATATAAGATAACAACAGAATCAATGGTGTGTCAGTTATTTTACTTAATAAAGAAGTACAATGACGACCCCCCTCCCAAAAAAAAGAAGTATAACGATGAGCTGTAATATGAGCCAGAACTGTTAGAGTCTCCTGGTAACTGCATGTGTAAGCACAGTATAGCAAATACTAGCCTAAAAGTTCGAAAATAATCATGGGAAGAGTCTCAGAACAGATATTGAAATTATATTTATTTACGTCTTCACACTAAAACGAATTTTATTCCTTGTTCATTCTTTCTCAGTCTTATTTCAAGTTGTTTGGGATTTTTTGAACCATATTTCTTCAATTTTAATAAAGCTATACAGATGAGAATAAACTTAAAATCCTAGATAATTTCAAGAACTTTTAATAAAACTTGCCAATCAGATTGATTGCTATAAAATCCATGACACTAGAAACTGTGAGAAAAACAGTGAAGAAATTCAGTGATATTTCACAAGACTAAATATCAGCTTACATGTAGTCAGTCACATATGTATTATATATACATAGATAAATGGGAACAAATTGTTCAGTGCAGTTGATTTAATACAAAAAGTGCTTGTCAGAAAGATCAGAAAATCAGAATGTTTTCCAGATTTAGTGTGTATTTGTGTTGTACAT
Source organism: Mastomys natalensis (assembly GCA_021653895.1). Classification (NCBI taxonomy): domain Eukaryota; kingdom Metazoa; phylum Chordata; class Mammalia; order Rodentia; family Muridae; genus Mastomys; species Mastomys natalensis. The sequence goes on along the minus strand of JAJTUV010000329.1, from coordinate 311,680 downwards.
CTCTTTTGTGGTAGACTATAATGGTAACTGTTTAACTGATAAAAACAAAAGGTATTTATAAAACAATGTTTTATACAACTGCATATTACATATACATGGATATGTGTGTGTCAATGATTTTATGATGACACTAGGCCAAGTATCACATATTCCATAGAGCACTCAGACATTTGCAGTTTATGAGTAGAGAACTAATGGTCCAATCATGAGATGACAGTGAACATAGACAGTGGGTTTTCACATGTTGAAGCAGATTACAAAACAAAACTCATATGGTATTGATATTTAAATAGAACAAAAACAAACAGAACAAATATATAACAAAATATGCAAGAAAATAAAGATATAGATGAGAGATGCAAGGATCAAAACAATATGGATAATATATATTTAATTTCATATGTATATGTGAAATTAAAAAGATAACACAATTTTCTATTAAATACAGAATATGCTAAAAAAAACAAGAATTAAAATTACAAAAAAAGACAAAACACTAAAATCAATCAGAAAGAATAAAGAAAAACTTCACAGAGTACCAAGCCTTTGTACTGAAAGGGTGAGTGATTATTGAATCATGAGAATGACAATAGATGCATTCTGACCTAACCCGCAACTTCTTAAGATTGAGAGTAAGAAAATGATTAATAACTTCATACACAATACTGTGTGTCCTTTGATTAATGACGGATACAAGCACCCTTCTCTTTCATCAGTGAGTTGATGGTAGAATATGAGAGAAAATAACCACTTCCAAATAATTATATTTTTTAATTTTTAATCATATGCACATGTGTTTATCCACATGCAGATATCTGCATATGTGTATCCAGGTGTCTTTTAATCTCAGAAGTGGGTATCAGATCCCCTGGTATGGGACTTAATGACAGCTCTAACCCATTTTGATGTGAATTCTGGAAATGAACACAGATCTTCTTGAAGAGCAGCAGGTTCTTTGAAATCTGAGCAAATTCTCCTCCCCTCAAAATACGTTTAATGTACTGAGGAAACAATGATTCTGAATAAGTTTTGGACAGCTAGCCAAACTACCACATTTTAAAGGCTAAGGAGAAAAATATTCAAGCAAAGGATCTCATGTAAATAATAATCATAATCTTTTTCATGCAATGTCTTTTTAGCTATTTTTATGTTTAGGAACATAATGGGGCTACTAATTGAAAACACTTCTGTTATTAGCAATAGTAATCAGTAATCCACTAAAATACCACATCTTCATACTTACATCTGCTTTAGGGTATTTTTTATTATTATCACCACCATTATTATTATTTTTCAGTATTTGTGGCTCCTGGGATGGAACCCAGAGTGTATGCAAATTAACTACTGAACCATGGTGTTACATACTGCCCCCAGATTTTCTACAGGTGTTGAAATTTTAGCACAATATTTCAGGAAAGAGAACAACCTCAAGATATCTACATGCACATATTTTAGGATCCTTTTTTCTCTCTTCATGTACACTTCTTTATCTCTTGAATTCACAGAAGAATTTTCAGGTATGTTGATAAAAAGAGATATATTGATAATTGCATGGTTTTCTAAGTAGAACTAGTGAATTTTGATGAATGATCAATCAAATCCCTACATGATTCAAAAAAGTATGTACTATGACTGAAAATATTTGTGCATCTTAAAATTAGCATAGTCTGTAGGTAAGCTATTTGATATACTTTAACCATTGCTATAATTTAATGACAATAAGGTTTCAGATTAATTGTACACAACACTGAATTTAGGAAACTGGTTTTACTAAAGAAAATAAAAGAATGAAGGCCAATAAATTTGATCCATCAGACGTTTTTGAGTCAAAAGGGGGATATGGTCCAAAACACACAGATTTTGTCTAGCACATCAATCAACACTGCTTCACTTTTGGATGCTGACTATACACTTCTTTGAGTAGCATTGAAGGCAACATATAAGTTATATATATGTACATATGTAGCTCTATAAAGATAGACATGCAAGCCAATAACAAAATTGCTGTTTGTATATAGATAAAATCATTCATACAAATTTTAAACATTTTTATATTGCTTAATGCTTGAATGAAGGTCAACACCTGTATTATGAATGAGAAACATCCCAAGGTATTACATGTGTTGGAATACTGGACTTAGTCTTTTCAGTAGCCTAAAAGATATCATAGTTCCTCTACTTATAAGCACCAAAGGATCACCTTTCCACATCATATATTATTTTTATCATTCTGCTTGTTTATTTTTATGTTTCTTTTCATTGATTGTTGTAAGTAAAATGCTATTTAGAAAATAAACATTATTAATATCTTCAGACTGGGATTGCATGAATCCACATGCTCTAGTACCAACCCAAATAGGATTTGGTGGTAAGGCCGTTAATATTAAACAAGTTAAACAGAGGTCCTGTGGGTAGATGCTGCTCTAATATGAAGAGCGCCCTTGTGAGAAGAGAAACAGAAGCAAGCACAGAGATGAGACCAAGTAGGAAATAAAAGGTGGTCTTCTTCATGACCAAGAGAAGATGGTCGGAGGAAACAAGCCATCAGAACTGAGGAAATAAACTGCTGTTGTTCAAAGACACTTTGTCGGTGATCATCTGTTATGAGCTAGTGAAGTAATGTAAGGAATTACAAAGATATGAATGTGATGAGAACTAAAAGTCACACATTGCATATTTTACTATCATTTTAGTCACATGGTTTGAAGCTATCTGCCTCTCAAAACTTGAGGTCATCATGGCTTCTGCTAACTTCACGAAGAGGCCATCTTATTTCTTGTCAACATACCAACATTTCTTGTGTAATAGTCTTTGACAAGAATCACGTCTTAATAGGATGTGGTTTTCTTCAAGAAGACATTTACTATACATAATGAAATAAGAAACGTCATATTAATTTTTTTCTCTAACATGGCAATTATAAGGTCTACAAAACAGTTATTTTTCTCAACTGTAAAATACTGAATACATTTGTTTATTACATGAAAATTGGAACAAGCAAGGTATGGAATGCTGACTTAAAACAAAGGTTAAATCTCCCATTCCAAAAGGGAAAAAGAGAGTCTAAAAAAAGGGTGAACATAGAAACAAGGGGGCATATTTTGACACCATAAATAATTTAAAATATGCATTTTAGAATATGCCTAAAATTAAGTTGTCTAATTTTGTTAATTTCTTAGATTCCATAGTGTGTGAGTTTTTATCTTCACAGCCTCACAACTATTCATAATATTCACAGAAATTTATCACAAAACTAGATCTTAGACATATGGGGTGCACAGATCTTTAATTTTTTCCAATGTATATTATAGGTAGAAGTTGTCAGTTGTTCCAACTACACTAAGAATAGAAGTTACTTTATGGTAAGTTTGCATTTGTTGCATCCTGTGACTGTCTAAACGATTACTAATCCACATGGAATTGATTTAAACTATGTTTATTACTAATATAGTCACAAATTCTATCATTTCTTAGACCTTTCCATATACTGGAGAAGTTTTATCTGAAAAGTTATAAGGAGTAATTTATGTGAGGAATTTTGTAAGTGAGATAATGAAGAGGTGATTCTGGGCTGATATGGTAACCAAGTTCACGAAGTTTAAAATCCACATCACTAAAGAAAGTGAATCAGCTGCCTGGCTTTGAAGTTTTTCTCCCTTTGGGATTTAGTCATTGGTTTTATTTTTGAGGTCCCTGACTTATATGTTCCTTAGTAGAGAATAAACATATATACTTGTTGTAAATTACACTATTTGATATGTATTTTTATTTGAATCATTCATCAAAGAACCACTAGACAGAAACAGAATAACAATGTTGAATTTTTCTCATGTTTAAATTAATAGTGCATGTCATTTCAGAAATTTCAGTAGAAACACAAGCTGAAATTTTATCTATGACTGAAAGTTTAAGTGATTTAATGGCTTGTTTAAACCAATGTCCACATACATACCAGTATAGAATTAAACAAACCGATAATTATTTGATGTTGGAATTTGAGCCCTGAGGCCTCTCTTTATAAAGAGGAATTCTTTTTGTTTCCCTCTGTATAATTTTATTTGTTTTTCTTTTTTTGGCGGGGGGGACTAACAAAGCTTAATTAACATCCTTTACATGAACTAATGCTATGACTTAAGCATTGCTCTAAGAATTCATAACTTACATACTGAATTTAATAATGTTTCATTTATTCCAGTTTCTGAAAGTATAGGAAAAGCATTTTTGTTTTAGTTAACACTTTACAAAAGGAGAACCTTTGCCATGTAAGAAGATGGAGTGTGGGAAGTATTCTTCTCTGTTCTTGAAAGAAATGAGAGTCAGCATGTCACTATTGCTCCTTGACATAGACACACTCTCTGCTTTGTCCCTCCTTATTTCTGACTCCTGCCTGCAAAGCAATCACAGCAGAGTGTTATGAACACCACTATAATGATAAGAGTTTCAATAGGCACTTTAGTGGAATTAAGAAAAATCACACACTCTTCCACTGTGACGCCATATAGCTATCTTCATTCTAGGTTGTCATGTGTCAGTGAATTGCATTTAATAGGCCTGAGCTCGTCTCAGTGTGTTTCTGAAATAACAAAACAAAACAAAGCAAGTACATAATACAGGATTCACCTTATGTCTACAGAATAAACCAAAATGGCAATATGATACATAGAGCAACTTGTTAGAAACTGGATAATCAAAAAAGTCTTGTCCTGCAAAATCTGGGAGTGTGTGTGTGTGTGTGTGTGTGTGTGTGTGTGTCTATTTGTGTTTTATCTGTGTTATTTTTTGTCAAAACTTTCTCCTCTAGACGTGAATCAGCCTTTCCATCTCTCCTAGGTAACATTGTCGGGGTTGTAACTCTCTTCTTCTCCAAACATATCTGCCAAGACCTTAAAGCGTGGTCCCCAGTCTGATAGATAATCATAGTCCTGGTCAGCTTCTGTGGTGACAGAGTCTATGGAGCTGAGTGACTCTGCCACTGACCCATTCCCCTCATAAGCATAAGTGGCCAAGGAATCATATGGAGGGGCAGCTGGATCTGCATCATTTTCCTGTAGCCTTTGGTGAATAAAATCCCTTATGTCCGTGTTGTCTTCCACTTGTGGTCTGTGACGAGGTAAACAGAGGGAGTCTGGCTTTATATCCTGCGAATTTTGTTCTCTTCGATCACCTTGGGATTTCTCAGTGCCCCGATGTCAAAGGCCTGGGTGTCCTCCTCCCCACCTCCTTCATCATCGTAATGGATGACATTGTCTCTGATGTCTTCTTTAGAGGTCATAAGGGTGTCTTTCTTCCTCTGCCGCCTCAGTGCTACGTACAGCACAACAATAGCTATAAAACAATAAAAATCACAACTTGGTAAACAAAAGCACAAATATGATTTCATTTCTCTGTAAATGTTAGAGCAGATAAGGGATAGCAGCATTTCTTTAATGACTTCATAGTATGTTTATAGGTACAATCATATAATCAAAATGCTATGTATATGATTATAAATTCTCTAATGTCAACTTCACATTGAAATGCTAAGTACAGGAAATGACAGAAATTCTATTAATATTGTCAAATACTTTTCCATTTGTATTCTAACATTTTGGACTCAGGAAACATTGCAGCAATAAAAATAGCAAGGAGAGGAAATGTGCCCTCTTACTAGGTAGATATTTGAAAGAGTTGATACAAAAACACATGGGTATTGCATTGTAAAGTAACATTTAAATATTTTTTATGGTTATCAATAATATTCTTGGCAAAAAATACATTTCTGTAAAATAGTCAAAAGATTTGGTGAGAAATCAATATTTAAAACTGTACATTAGAGACTGACACAGAAAGAAAATGAGAGAGACATGGACAGAGACAAACAGAAGAGAGAGAGAAGAGGGAGAGAGAGAGAGAAAGAGAAGGAGAAAGAAAGAGAGAGAGAGAGAGAGAGAGAGAGAGAGAGAGAGAGAGAGAGAGAGAGAAGTAAAGAAATAGAACCAGCAAAGCATTAGCAGTACAAGGTTAGGAAAATAGACTCCATTATATTTGGTTAGAGGCTATCTACAAGAAACACTAGCCCCACATATTTCTATTGTTTATACTTACTCTATATAAGGACTAAATAGTATAATAGGAATAGATGTGTTTTTTTAAAAGAATCTAATGGAAGACAATGAATTCAAATAGTGCTTTAAAAAAAATAAGGTTAATGGTATCTAGAATAGTACAAGTGAGTTTGGCTATTCAGGAAGAGTTATGGTATATTTTAGTCAGCTCCACTCTGTTTGAGTGGAAATGTATACAAATTTGCTTTGGAATGTAGAAGGTATTAAAGACATTTGGGATGGAAATGCAAGTAGAATGTAAACATATTTGTGGTCCCTTTACCCTGTTTTTTCCTAACAGCTATGTTTTCTTCATTTCTTTGTTGAGCTGGGAATTGCAAACTATTATTCATCTGAGTTAATTTTTATTAGATGATGGCAATTAATTGTATACCTAACTAATTGAGAAATTGGTTTAAATGAGTATTTATAGAGAATTTCATATTGGAAAAGAAGTCCATTTTCAACATGAACATTAATGGTGACTTAATTATTGATGATGTTAGATGTAAAATACCAAATAGAATGTGTTTAATACAAACATATATTAAGTGACCAATGATTTTATAACCAGCTCAGTAACCGAAAATTATACAACTTGTAAGATGTGGATGGGTAAAGAGATAGGTAGATGTAGAGAGAAGATGATCAATATGCAAACTAACCTAAGAGTATAACAATACACAGTAAGATTGCAATCAATGCTCCAGTGCTCAGTCCTACAGGTAGAAAAATTGCTTCCACGTTGCAAGACAGGATGGTCCCATCAGAGTCACATCTACAAACACGGATAGTCATTGTATTCGTGCTGCTCTGGACAGGGTAACTGCTGTCTTCTATTACAATAGGAAGGAAATACAACTCTTGCTGCCTGCGGCTGTAGCCATTTCTCCGGGTTTCGATTCCAGCTGTGTTGTCTGCAAAACATGACATTTAGGATAACATAGCTATGGTGAGTTTCACTTCAAGCTTTAAGATGGTATCTGCTAAGCAGTAGGAAGTTCTTTTTTGAATCAGTATAATACATTCTTATGTACTTATTGTATCATTATGAAAACTTTTCAAGTGTAATCAAATGTAATTAAAATAGTAGTAGATTTGGGAAAAACATTCATTTTGGGGGTATATGGATGAAATTGTCCATTCAGAAAGAATAAAGAATTGCACAAGAAGTCGGGTTGTCTCTTTTTTTCTTCCTGATACCAAAATCGAATTAAGTGGGAAAACATCTAGGAGTGTTATAATTCTAAACCCAAAAGTCAAAAATTTATAAGAAGAATATGAGGAATTACTATTTATTATAACACTGATAAATAAAATATATTAAAATATATTAAAATACTTGATTATTGAGATGATTTATATCTATACTGAGAAGCTGAAACCTTTATCTTTCCCTGTGTTTTGCATAGAGGCACACATGTACATTCATACACAAAATATATATTGTTATTTACAGTAAAAGACATACTCTCACATACTACACTCAAACATCTATATCCATTTATATATAATTCATATCACTAGATACTTTCCCACTTCAACAGATACAAAATCCAGAATCTGCTAACACCAATACCCAGTGCTGAAGGAAACAGATGACCTGAATTTCATTTGTAAGATGGTAGACTACAGACCTATTTTTCACAATTTTTTCTCTGTCTTACAGAGGCAGGCTACAGGAAAAACACCATACACACACACAAACAAACAAATGTATTCAGACACACCAAATAGATGTGTATATTATAATGTTAAATTGTAAAAGGTTTTGAAATGAAAATTTAAGGTTGTTTTTTCATGTATTATGTGTATATAAGTGGAGCAAACATCAATGAGAAATGTTATAAAAACAAAATTGTCTCTATGTATTTGTCTTTTTCATTTTTTAGATTAATTAGAGCAAGAAATATGGGAGAAGACAAAGAATGTTTTAAAAATACTAAAATTCATTTAAAATCCTAAACATAATAAATTATATTAATTACTATTTTGGGTAATTGGAAATGTAGTCCATTGTATCTTTAATGAAATCAACGATAATGATATTTCAATTTTATTAATACAAAGAAAATAATTTTAAAAAATCAGTTATATCCATTGACTTTTTTTTGAAATGCATTTTTTCATATTTATTTTAAGGCATTCAAGTAAACATAGTAAACATGTTCTTTAATTAATTCTATAAATTCAATTAAAAAATCCCTCTAAAATTTTTTAGTATAAACATAATAACATTGGGAATCAGATAAATAACTTAAAATGTATACTACTTATTAAAAGAATATGTTAGAGATACATTACTATTCTACTCCCAAAGCACTTTATTGATTGTAAATTGAATTTAAAACTTTTACTTAACTAGCTTCTCTAAACTAATTGCCATAGGAAGTACATTTATGGGACAACTTTTAGAGTTATGGTTAAGTCTTGCTTTGTAAGGTTTATTTATTATCATTCTAGAGACAACGTTTTAGGAAACGTTGAAGGAAAATATCGAGATAGCATCACCATTAGTCACCTTTATAAATAGATTAAGTGTATATAAATACTTGAGCCGATGACAGCTGTAGGGAAATGAGGACTGATTGTTGTACCATCAAGATATTCAAAACCCAATGATTCACTCCTTTAGGTTGAGAAAAAGGAGGTTGCTGTGATCAGAGATCATAAATTGAGTGCAAATCACTAAAACAAGAGAAATAGAGTTCTTTGGAGGATTTCATTTCTTATAGCTCAATTTATATGAAAAATATAATGTAAAAATATTTGTTTCTAACTTATTATTAATGATGACTGAGTATCCTAAATTTCTTGTGTTTTATATTATGGAAAAAGGTGGTACATGAAACGTCATTTCCATGCTTAAAATGAACTGAACATATTTTAAGTTATAATTTTTAATAAATAAAGGAGCATAGCAAATTATGTGGAGATCTTCAAATTGCATTCTTTTCTCTTGAATATTGATTCTCAATTCATTAAGACTTTTACTTTGCCTTATATAATTTTATCATGTCAGATAGTCAATATAGTTTATAGAATATAGTTATTTAAAGGAGATGGATATTGTAAGTCACAGAAAATTGTACACATACATACATTGTGTAAAATGGTGATTTTTTTTTCTGTTTAGTGAATTAAACATCTACTTAGTTATTCAAGATTAAGATTTTGAAGTTTTATTGTCCTTGATTAAAATCAAGAATATTATAGGAAAACCCTAATCATTTTCCTTCCAGCAAAGAATCAGTCTTCACATGCGCTATCATAGCCTTAGATATACAGATAATCTAAAAAATATTTTCCACACCACAGTCTCAGTGATCTATGCAAACCACAGAACTTACTGGGTTATACTGCTGCTTCAGTTATTCAAAGGTTTCTAAGAATGCTTGAATAATTTCTTTCCAAATAGCTTTGCAAATAGGCTGATAATATGATTATGTATTTGTTGCTTTTCTATTGCTGTCATAAGACCTCAAGACCCAAGCCAAATCATAGAAGATAGAGATAACATGGATCTTCAGGTGGTAAGAATCATGGTCAATACAAACAGCATGACAGCAGGCAGTCAGGCAGGTATAGCCCTGAGCCATAGTCTACATATTTATCTCCAAACAAGAAGCAGACCAAGTTGACTTGTATAGACATAGGCTTTTGATATCTCACAGCAGGCCCCAGAGATACACTCTTCCATCGAGTCTATATCTCCTAATGCTCCCCAACAGTCCCAGAAACTGGTGACCAAATATTCAAACATGTGTATCTACTGCAGGAATTCTCATTCAGTCTACCACATCCTTCATTTGCTTGGACAGGAGTGTTTTTTATATTTTCTTATCTAAATACTGACCACTTATACTTAGCAAAATGTTATTATCTTCATGACATAAACATCTGGCTATGCTATTTTTAAATTCATAAATTTTGGTATGCTTTTTATTTACAACCATTCTTCATATCTCACAGTAGAATGGACCCAACCCCCTCACATTCATCAGTGAGAAATACGGAGACTCAAGACTTTCTTCTCTCTAAACATTGCACAAATAGGTTTTCTCCAGACATTCTTTAATTTTGGTTAGTTGTCAACATCAATAATTTTTTTTTCTTTTTTTGGTTTTTCGAGACAGGGTTTCTCTGTATAGCCCTGGCTGTCCTGGAACTCACTTGGTAGACCAGGCTGGCCTCGAACTCAGAAATCCGCCTGCCTCTGCCTCCCAAGTGCTGGGATTAAAGGCGTGCGCCACCACCGCCCGGCTATCAATAATTTCTCATCACATTATTTCACTCATTTTAAAAACAAAACACCTTAGTACATCAGTTTTCCATCAAATATTATATTGGATATTTAATACTTACTATATACTATATAGGTACATCAAGTAGATTGACATACAAAGTCACAGAGCTAATGTTTGTAAGACTTAATACAAATCAGACTTAGAAATGATCTGACTTACATTTTTGCCTTCATGATGGTAGAAAAATATATCTAGACAAGTATTCTGCTTTTACTTGTAGCAAAGTGCCTAATACAATTGAAAAGCCATTCAAAAGTGTGTTTGACAATTTTCTCAGTTGAAGTTAAGTGGATGATCTGATTATACTTAAAAAAGGATAAGTTGAGCTTTGCATTTTATAAGGGTAAATATTGATTTTAATCATTAATCATATCTTTTCTCTTTTTGGAAAAGTTTCTTAAATTACAGCCCTACCTTCAAAAGAGAGACACTCATACTTCTAATCCAACATATGTTTCTGTGCTGGCTTGTAATATTAGCAGATATAGTAATATTATACACAGTAATATAGATGGCAGATTATTACTGTGGAAGTCACATGATAGACAGATTGACAGCAATTGTGGATAAAATTATCATTACAGAAACACTTTCGTCACTGTATAGAGGCTTTGCATATGGTCTCAATACAGATGCTCTGAGGCTGTGATTATTTAGGATAATTGTGTCAGCTGTAGCCATGGGAATAGTAAAATAAGAATAAAATCCTGTTCCTTCTTACTAAACTGCCCAATGCATAAACTTGCACCACTTATTGCTCAAATAAAAAAAATGAATATAGAATTAACTTGCATGTATAAAAATATGCTTATCATTATGCTGCTATATTCAAAACAAGGAGGCACTCAATTTCCAGACAGAGTTTTATTTGCATGAGTCTTTAAAAACCTGGTCCTTTTTAAAAATGAAATTAAGCTGTATTACCTGATAATCATCATGTAGTAATTAACTTGCTACTCTTTAAAATTTTTGTATTTCATATATATGGATTTCTATGTTCTGTGAAACTACTTTTAGAAAAAAAAGCATTGATTCCTCTCCCTATGTCCTTTGACAAAACTACATAAGAGGGAAACCTGTAAGTGGATATACTTACTTCTGAAGTCATGAACTGTAAAATTTGGTTTGATGACAGCCTCTGGTGCTAATCTGAAGGAGAATTGCTGCCCAGCAGGTGACAGATCACGGTCTACAGCACCGACTATTTGAATTATCTGAAATGAAGTCGAGAGTAAACTTGAAGTCAGACAACAGTGAAACAGGGAACGTTATACAACTGGCTAATAGGTTTATTTAATAATGAATACAAGTAAACAGAAAGGACAATTTTGAATCAATACCAGTGACCCAATTATTTACACATACCTTTTGTGAGCAATTCTCTAAGCATTTACAAGTAATAATGCCAGCTACAATCAGAGGGCATAGGCTAATTCAAAATCAATGTGTAACCAAAGAGCTTGCCTGTATTGAAAATTCTTCTTACCAAGCAAAATAAAATTAAAAGTCACTTGTTTGCATGTTACATTAGGTGTAATAAATGCTTTGTAGATTAAATATGAAACATTTACTAGAAACAGGACATTTAATTGTCTATGTGTTCTTGCAAATGCAAAATTAAAGAGCAAGCACATTTGTGAGAATAGATATAGTAAATTAATAAAAGTGAAGACAGTAATACATAGTCGCTGATGTTGATACCTCCACCCCAGTATGTGAAATGATATAATATGTGTTTCAATACTACTTGGACAGGAAAATACTCACATCTCTATTTCAAAGTGTCTGTACACTGAAAGCCTAAAATCAGCCATAGGCCTAAAATCAGCAATAGGCCTGACATACATACATGCTAACACAAAACTTGGGTCTCTGTGGAAAAACACTGAAACAGATGGCTATAAGCTATTGTAAACAGGCAGCTTTTGTGGAAATTTACCAGTCCGAATAGTCATAGATCTTGTAAATAGGTAGCTTCGGCGGAGAGTACCAACTTAGATAAGGACAATGAATCATAGGCAGAGTCATAGTGACCTGTCCCCTGAACCTTCACCCAGCTGATACCCTGTTCTGAAAGGTATTTGTACTCTCCCTGAACACCTATACTCTGGTGTCATTCCCTTCCCCACATCCTGCCTTTTTGTGTTTATAACCCCTGTGTGAATAAGGAAATTATGATTTGATTTAAATAATTAAATAAATTTTAAAAAAGTGTCTCCCATGTTGCCCTGAGAAGTTGTATATCATTTTTAAATCTAAATACTTCAGCATTTTGCCCTTCAAATTTAAACTAAAAGTAACTTTGGAGGTCTTAACTGTAAAAAATTTCATTTCACTTCATAGACCAGCAAATCAGAAGGCATAAAAGACAGGATATCTAAGAACTCTATGCCAGAAAATATCTTAGGACCTATGTGGGGGAACAGCCAAGAATATGGAAATGAGCCAAGCATGTGAATTAAATAGGACTGAATACAGTAACAACTTAGAAATCCAACACAAGACTCTGGTCTCAGGTCTTTCGGTATAAAGTACATATAAGCATTATGATTCAAATACTACTTATTGTTATATGATTCCTGGTTATAATCCAATCCCATGAGAGTGATCCGCCTAACTACATAGATAGAAACACATAGACATATATGAAAGATAGAGTATACATAGGTAAATACTGGAAAGATTGCTGATAGATAGATATGTAGGTAAATATTAGTGCTGGGGTGTTAAATATCAATTTTAGTGACATGAAAATTTAAAAAAAATAATATTTAGTAAAAATTTTAGTCTATTTCTTCAGTAGGAATTAGTAACACAGAGTTTATTTGTCTCATACAACAATTGTTGGTTATATTTTTATAACATAACATGTAAAGGAGATATATCATGGAATGTAATAGTCTAGTAAGTATCACCCTAACAACTGTGATCGTTCTTCTTGATTGTCAATTGATTACATATGGTGTTAACTCAAACCATACTAACTAGTTAAGGGCATTTTCTTGACTGAATTATTTAAGAAGGGGAAATCCAAACCTAAATCTGCATTTTTTGAGGAGGGAAGATTCACCTTTAATCTGGGCTATATCTTCTGCCGGCAACCTCAATAAATGGAAATAGTTAAATGAAGACCCAGCTCTACCACTCCTGGGTATATACACAAAAGATTCTCCACCATACCACAAGGACATGTGCTCCACTATGTTCATAGCAGACTTATTCTTAATAGCCAGAAACTGGAAGTAACCTAGATAGTCCAAATCTTTGATCTGATCTGATTGTATTTACCTTTTACTTTATCAAGATTTGGAGTATTGTCTTTACCTTGAGTAGGTGAGGAAGCAATTGATCTCTTCTGCTTGCCTACCCTTGCTCTCATTTGCAAGTTAATTACTTGACTGACAGTAGAGCCTATTTCTTCTTTGGGCTTTCTATATAGAATGAAGTTCAGCTAAGACACTCAGTTTTATGGACTGGACAACTACTATATTCTTAAATATTTCATTTGTAGGCAGCCATTGTTGGACTATCTAGACCACAACCCAGAAACTACTCTATTAAACCTCATATACAAATATATTCCTTCTCTATTCTGTTCTCCTGAGAAGCCTAATATATTCACTCTCTAAGACATAAAATTTACTGTACTCAGACTTTTAGCAGTGTTCTCACATCACCCTACGTTAACCTTAAATGTCCTGTATTATTTAACAGTCAATATATAGTTGTTAACTTTTGAGGTGTGTTTTTCATTCAAATTAACGCCAACCAGCATCATTTAAATCAAACCTATTTAAATCTATGGACTTAGTTTACTTGTATGTCTGCTTGCCTAGCATACACAAAGCCCCACACTTGATTTTCATCACCTCACAAATTGAGCATGGTGATACATGACTATACATACAATAATACAGAGGTTTTATTAGAGTGTTAAAACCTTAAAGACATTCTGAGCTACATAGTAAGTACAAGGCCAGTTGTGCATACAGAAGATCCTGAACATGTATTTCTTTTTGTCTTTTACAGAGATGGTAGTGGGGTACATGAGCCTCATATTACTTATATACTTAATTTTATAAAAATACGTCAAGCATGAAAATACCTATGTGAATGTTTACCCATGTCTGAACCTAAACCTAAAGCATAACATATAGGGGTCATTATACACACTTGATGATCAATATTGACCACATACCTGTCCTGGTTTGGCATTTTCACACACAGCTGTCTCATATGGCACAGATATTTCTGGAGGAAATTCATTGACATCTAGGACATTAATTAGTATGTTAACTTTGCTAGTTAATAATGGGTTACCTGTTTAAAACATAAAGAAAGATAAACAATGATTACAAAACATGGCTATTGATACCCTGACACCATATTTGTTTTCAATTACTTTTTACACAAAGTCGAAAATCATCCTCTATTATAGGATATTATAAGATATCAACTGCAAAACCCCAATGATAGACGAGAAGTAGGTTTGCTTAGCTATCATTCCAAGGAATAGGAAATATGATCAGGTAGGAGTAACTAACTGATGCGTTACCAAACAGGCAGGATTTTGGACCTAGTGTGATATAATCATCTTTTCAGGATTAATGCACTGTCCTTACTTTAGCCAATATTTGTATATATTTTGTTGTAAAAATATGGTTTTCTGTGTTGCACTAATATAGTCAGAAGATTTAATATATCAAATATTTAAGATATATACGTAAATATCTCAAATTTGTCTTGCTGGCAAAACTTGGGGTATATATTTAAGTAAAATAGAACTAATGGGTATATTATGGTAGGCCAAAAGTCATCTTTTGATTATTTCTGGAGAAAATAATAAGTAAATATTTGATAAAAACTCACTCATTTCTTGACTACATGCTACCCAAATACATTTGGAGCAAGAAGTCACTCTCTAATGCACATCACATATTTTAACACCAGCCAACAAAATTAATATTTGCATTTCTACTATATGTTAAAGAAAAAGACTGGAAATAGCTTATTAAAGTATGCAAGCATAATGCATGAAACATGTTTAAATATACTTTAATAATGTTGCCTCACACAATGTTACAAATAAATATACTACCTCAAATATTCTAGCCCTATCTAGAATACAGAGCTAAAAGAGCCAAGAGTTAAAAATAAATCCAGAATGTAAAATGACCCAAACAGTTACATCAAACCAAATTTTATCTTTCTATTGGTCAACAAATTAAAATGTTCTATGTCAAGAAGATTCATAATACTAGGTATGATCTCTCTGAAAATGCACTCAAAATCTTTATTGCTGACTGATTCTGACAAGTCCAAACATTTTGGTGTCAAAGTTCATTACAGCATAAGTTACAACATTCTATGCAGATGTATATGACATCTTACCAAATGTATATATAAAAGAGTGGACTCCGTCACCACATAGTCATGCAGGTACTAATAGCTAACCATAAAAGTGACAGCTGTAGTCTATAAGACTGGTTTCAATTAAGGGAGGTATATTGATAATATTGGAGAATTATTTAGAAATATAGATACATAGAATATATATATATAATATATATATATATATAAAGTGTATTGTTTAATTAAAATTTTTCAGTTTAATTTTTGAAAACCAATTTTATCCTTATTAGCCCAGTACCAAAATCAGATTTTTTAAATATGAACAGATTGCATTACATGTTTTCCCTTTGTATGTTTGCTGATTAAATGCAATGTATTATACAAATATTTATTGACATTGTAAATTATCATTAATCTTATTTTTAACACTATAAGATAACATGATTAAATTTACTTGTTTTCTTACTACTTGCTATTTGTATAGCGTAGAGACATACAACCCTTAGTAAATTGGTAAAACTGAGTTTAATTTTCTAAAAATACTAGGGAGAAACAATATACAATAGAGTCCTTTTACATTGTAATATTTCGTATGTACTGATGGTCTAGAACACCTAAAACAACTTGCACAGTTGTTTAGAAACATGACTTTCTGTTTGTATATAATAAAGCTCTGAAAAATGATGGTGAAACTTCTCTAAAACTGACAATCAAGACAGTAAAAAGACTAAGTCTTGAATCAAAATTTCTTGTAGTTTTTGATTTATTATAGAAATGTAAAATTAATATTTCGACTTTAAAACTACTTACTGAACTAACCCATAAAATCAAATACCATAAAATTCATTAAAAGTAACATACCAGTTCAATTCTTCAACCAGATGATGTGAGGCCCAGACTATTCTAATATTATCTGATAAGTGAACCTCAAGTTCAAAATACAAGATTCACACTTTACATATTTGACTCAGCTTATTTGAAGAAGAATTGCCTTCCATAGGCAACATATATTCTCACTTAACTACATTCTTCACAGAAATTTACTTTCATTATCTCTAAAAAAGTTATTTAAATAATCAAGACCTATTTTATCTACTACTTTTGGTAAATTACTTCTGTTTTTTTTTTCCCCTTAAAATGTAGTTTAAGATTCACATTCATAAGGAAATTGTTGAAAAAATACCACAAATATTATCCTGTTATTAATAGTCTTTCTCCAAAGGCCATTATTTATTTTTTACATTTTAACTAGGATATATCTTTGTTGTGTAAAATTATCCTGTGTACTGTAGGATACCAAGATTTTCCAAAATTAAATGTCACACAAAATATCACTGATAATGCCAGGAAAACAGATATTTAGAAAAAATAAAATAACAACAATTTTTTCATGGATACATTGGCTTCATTTTAATATCTTCTCTTCTATTGTCTATGTTTAATTCGTTATTATATTATACAAATTTCAATTTATATTCTTAAGCACCAAGTACCAAAGCAATAAGATCCCTGTTTAAAGACCACTGCTCTGAAATGAATATAAAATATTTTGCCAGAGTGTTTGATTTATAAGACTAATATAGATTTTTTCATTTAGATATGCAATGTATTAAATTGTGTTGAGAGCATAATGACTTATTTTCTGAGTCATCATATTGGTATCCATGACATATCTGGGACAACCATGACAAAATTTCTTTATATCTAATTTATCGTGCATATTTTGATGAAGACATTTGGTAGTAAAACCACATAGAATTTACAAAGTATTTAATGCATGTAAAACAATTTAAATTGTAAATTTAGCCAATATGTACTAATGGAATCAAAACCTCTGTGAAAAACCTAGGGAAGTGATATTTTAATATAAGAGATAATTTATAATTCCTTTAAAGATACAGATTTCATGCTATTCTTCTAATTGCTTAATGGCATTATAGATATTTAGAAGAAAAGAAATTAGCTTAATCCACAGTTCTTTTTATGTAGAATTTCATTACAGTGCATGGGATGTAATTAATGTCTTGATTGTATGATAGCTCTAAAATCTATAAATAATGTTCCATTATTAGATTATAGATAATTTTCATAGGAGACCAAATATAAATCATCTTATTTATTTATTCATTCATTCATTTATTTATTTAATATGTATTCATTTGGGTTTTTTTGTTTGTTTGTTTGCGTTTACATGCTCATTCATTTTTTTATATTTTTTTTTCGAGACAGGATTTCTCTATGTAGCTCTGCTGTCCCAGAACTCACTCTATATAACATGTGGTCATCAAACCCACAGATATCTACCTGTTTCTGCCTTCTAAGTGCAGGGATTAAAAGTGTGTGCCATCACCACCCACTGGAGAGAATGCATAGTGACAAATAGCACTGGTAGCTCCCCAGATTACACGAGTTTAAGTTCAAATACCCATATGCAACTTTCAGTGGTGTATTACTCCAGTGTGAATGAATGACGCCATCTTCTGACCTTTTCTTTCACCATACACACAGATGACGCAAACAAATACACAGAGTCAAAGTACTGACATCCAAAAAATCAAATAAAAAGTTTAAAACTTTTTTAAATAATTTAAATTTATTCAATTCTAAGATGAAAAATCATGGCACAGTCTGACCTCACTAAAGTACATAACTCTCAATGGCTTCAGGGACTGAAACTTACAGTGGAATTAGAGATCACATTGTGAGGAATCCCAGAGCAGGCATCTGAATAAAATATAATTTACAATAGAAATACACCATTCATTCACATGTATATACAGTTTACTAAAGGTAACTACCTATTTCCTTTACACAGCTGATATTCAGTAAATAATGACCATATGTGAGAGTATTTCCAGGACACAAATGGTAAGTATAATTGAAATATTTTGAGAACTAGGAATTTCCAACAAACACAAAGCTTCCCATATTTGCATACACAGGAGTTTCTGGGTTTTTTTTATTAAACAATGCTAACTGCTTTTGAATAACTATGGGAGTTAAAATTCAATTTTTACTCTGTCTTGAAATGAAACTACAGTAAACCAAGAATGATTTCACAATCCTCAATGATACAAATTTGAATTACTCTAGTGTAAACTGAGTGAGTTATACTAACTGAATAATATGGACTTTATTTGACTTTTCTTTTTAGAAATTTTCATATTTATACTACAAGGTAGGCTACACATAGATGACAGATATATCAAATACAGTGCTGAGATATGAACTTATTCAGAAATATCCATTTGAAGCTTTTGATAATATATGTATATATAAAATATATGTATTACATAATATCTATACATACATATTTGAGGTTTATTTCTGTTCTGTTATTGACATTTTGCTAAAAATATTTATTCCAATGAAAACAATTGAAAAATTAACATAGATTTTAAATTTCTGTAGTAACGCAATTGTAAACATTTTTAGTTATTTGAGGACAATTTAACCTAATACATGTTAACAGGATACATTTTTAAATGCAGAAATATAATCTTAAAGTAAACCAAGCATCTATAAGGAGTTGGGGGTAGATGGGAAGTCACCACCTTTCTGTATGGGGAGGTGCTGATATTATGGTCTGATTCCCTAATTGGTTCTTGATTTGGTCAATAAAGGAGTCAGGGGGCCAATTGCTGGGCGGAAGGGATAGCTAGGACTTTTGGGTCCCAGAAGGAAAAGAAGATGCAGATTCGACCCCCCACACGCCTTCGCCTCCCTTTGTGACTAGGCTTTGGAAGGAGGAGCACAAAACAATCATCTATGAAGATCTCTATGAAAGATGCTAAAACCAGCAGCCTCTGCCACCAGTGGATAGCCAGGAGGTCCGTGGAGGCTAGCTCATACAGGCTAGCTAATAAGTTTAGGGCAGGAGATTCTGTGCTCAGCAATTGTGCCACCTGGCAAGTTCTAAAGTAATAAAGCTGAGTGTGGGCTTTATATCCTAGGATTCAAAGGTCTCGGGTAGGGATAGTAATGCAAGCTCCCCAGGAGCAAAGGAAGGTAGAAATCAGAGAAGCCATGTCCGTGATAGTGCCTTGGTAATGTTAAGTCAAGAGGAACAAAAGGGAACTAGGAGTGGATAGAGAACAGGCAGCAGCTCCAGAGTAGCAGTCCAGGGAAAGGTGATAGCATGCTTTTTAAATTTATATGTAACGCCTGTCTGTGAATACTAAGCTACAAAGTTCAGGATAGTCGTTCGGATATTTGTTCACTCATTTGTTTGTTTGTTGTTGTCATTATTGATATTGTTGGCTCAGGATGACTTTAGATTCTCCTGCTGACTGTCCTCCACCTCCATCAGACTCCTGAACCATAAAGGTAAGCTCTCCTCCCAAACATCTTCCCTGCTGTCTAAGCTTCTGGGCCAAGTCAAGCTGCCCTGAGCACCCTGCTATCCCAGGGAGAACTCCATTCTCCTACTGCCTCACCCCACAACCTTCTTCAGACTCCTGAACCATACAGATAAGGTTCCCTTCCCCCACACAACATCTTTGCTCTATGAGCTCTCTGGGCCAAGGCAAGATGCCCTGAGCAGCCTGTTATCCAAGGAAGACCTCCGTCAATACTCTGGCCACCTCTCTCCCACCATTAGACTACTGAACCACACAGGTATGCTTCCCTTCCCCCACCCATCTTCCCTGCTCCCTGAGCCCTCTGGGCCAAGCCAATCTACCCTTAGCAGACTGCTAGCCCAGGTACCTCCACTCTCCTGCCAACTCTTTGCCACCTACATCAGACCTAAGGCTCCTGAACTATAGAGACCTGCAAGTACAGAGCCATACAGCCCAGGGATACCCATCAACAGCCTGCTACCACAAGATCATAGGCGTTCACTCCTCTCCCGATCCATGGACCAAAAACATCCAGATGGTAAAGGCATTAAAACAAACACAATCAACAAGAGCCAGGCAATATGAAATGTCCAAAGTACCTCACTACAGCAAACCATGGATATCCTAACATAACTGAAACACAGGAAAATGACCTTAAATCTAATCTTATAAGGATGATAGAGACCTTTAAATAGGAAAGTAAAAGTCCCTTAAAAACATACTGTGTAAATTTCAATTACACAGGTGAAGGAAATAAACAAAACTGTAAAAGACTAGGAAGTGGAAATACAAGCAATAAAGAAAACACAAAGTGAAGAAATCCTGGAGATGGAAAACCTAGGAAAGAGAACAGAACAGCAGATACAAGCATCACCAACAGAATACAGGAGACAGAAGAAGAAAAATCTCAGTCATAGAAGATCCAATAGAAAGAAATTGATACATCGGTGAAACAATGTGTTAAATCTAAACAATTACAGGCAAATAAAAACATCCAAAAAATCTAAGATGCCATGTAAAGACCTATCCTAAGAATAATAGGAATAGGAGAAAGGGAAGAGTCCAATGTCTAAGGCCCAGAAAATACTTTCAAAAAATCATAGAAAAGTTTCCCAACCTAAAGAAAGAGATGCCTATAAACATATGAGCTTATAGAACATAAATTAGACTGAAACAAAAAAAATCCTCCTGACACATAATAAACAACAGAGAAATTCTACAGAAAATGTGGGAAGTTCTTCTAAAAGTGGGAAAGAAAAAAAGCCAGGTAACAAAGAAAGCAGAGTTACATGCAAAGTCTTAAAAGAGACTCTAAAAGCTAGAAGGCCTGGACAATATGTTGCAATCTCTAAATGTCATAGGTGCTAAACTAGAGTACTATACCCAATATAAGTCTTAATCAGCATAGATGGAAAAATCAAGATAAGTAAGACAAATCCAAATTCAAACAATATCTATCTACAAGTCCAACCATACAGAAAATACTAGAAAAAAAAACTACAATGCAAGAAGATAACTGCATCCAAGAAAACACAGGAAATAAGTAATTCCACATCAAAGAATACAAGGAAATTACACCCGAAGTATCTCTCTCTCTCTCTCTCTCTCTCTCTCTCTCTCTCTCTCTCTCTCACACAAACAAACACACACACAGACACTAAATCAACATCAAATAACAGGAAATAACAATAGCTTTCAATTATATATCTCAAAATCAATGCTCTCAATTCCCCAATAAAAAGATATAGGGTAACCTAATGGATGCAAATATAGGACATAGTTCTTCTGCATACATGAAACATATCTCAGCCAAAAAGATAGACATTACCACTGGGTAACGGGATGGAAAAAAAGTTTTCAAAGCAAATGAACCCAAGAAGCAAGCTGAAATAGCCATCCTAATAGCTAATAAAATAGACTTTCAACCAATTTAATCAAAAGGGACTGTGAAGGGCACTTCATATTCATCAAAGGAATAATTTACCAAGATGATATCTCAATTCTGAACATGTATGCCTCAAATACTTGGGCACACCATTTGTAAAAGATACATTACTAAAGCTAAAATGGCACATCAAACCCACACAATAATAGTGGAAGATTTAAACACCCCAGTCTCACCAACTGATCAGATATACAGACAAAAACTAAACAGAAAAACAATGAAACTAATAGATATTATGAATCAAATGGACCTAATAGACATCTATGGAATATCTTACCCAAACACAAAAGAATATACCTACCTCTCAGCACCTCATGGATCTTTCTGCAAAACTGGCCATGTACTCAAAATCACAAAGCAAGCCTCAACAGATACAGGAAAATGGAAATTATGCCTTCTATCTTATCAGACCACCATGGATTAAAGCTGGATTTCAACAACAACACAAATACTGACAAGACTGCACACTAATGAAAATTGAACAACTTTCTAGTCAATGATCACTGAGTCAGGAAAGAAGTAAAGAAAGAAAGACTTTCTAGAATTACATGAAAATAATGATATACCATACCCAAATTTATGGGACACAATGAAAGCAGTGCTAAGTGGAAAGGTCATACCAATAAGTAACTAAGTAAATTAGAAAATTCTCATATTAGCAATTTAAAAGTAGACCATAAAGCTCGATTAAAAAGAAGGAAGAGAAGGAGGAGGAAGAGAAGCAAGAACAAAAAAGAGGAGTAGAAGGCAGGAAATAATAAAAATCAGGGCTGAAACCAATCAGTTACAGACAAAAAAAACAATACGAAGAATCAACAAAACCAAGAGCTTGTTCTCCAGAAAAGCAACAAGATAGACAAAACCTTGATCAAACTAATCAAGCCAGAGACAGTAACCCAAATAAACAAAGAAAGCAATAAAAAGGGAGACATAACAACTAACACTGAGGAAATCCCAGGTCTCATCATGTCTTACTTCACAAACTTGTACACCACAAAATTGGAAAATGTTAATGAAATCTAATGAAGTGGCTGATTTTCTAGACAGATTCCTATGCCAAAGTTAAATCATGATCAGGTAAATGATTTAAACAGCCCATAAATCCTAAAGAAGCAATCAATAAAAGTCTCCCTGTCAAAAAAGCACAAGGCCAAATAATTTTAGTGCAGAATTCTAACAGACATTCAAAGGAGACATAATACCAATATTCCTCATACTATTCCACAAAATAGAAATGCAAGAAACACTGCCAAACATTCCTTGAGGCGGCAGTCACCTTGATAACTAAACCACACAACAATTCAGCAAAAAAGGAGAACTTCAGACAGATTTCTCCTATGAACATTTATTCAAAATAGTCAATAAAATACTTAAAAACAGAATCCAGGAACACAACAAGACATTAAACATCAAGATCTAGTAGGCTTTATCCACCAAGGCAGGGAGAGTTCAGTGTATGAAAATCCACCATTGTATTCCACCATGTAAACAAACTGAAATTAAAAAAAAAAAATCACATTATTATCTCATTAGATACTGGAGATGGGAGATGGCATAGGGGGTTTGTTGAGAGGGAACTGGAAAGTGGGATAACATTTGAAACGTAAATAAATAAAATAACCAATTTTAAAACTAATTCTCTTTCATTTTATAAGTATTATGGAAATCAGCGATATATGGCACACACCTAAACATAATCAAAGCAATATACAGCAAGCCAATAGCCAACATTAGATTAAATGGAGAGAAACTTGAAGAATTTCTACTAAAATCAAGGACAAGGCAAGGTTGCTGACACTCTCCCTATCTATTCAATATAGTATTGCAGTTTTAACCAGAGTAATAAGAGAATTAAAGATCAAGGGGATACAAATTGAAAAGAAAGTAGTCAACATATCACTATTATTGGATAGTATGAAAATATACATAAATGACCCAAAAATTCTACCAGAGAACTCTACAGCCGTTAAAATCTTCAGCAAAGTACCTGGATACAAGATCAACACAAAGAAATTAGTAGTCCACATTTGATAAATGGGCCAAGAAAAAAACATAAGGAAAAAACGTTCTTTAGAATAGCCACAGATAGTATAAATATCCTGGTGTAATTATAATCAAGTAACTGAATGATCCAGATGACAAGAGTTTCAGGATGCTGAAAAATGAAATTGAAGAAGATATCAGAAGATGGAAAGATCTTCCTTGCTCATGGATAGGTAGTATTAACATAGTGAAAATGGTAATTTCACTAAGAGCAATCTACAAATTCAGTGCAATCTTCTTCAAATTTCAAAAAAAAAAAAAATTATAGACTTTGATAGGTCAATATTCAACTTCATAGGGAAAAACAAAAAAAAAAATCCAAGATAGTCAAAACAATTGTGAATAATAAATGAACTATGGCAGTGGCATGCAAATCAAAACATAAAGAAAGTCTAAGAAAAAAAACTCAAGAGGTAAGGCATGCCAGCAAGGATGTGGAGCAAGGGGAACACTCCTCCATGGCTTGTGGGAGTGCACACATGTACAATCACCATGAAAATCAATTTGTTATTTTCTCAGAAAACTGAGACTAGTTCTACCTCAAAACTCATCTATACAACTCTTGAGTATAGACTCAAAAGATGTTCTAGCATCTCAAAGGACACTTGCTCAACTATGTTCATAGCAGTAGAAACTGGAATTCCCAGAAACTGGAAATGGCATATATGTCCATCCACTGAAGAGTGGATAAAGAAAATGTGTTATGTCTACATAATGGAATACTATTCATCTATTAAAAACCAATATGTTACAAATTTCACAGCAAATGGCTGAAACATGAGAATATTATCTTGAGTGAGGTAAGTCAGTCACAAAAAGACATGAATGGCATTTACAAACTTATAAGTGTACATTAGCCATAAGATACAGATCCTACAAGATACATTCCACAGACCAGAAAAGCTAAACAAGAAGGAAGGCCCAGTTGAAGAAGCATGAATCTCACTTTGAAGGGGGAAGAAAATAGTCATAAGATGCAGATGGCGAGAAGGAACTAGAAAGAAGGAGTATAGGGAAGGGAATGGAGGTTTCAGAATCAGGTGTGGGGAAGGACAGGAAATGAGATGGCTAGATGGCCATGAAAATCAATGGAAATCTGCACCTGACTTAGATGAGGAGGTAGGGTCACCTCCACGATGAAACAGAAATCTGGGATTAGGTAGGCACCCAAGAATCAACAGGGCTAACATTAGCTGGGACTCATTACATTGGGGATATGGAACCTGAACAGGCCACTTCTTATATCCAGAAAAGAACTCTATTAGTGGAGTGATAGAGATACCAAAACACACACAATACTTTCAACCCAAAATTTACTCTGTCTAAAATAATACAGACAAGGAGGAAAGATCTGAGACTGATGCAATAGCCAAC
This sequence comes from Mastomys natalensis, assembly GCA_021653895.1. NCBI lineage: Eukaryota > Metazoa > Chordata > Mammalia > Rodentia > Muridae > Mastomys > Mastomys natalensis. The sequence continues at coordinate 286,236 of JAJTUV010000329.1, read as the reverse complement.
CAATAACCTTTGAAACTTGAGACCAATCCCATGTGCAAGCATCAATCACTGACATTATTAATGATACTCTGTTAAGCCTGGAGACAGGAGACTATTGTCCTCTGAGAAGCTCCACCTAGCAGCTGACTCAGATAGATACAGATACCCACAGCCAAACAGTGAATGGAGCTTGGGGACTCTTAGGGAAGAATAGATGGAAGGATTGCCAGCCCTGAAGGAGGTAGAACCTTCACAGAAAAACCAACAGAGTCAACTAACCTGGACCCTTGGTGCTCTCAAGTTTGAACCACCAACCAAAGGAAACACACTGGTTGAGGCTGGACCTAAGCCTCCCTCTTGCACATATGTAACAGATGTATGGCTTGGTCTTCTTGTGGGTCCTGAATGAGAATGGAGGCTACCCCAAAAGCTGTTGCCTGCATGTGGAATATGTTCTTCTACTTTGGCTACCTTGTTTCACTTCAGTGGGAGAAAAGTGCCTACCCTTTCAGAGACTTTAAGTGCCAGGATTGGGGGATACACAGGTGAGCCCTACCTGCTCAGAGGAGAAGAGGAGGGGTGATGCAGGTAGGGCTGTAGGAGGAGGTGAGCTGGATGGGGGCAGTGAGTGGGATGTAAAGGAAATAAGTAAAAAAAAATAAATTTAAATTTAAAAAATGAAAAATAAAACTTCTGATATGGTCCTATATAAAAGACTGAAAAGGGGTTAAGAAAAATAAAACAGGGTGATAATGGGTAGAACATATAAAGAATCCATGTAGGTGTTATAAACTATTTACAATAGCCAAAATAAAGATGGGAGTATGTGGAAGAAATTCAGAGATGAAAATACAGCTTAGTTATAAACTTTGTTATACAGGTTAATTTCAACATTAACAAACTTTTACTCAATACTTTCTCTTGTGCACTTCTTGCCTCCAATGCCACTGCTAGATTCTGGAAATCACCAATCTTTTACCAGTTTTATGGGATTGTTTTCTCAGATACCTCATATGAATAACTTTATGCAGTGAGGAATTTTGATTCTATGATCGTTGATGATAAGGAGAATGTTGTGTAGAATAATAAGCAATTAATAAAGATTTACTGCATGTTAGCAATGGTATGGTTATTTTCGTAGTGGCTTGCTCTGATGCTTTTTGTATGCTAATTCAAATTACTACTTCACAAGCTCTGGTTGTCCAGGAGGAGAAAATCTCCTTGTCCACCAAGTGATTCTATGTAAACTCTTCTCCTCAATTTAATTGGTCAATAAAGACTAGAGCCTGTGATTGGACAATAGAAGGAGACAGGTGAAGCTTGAAGAGAGTGAAGAGGTTGCAGGGAAAGAAGGGGGAGAAAGACAAGCAAGGACATGGAGTTGGAAGAGGCAGCCATGAGAGGAGAGGGACCATGAGCACATGGCCAGGAAAAAAAGCAAGCATCAAGATTTTTTTATGGTTGAGAAATTAGTTAGAATAGCTCCAAACCTTCCAAATCTAGGATTATGGCTTATAATTAAAATATCTGGACTGTGTGTCTTTTTTATGGACTACAGAGAATGATTAATTTCATTTACAAATGAGGAATCTTGCTTCTAAGACTTTTTAATTATAATAAAGAGAAAATCATGTAGAACTGTAAACTATTAATAATGATTTATGACATTTTACCTGTGGATATTTTGAGAGTTTGGTTTTCTTCTTATCCATTATTATTCACATTCTAGTTTCATTTTTAGTGCTGTGAAAAGATACGCTAACCAAAAATGAAACTCACATGAGGTGTTCTACTAGGTTTAGTTGCTACATAAACATCATGGCCCTCAGGTACTTGAAGGGGGAGAAGTTTTTGTCAGTTGTCTTGGCAGCAGTCAGTTACTGAGAAAAGTCAGGGCAGGAACCTGAAAGAACTGTAGAAGAGACCACAAAAGAATGCTGCTTACTGGCTTGCTTGCCTGCTTTGCTGAATTCTTTTATATAGCCCAGAATCAGGACCAATACTGTCAATAGTAGTCTAGGTACTCCTACATCAATTAACAAACAGCATACCCATACATCTGCTAATGTAAACTCAGTAATTACTCAGTTAAGGCTTTCTCTTCCCAAATGATTAAGGATATTGTCATATTGACAGTAAAACTAATCAGGAAAATATGTTCATTCAAATTCATATAAATGGGCTTTAAACACTTCAAATAATTATTTTTTAATTATTTGCATTCAATGATTAAATATTGAATATATATAATTATTTTTATCTGTTAAATAAAATTCTATATATTATTAGAGTTGTGGATAATATTTAGATGTTTGTGAATATTTTCAATATTACATATGTCAAACACACCTACATTCTTCAAGCTTTTAAATTAGTTTTTGAGATTGTTGTACAATACATTTAAGTCATATTTATCCTTTCTACAATTCCTCCAAGAGAATTAAAATATGCAAAATTTACCTTTTAAAAATATTCAGTCTACTTTCATTCTCTATGTTCACTTAATATGCAATAGTACATCAAGATTTCTCCTCAAAATGTAAGTTGTTCCTGCTGATTTCTCTTTCTTATTTTGTGTGGTCTCTCTATTGATGAGGATGAATGAGGATGAAAACAGAAATATTCAAAAGACAAAGGGAATACAAATTAAATGAAAATTTAAATTGACTAAAAGTGAAAATGTGTGAATGAGACATTACCTTTAATGTTCTGTTTTCTTGATGTCTTAGGATTTCCATTGCCCGGAAGAGACACTATGACCAATATTTAATTGGGGCAGGCTTACAGTTTCAAAGGTTCAGTCAATTATAGTCATAGCAGGAAATTTGGCAGTGTACAGACAGGCATAGTACTGGAGAAGGAGCTTAAAGCTCTACATCTTCTTCCAAAGGAAGCAAAAGGAAACTGTCTTACAGGCAGCTAGGAGAAGTTTCTCGAGGCCCACTCCCACAATGACCCACTTCCTCCAACAAGGCCACACTTACTCTAACAAAGCTAAACATATTAATCCTGCCACTCAGACTCTGAGCCAAGCATATTCAAAGCACTACATTACACTCTCTGGTACTCATTGTTCAAACACATGAATCTATGGGTACCATACATAGCTATTACATAATGCAAAATACATTAGCCCAATTTAGTTCCGATCATTATAGTATCCTCAATTCACGGAGTCTTCTGCTGTAACTAGGCTTCAAATAATAGCCTCTCAAAGACTCTCTTCAGGGTGCCAAGCCTCAATTTGTTTTCATGACCCCTGGGTCATCAACTGCAACTGAGTCCTCACCTTCACCAGTGGCATTCCCTAACCTCTCCCAGTGCCAAGCATCAGCTACTCTCGATGACATCTTCATGCCTTCAAAGCCAGTACCACATGTGTGATTCTTAACGTTTACAAAGTACAACTGCAGCACAAGGTACAACCTTGGCTATCTCTGGAACACAGCATCTTTGTGCTCTCAGAAAACAGTTTTCAGAAGATGCTGGTCTCCTCTTAATCACCACTAATTTCTTAGCTCCAGCTACCCAGCATCATTTGTCCCAGTAGTCCCTTCTATTCTTCTCTCTAAAGCCAGAGCCAAATGGCCAAAGCTGCTGAGTTCTGCTGATTACTGTAGTGGAAATATGCTCCCTTGTTCACATCCATTATTGCCTAGGCTTGACTGTCCTGAAAGTTGCTCTCTAGAAAGACCTTGAACTCTCAGATCTGCATGACTCTGTCTTCTGGGATTAAAGGTGTTTACCACCAAGCCTGTACCTTCCTTTGGTTACATTTCCCAAGATCTTATAAGTTCTGTGTTGTAGTTCATTCCAGATATAGTGAAGTTGACAACTGAGAATAACTATGACAAAACATCCATTGTCAATCTGACATATAATTATATCTCCTTATACCCAAATAAAAATAATAATCAAATCATACTAATACTTAGATATAACTATTTTTCATTCAATTGTGAATATAAAAGCAATAAACATAGCTCTGTGGGAATTTGCCCCAAGGTCACCTCTCCCATAATCTATCTTCTTGAACACAGGATTTAGCTCCATTCTACTCTGTAGTGTGCCTTTAACACTTGAACCTTCTTATTTTGTATTGTTTATTTTTTATCTAAGCTTGCTATGCTTGTTTAAAATCCTCATAATGAAAGTAAATCAGAGGACTAAGTCCATGCTGGACTCTTTTTGAGACTTCTTTTGTCAATGCAGTTAATCTGAATTATCTCCCGTTTATCTTCATGCAGACTATTCAGACAAAGGCAAAAAGCACCCACATTCTTCATCAAAATATCATAAGAATAGTCTCCTAGCCATGTATTAAAATTCTCATCTGAAGCCTCTTGAATCAGCAGCCTCCACAGTTCAAACCACTTTCAGTATGACTGTCTTCCATGTTCCTACTAGGATTGGCGATTAAGCCCATATAAAGCATTCCACTGCTTCCCAAATCCAAAGTACTCAAAACCACACTCCTCCAAACAAAAATATGGTCAGCCCAAACACATCAATATCCCAGTCACTGGTACCAACTTCTATCTTAGTTTGGGTTTTCATTGCTCTGAAGAGACACGAAGACCAAGGTAACTCTTATAAAGGCAAACATTTAATTGGACAGTCTTACATTTTCAGAGGTTATCATTATAAGAGGAAAAATGGCAGTGTGCAGCCAAGCATCGTACTGGAGGAGATGGGACATCTCCTAGAAGACCTACATCTTCATCCAAAGGTAGCAAGAAGAAGAATATCTTCCATGCAGCTAGGACACTGGTCCCAAAGCCCACTCCCACAATGCCACATGTCCTTCAACAAGGCCATACCTATTTCAACAAGTACACATCCCCTAATAAGGCTACTCACTCTCTGGGCTAAGTATATTCAATACACCACACTTAATGTGATATGGAGAATGGACTTACAATTGACTTATGGATAATAGCAATAGAACAGTGATGTAAAATGACCGTTATGATATCAGTGGGTTTGGTAAACATGCTGCTCATACATGTAATCTTGCGGTTATCTAGTAGCTGTCATGCAGTTTTGGCAAGATCCCCTTATGTTAGAAGTTTCAGCATGGTGTTTTTACAGTTTTTCATTTCTAAGAGCTATCTGACAATGTTTTTTTTTTTTTTTTTTTTTTTTTTTTAAATAAGCTTGTTTTCAAAATACCTGGGGTAACAAGTTAAATATACCAAGGACTGGATTCATAAATAATCATTCATGTTACTCTTATATTCTTAGCAAAATAATAAATATTAGTAAGTAGCAGATTTAAGAAAGAAATGTAAGGTTGTCTATGTAATATGCTTCATTTTAATTTATCTCCATTTTTACATACATATATAGATTATAATTCAAAATATTTATACTCTGGAGAGAAAAATATATCATGGACAAAAGTGATTTTGTCAAGCTAGTGTTTGATGACCAGAATTTCATACTTAACTCGGAGTTTCACTGTACAAACAGAATAAGAATGATAGATGATATCAAGAGAATAATATCCTCATGTAAAAATGTTTCCTGATTTTAGCCCTTAGAAAAATTGTGTTCCACCAAAATATATACATTAATCCAAAACAATTTTAACGTGCAAAATTAATCATGCAATTTTAACTGCAAAATAAGTCCAGATAGTAATTAAGAAAAGCCTGGGATTAATGTTATTCATGAAAATTGGTGGAAAAGATAAACATATCTAGCATTTTTACACCATGACTTTACTATATTCTTCCTGTAAGTACCTACAATTTTATAATTGAATACGAAGTAATTTAATATAAATCTATAATTAATCATAATTTTGTAGCATATGATAATGATAAGATACAATTTCCAAAACAATGTGGTTTATTGTGTTGCTAAAAATTATTTCCATAGACATAATTCATAGCAATTCTTGGTCAATTCTTGGTAAAAACTTTGTAAGTTATTTTTTTTCCTCAAAGAAGTATTATTCTTACAGCTACTACTTAACTGTTGACATTTCTATGGTAATTCAAACATATCTTTCTTTGAGAATACAAAAGTATTTTTTATTAGTATTAGAAAATGATATCTAAGCTATGGAGTCAAAGTCAAATATCCATGGAATAAAAGAGAAAAAGATTTATTTAGGTTATATGTGTGTGTGTGTGTGTGTGTGTGTGTGTGTGTGTGTATGTACGTTCATATGAATATATAAACACAAAAATATAAAACAAAATCATACTAATTTATCATTTGAAATAACTCATTATCCACTAAAATTTGAATCAATATGGATAGTTGAGGTAGATAATAGTACTTGATTTTGTTTTTCCAAATTTGTACACATCATAAGTGCCAGGTAGCAGCTAGCATTGTGCTCAAATTTTATTGGACATTATTTTAGTTCAGAGCACTTACTTAACATGTATATATCTGGAAAGTATATCTAGAAATAATGATTTGTATTGACTCCCATACATTCAGATATCTGGTTTTATACTAATATTACTAGGATGTTTCTGTAAGGTGACTTAGTGGTTAACGTTTCTTGCTGCTAAGACTAATGGCCCACGTTTATTCCCAAGGATGCTTACATGGCAGAATGAATGAACCAATTCCTAAAAGCTGTCTTCTGACATCCACACAGAGGTGAGGCACACAACTCCCACAAGTAAATAAACAGAAAACATTCCTGAGTATGACAAAACCATAGTTATAATATTGAGAAATGCTAGTACTAGTGGGAAGAAATCATAATAAAAAGATATCCACTACTCCATGTACAAAGAAATATCACACGATTTAACATTATAAAATGTTGATGTCTAGTTCAATGGAAGTGCTTTGTGTTGAGAATTCTGAAGTCTCAGTTTAGCTTATTACTAGCTGACACTAGGCTCCCAACTAACTATTTCGGATTATCAATTTCCTGACTTCAACATTCAAGGATTATAGGGAATCATGACATATGGTTATTAGATTATTTTCAGGAAGTAAATTCATTCTTCTGTTGCTTATTATTCTCATATAGTTGATTTTTTCTAATAGTGTATGAGAATATTATATTTTTGATTTATATATTCAGAAATGTACATTTGAGAAAATTCTGTAAGAAGAATTTCCAATTATTTTAATGCTTTATAATTCAGCATCTGCCATTATTAATAAGCTTTACACATTTCTCTATTTTACAACTAAATCTGCACGACATAAAGTTTATCAAATATTAATGGTTTAGTTTACTAAATCTTTACTTCAGATAATTTATATCTAACCCTTATTTGAGATGTCTTTGCCTAAACAGTATTCTTACTTTTCTCATCAACTACAACAACAAAAACCTGTTTTTGAAACATGATACTCGTGCTCGCTTCGGCAGCACATATACTAAAATTGAAACATGATACTCTCCACAGATTTATAAACTATAAATTTATTTCATGTTGAATCTGAATTACAGATTTAAAACTTACAATTAGATTTTGGGGAATAGATAAGTAAATTTGAACATTTACTACATGAAGCCTTTGATAATCAGTTTTGACTTCACAAGGTCTCAGGACCATGCAGATTACAACTAGATTCTGTGCCAGAATATCACATGAATATACACTAACCTACTTCCTGATATATCCCATGTTCCACTCTGAAACCGTGTGAGCTGAGTCACTATTTATGTTTCTTTAGCATTTGTCTTCAAATCCCACCATATTTGCCCATTAAACTCAGCTTATATCATTAAAGTTCTTTTGTCCTCAGTCCAAACCCTTCATCAGTCTTCCTGCAAATGAGGTGCAAAGACCTAACAATCATATGTTCTGGTTTATTTCAGCAATGGTTTCACTTCTAGATAACAACTTTCTAATTATTTCTTTTTCTATAGCCTTAATAAAATACCGTCACAAAAGTGATATGAGAAAAGAAGGCTTGTTTTGGCTCACAATTCTAGATTACAGACAAACATTGCATAGAAATCATGATGGCAGGAACTTGAGGAAGCTGGTCTTATTGTATTAACAGTCAGGTAGCTTAGATCAAAGCATGTTCATTCTCAGCTGGAGGGAGTTCTCCTTTTAATATAGCATTCAACTTAATGAGATGCTGCTGTTCTTTCAAAGTGTATCTTTCATAATCAACAGACTGGATAACTTAGATATTCCCTCACAGACTCAAATATTTCAAGAACCTCACATACTTTACATAATCCTTTAAAGGCTTGACTTGAGAGTCACCTGTTAGGTGATAATGAGTGCTATGTGTCAATAAATATTAAATATCACAATTTACATTCATGAATTAGAGAAGATTCATAATAATAAAATTGTTTGGTGATATATGAAGAATTATCTTAACTCGTTTTTTTTTCTAAGACATTGTTAAAGGTAAGCAAATTAAGGGCTACAGAATAATTTAGTGAGTTGCATTCTTTTTGGACAAAACAAGGACTTCCATTTGATCTTAAGCATGCATGTACTAAGGAGGTTATGGATTCAGGTGTTTCTGGGGATTGATCTCAAGTTAACAAAGTCTAATTTGTATGACTCAGCTTTCTATGAGCTATGCTCTTTAACCAGCCCTGTGGACATCTCCCAAATTGTGACATCTGAGACTGAGCTCTGGTTTCCTGAGGAATTTGAATATGTCAACATATTCTGCCACACACTTGCACACATAAACATGTACACACTTATACACATATGCTCACACGTTTAAAATCATCAACACCAGTCTTCCGAAGTTACACCCACACTAGTTGACACCGAGTAGCACCTCTGAACAGAGTAAATGTTTGTAGTTCTTTATTTAATTAAAAGGTATGTTAAGTGTTATAAATCTGTTATAGGTGCTTGAAGTAATAAAAGGAAGACAAAAATAAAAGATATTCCAAATGGACTTCTCTAAACTCTCAAGGGACCAGAGCAGAAGGGTAGGGACCAAATGACTCTCATGAATACACTCATGCCAATAGCTAAGTATTACATATTCCTGCACTGAAATTGCAGTATACGTGGAACATCTTAGAGTCTTATCACACTAAGAAGTTCTATTTTCACTGTGAGCCTAGATAGTTATCTTCTACACCATAAGCAAGCAAAAGGAATTTCAAACAGTCTATATATTATCAAAGATGTATCCGAAAGGAACCCTTAAAACTTTCCTCTTCAAGTATTCATCTTCAATTACACATGTTCTCATGAAATAAGAGGGAAAGGAAAAATGACGGTTTTTAAAATGCTTCAACAAAATTCAGAAAATACTTTATAATAAATGATTTAATCTACTTTTTTCCCTTCCTTCCTAATTTACATTGCTCTCAAAGATATAGATATAAGGAATATTTGTGGAAGAGAAATTGACACTTTCGTAAATGTGAGTATTGAATAGAGTGTGGTGAGGTCACACACTAAAACTCACTTCCAGGTTTTAATGCAATCTTGCAAACGGGGCTCTCTGGCAGCTGTCACAATCTCTCTGGACTTATGCTATTAGGAAAAGGAACAGGTTTCTGAATTTCCCCTGGAGACTACTCAGCTGTCATTCCAAAAATAAAAAAAAGCCCAGTAGGGACTCGTTTAAGAGTGTTAAATCCACAGAATTTCAGTATAACATAGATTCTGCCCATGCCATACTTACTAACTTTACTTGCAATTATGGAGAAATTATACTGTGCCGTGTTCTCTCTGTCTAGTAATTCATTAGTGGCGATGGTTCCTTCCGTTCCATCTATTGTAAAGTAGCTCTCCCCATCACTCTTCCAATCTATGAAGTACCTGTATGTGAACAGAGGAGATGCAAATGTGCAATGATTACACATGAATCATAATGGCAGTGAGGGTAACTAGACACAGTTCCTTATTTTTCACCCTGTAGCTATTACCCACCTTGCAATAAAGAAGAGTGTAAATGACAGCTTCTTTATTGCAAAGTCAGTATGCTCAAGGGGAAACTGGAAATAATGAAAGATTTAGTACTCTGGCTGTTCATATTATTTTAGGGTCTTGACACCTTGAAAGCTCAGCAGAGAATACAATTCTAAAGCTGACCATGGGTTTCCTTAACCTGCTGAATATTAAAACTTTCTCAAGTAGTAAAAGAAATTCCTCAATGAAAGCAATGGGAAAGATGAGGGATGTGCAGCAACGACATCTGCGAACAACTAAGGCAGAACAGACTTGCAGTCTTTGTTTCCATGAAACAGAAAAAGATAACTATGAGAACCAAATAAACCAAAAAAAAAAAAAGAGAGAGAGAGAGAGAAGCAAATAAAAAGGAACTAAAATTTGGGGATTCTACAAAATTAGTTCCCCTTGACTCATCATGTCTTTGTATTTTTTACATTATCTAACACTTTTGGCCAGATATTATCATCTTCTTTGTATTACTTAGAAGAAAATTCCCAGAATTTAAATGATAGAATAGAAAGTAATTTTCCATGTAATGATATATATATATATATATATATATATATATATATATATTATTATCCATATATATATATATATATGGGATGATAGAGATATTCTTGGTCCCATTATCAAATTGATATTTTTTCAGTGTTGGGTTCACATTCTAGAGTCCTGAACATGCTATAAAAATCATCTTACAATGATCTACACACACACACACACACACACACACACACACACACACAGAGAGAGAGAGAGAGAGAGAGAGAGAGAGAGAGAGAGAGAGAGAGAGAGAGAACAAGAATTAGAAAAGGTTAAAAGTTAATACTGTTTTCATGATTATAAACATTAACTCATTCATTTTCATCATAATTGTCCAAATTGAGCATTATTAATCTTTATATACTGTATATGAAGAAATCAAAGCTCAGAGTATGAAATATGCCTTGGCTTATCAACCAGTTTAATAATATTTGTCACAAACTATTATTATTTCGTATTTACAACTTGAAGTAGAATGTTGTGTAGGAGACTCTCCATGCTCCTTGTGAGGCACAAGGTGTAGTACACTTACAAATAGTCTTTTGTACTTTATGAAACCCTCAGAAGTTATTAAAAATAGGGGTCAAAGTGAAAGATATCTTTTCAGTTGGCCTTTTGCCATTACGTTACCACAAACTACTAATTTTTAATAATGAAAACTTAGGAATGCATATGTGCGTTTCTATATCAATTATTATTTTGAGAAACTTTTATGAAACTCTAGTGTTTCCTGTCATTGTGTTGAGAGATCATATCCAGTGTGCCTTTAGGAATGAGATTTATGAACTTATATATTAATATCTGTTAGTAACTGATCTCCCAACCAGAAATTGTCATGATTGGAGCAAGTTATGTACTGTGATTTTAATCTATTTGTGATATCTTAGCTGCTGACCCATCATGTAAGAAAGCATTGAATCTCCGAATTTCAATGGAATAGCTTCTCCTATAGGAAAAATTCCCTAAATACAAATGCAATTGTGGTGAGAAAAATTAAGGAGCATTGAAATGTTGTCATTTTTTATTCTTCTTACTGCCAGCCCTTTTCTGAACAGTAAATGGTTATTTTTATCATTATTTCTTTTATTAACCCCTCTATTCAAATAAACACACCTAATTCAAAAGGAAAATTGCAAATTATTAGTCTCATTAGCTAAGTTTTATGAGGTACATAGATGCGGACTGTATGCCCTGCACAATAGATGAGTGTCTACTGCACACTAAACACCTTGCTAAAGGTAAGTGTATGAAATGGAATATAATGTTCACCACTGGTGATTTGAAGAGACTTTTATCTCTAGATGATCTCAACGTCTAATAGATGATCAGAAAAGTCCTTGCAGTAGTGCTGATGAAAAATACCTTGTATAAAATCTAGTGGCCAAAGAAGAAAATTCCCTGCACCTGATGATTGGATGGCCCTAGAAGGCTGTATAGAAATGATCTGAGGAAAGACTGGCAATCACAGACAAGAGAGAACTTATTTCAGGAAGCTGCATTAGCAGCACAAACCCTAGGAAAAAGCTATAGTAAAGCTATGCTGTTAGTATTACCTCAGAAGGAAGATGGAATTATTATCACAGAAAGAAGATAAGGGGTTTAGTTCTTGAGTATCTCTGCATATTATAGTAAGGAGTTGAGCAAGTGAGCCATTACTGAGAAGGTTGTTAAAACACTGATTAAACATTGGTCACTTTGAAGGATATGGGTTTGATGCATCCAAATATGACAACACTGCTACGTGAGAATTTTCTGCCTTCTAGAATCTTCAGAGAAAGAGACAGAGAGAGAGAGAGAGAGAGAGGGAGGGAGGGAGGGAGGGAGGGAGGGAGGGAGGGAGGGAGGGAGGGAGGGAGGGAGGGAGGGAACGCACCCTGGACAGCAAGGCTACATTTGATTCTATGAGCTTTGAGGGATGCTTAATATAAGAAAAGTGAATGCTGTACAAAGGGAAAAAAAGATGAAAGAAATCACTAGGTGATTAAGATTTGGAGAAGACAACAGAAAGCGATCTAATGACTCACTATATTGAACTGCACTGGTGACAGGAAAGAAGAATTAAATCTGTTTTCATGCATGTTTCAGGTAAAAAAGGAACAAAGGCTTCTACACTACAGGTACATAAGATGAAAAAGTTTCCCTAGGAACTGACTAGTATCAGGAATTATTTTTCAGCTCCTACAATATTTCTTTGTACATATTTGTGCTAAATCTGCAGTTTATTATTCCACATTTATTGTTATTGTTTTCATAGCAAATGCAAATTATTGATATCATAGATTAACTATTCTTGTGATTTAATGAGATGTTTCATCAAAGTGACCTTTGAATATTGGTCACAGGTTGGTAATCTGTTTGGGTTTTTCTAAGCTAGGAGCTTTTACTGGAGAAGGTTGTACTCTGGGTGTACTTTAAGCTTTCAAAAGTCACATGTACCAACCTCTCTCTCTCATAATATGTTATGTTACTTCCCCACCCAAATAAAAGACAAGGAGTTTTGGCCAATGCTTTTAATTATAGATATGTATGTTCCCAAGAGTGTGTGTGGGTGTGTGTGAGTGTGGGTGTGTAATGTGTGTGCAACTTGGATACTAATCCACAGGAGCTGTCCACATTTTTTTTTTTCATATAGAGTGTCTGTCACATTGGCCTAGAAGTTGCCAAATAGACTAGGTTTTCTGGGCAGTGATCTCCAGTTGTACACCTGTTTCTTTCTGCCTCCCTCGTTTGCCTTTACTATCACTTGCCACCAGGCCTGGCATTTTATCATTCCTGTGCACCTGAATTATTGAGCTTGACAACAGAGATTTGTGTTTGTAAGCCCAACACCTTACTAGAAAACTTGCTTAGGTTGCCTTCATTTACTTTTCTCTGTTCCCCTTCTAGTGCTTTTGTTTGCTTAGAATATTTTCAAATGCCATATAAATTCCTTGAATATGCATTTTCATTTTAACCCTAAGTTATTTTTAATAGCTACTATAAATTTTATCACGTGAATGTGGTTTGAATTCATACTAATATATTACGTAATATATTATGTTCCAGTCAATAGCAAAAATGTAACAACTATCCACCTATGTGTTATTGCATATTTCACATTGATTTACATTTATTTTAATATTACATCTATACAACTCTCGAGTATAGCTAAGCTTTATTGTAAGATCTTACATTTTATTTGTATTAAAGTTGAGGTCTGTATTTGTAGGCTAATGATTGAACTGCCTTTTCTTATGGATTATTATATATTAGACACCTTTTCTGATCTGCCATCCTAGAAAGTGGCTAGAGGGACTTCTTGTTCTCCTGTTTGATTCTGAAGAGCTAAGAATTGTTGCCATTTTCAGCCTGTGGAAAAATACCACATATAGGTGGATAAAGAAAGATATTCAGACAGTTCTGTGCCAATATGCAAGGATTTAGCTGCTGAACTTATAGTAGAAAAGAAATGCTTTTATTCTATAAGAGAAATGCTGTTATTATGACCTCCTCACTGGGGTATGATAATCCTCCAAGTTATTGTTGCATAGAGAGAATCCATGCTTCCTGAGCCACACCTGACTGTGGTAGACTTTTGTGTCACTGTAGATGCTAAATACCACTGAATAGATTTGAGGTCTGAGATTATAAACTGGGAGTAGCCTCAACGCTCAAAGTGTGGAATAATAAGAATAATAAGGGTGTCATAGTGAAACTCATAATTAACAGCAACCAAATGCTCTCTAATTAGAATTAACCCACACAACATGAGGGAATTCATAACCTGGTACTACAAAACTAAACAACTTCTCAGAGCTATTAAAGTCAGAACTTTCCATCACCACTGTACTAAGTCAGCATGATCCCAAAATATACTCTAAACATCATACACATGGCTAAGTATAGGCTCATATTGCATCAATGAAAATTCTCTGTGCCTTAAGCTCCTCTCCATTTCCATCCCTGCAGTTCTTTCAGACAGGAACAAATATGGGTCACAGTTTTGACTGTGGGATTGCAAACCACAACCACACTTGATGCCCTGTCTTTCTGCTAGAGGTAGACCCTATAAATTCCCTCTCCCTACTGTCTAGCATTTCATCTAAGGTCCTTCTCTTTGAGTCATTTCCCAGGTCTCTGGTACATTCTGGAGGGTCTTTCCAACCTCCTACCTCCTGAGGTTGTCTGTTCTCATTTCTCCTGGCCCTCAGGACTTCAGTCGTTTTCCCTCACCCAATACCATACTAGGTTCCCCTCTCCCCTCACTATACTTTTCCTCCCAGGTCCCTCCCTCCCTCCCCACTTGTGACTGCTTTATTCTACCTCCCAAGTGGGTAAGGAATCATTATTTGGGCCTTTCAGCTTGTTGACCTTTTCTAGTTCTTTAGACTATATCTTGGGTATTCTGTATTTTTCTTTTCTAATTTTGTTTTTTTGTTTCTTTGTTTGTTTTGGGCTAATATCCACTTATTAGTAAGTACATAATATTCATGTCCTTTTGGGTCCAGAGATAGGCCGAAAGTGGGATCCCACTCAAGAGGAGGTCCCAAGGTCTCACACTGTTACTGAGGCTATAGAGAGCTCACAAAAAGGGACTTAACATGACCGCACTTTGGAAGACCCAACAAGCAGCTGAAAGAGTCACATGCAGATATTTGCACCCAACCAATGGACAGAAGCTGCTGACTCCTGTGGTTGAATTAGGGAAAGGCTGAAAGAAGCTGAGGAGGGCAATCCTGTAGGAGGACCAGCAGCCTTAATTAACCTGGATCCCTGAGATCTCTCAAACACTAGACCACCAAACAGGCAGCATACACAGCAGAGGACTGCCAGGTTTCAGTTCAGTCAGAGAAAATGCACTTAACCCTCAAGAGACTGGATGCCCCAGGGAGTTTAGTGGACTGGTTGGGTAGGAGTTTGTGGATGGGGACACCTTCGTGGAGACAGGGTAGTGGGGAGGAGGTATGTTTGGAACAGTCAGAAGTTGGACAAGCCGGGGAGAATGAAATCTGGAGTGTATATAAAGAAAGAAAAGAAAAAGAAAAACGTTTTGCAACAGAGACCATTACAGGAAATTACAACCAAACAAAATCCAGAGTTGTAGAGCCCAGTCATAAAGGATATATCCACAATGCAACTTTGGCAACTAAAACTCAAAGAGAACATCGTGTGAAGAAGAATCAGAAGACTATTAAGAGCCAGACAATAAGGTGGTTTGCTATAAGACTGTCATAAGATACACCAGTAAAGTCTTACTAATATGGCTTCCTGATCATGAATTCAACAAAAAACCAACACTATATATTTCAAAACAGATGAGGAATCATTCAGGAGGTCTCAACCTTTACACAAAGAGTGATAGAATCCTAAGGCCTACTCAGAGTTAGAGAAATAGTTTTCAGTGAGGAAGAGCACACCAATTGGATATCCAATACCACACATTTATTTCTCAAAACAAATACAAGCAATATTGTATAGCTTGAGAAGGTTATGATTTGGAATATATAATACACACACATATATAATGTGTGTGTGTATGTGTGTGCGTGTTGTTTTGATGCATATCATAACAAGTCATGAACAAGAAGACATAAATTTAAAAGCAAGCAAGAAATAAATGTACATGACAAGGTTTGGAGTAAGGAAATTAAAGGGAGAAGTGACGTTTATAATCCCAAAAGTAAAAGAAAAAAGCAAACAAAAATATTTTAATTGCCTTTCTGAAATAAACAGTTCTTTATAGACTGTATACTCTCAGGAAAATTTCCAGAAACAATGAACAATTGTTTTTATTAAAAATATTATTAATATTTATTTTTGTTTATCCTGAGTGGCTACCTATAGAGCTTCACTTTGCCATTATTAAGTGACATCTCCACCTTCTTTATTAAATATTATTTATCCCAGTGTTTCTGTATGTTGCCTATAATAATAGTTTTCTATTTATTATTCTTCAAATATTTTCATTGAGTTCTTTATAAATGTTTGTGTGTTGATCTTTCTTTGATAGAGTTTCAATATAATTCAGTTAATATGTAGAATTTTGCCAATGTATTATGGTTTATAACACTCTGTGCATGTGATGTGTTTGGTCCTACTTACATCCTTTTAAATTACATAAAAGCAGAAACTTGCTTTGTTTACATTGGGTCACCAAGCTCTCCTTCGCATCTAACAACTGGTGTTTAAATACTGTACTGTATTCAATACACAAATATTCTATTTCTTATCTATGTAAACATAATTGTTTCTCCTGTAATCACACATATTTATAAGTCTAAGAATATCTTACTCAGAATCTGGGAGATGTGTTTAATTTGTTAAGTGTATCATAAGCTTAAGTACCCGAGTTTCATCTGCAAAAACTCATGGAAAAGTGTACTTGTAATTCAACACAGGCAATTTGGGAAGTGGAGACAGACAGACACATGTACATCATCAGATAGATAATTAGCCTACCTTGAGATATTTTAAGTCGATGCATTTAATTTGGAAAACTTACAGAAATATTATTCTTTTGCAGCTATGTACTTGTTTCCACCCATTCCATTTCCAATCCCAATATAGATACACACACACATATATATGCATATATATATATATATATATATGGGTTGATATATACACATTATATACTTTAATGTTTTTATTAATAAATTAAGAATTACTACTACTTACTTAGGTGTGACTACAAAGAGCAGAATGAAATAATCACTCATCAGAGTATATAATCTTCATCTATTAATCTATTCTAAAACTCATATACTGTGGGACCATGAAAGGATGGCTTGGTTTCTGGTAGAGCACTGGCTTAGAGATAGCTGGAAACCCAACAGGTGTCCATGCCTGTGAGGGACGGCACATATCTCTCCATCCTCCCAGATTCCAGACTGCTGACATGCAGCCAAAGACTTCCATTGACCCATGCCTTTCAGTCATATAGGCAATGCAGCCTCTCCCAAAGAGGTTTGTGCCCCTCCTCAGGTAGAGAGCTTGACTACAGGCTTCAGCCTCAAGGGATTTCCATATTAATGAGATACCTAAAGGCCAGAGGGCTTAGCCTATAAAGCATTCTTTCCCAGACTCTCCTTCCTCCTCCCTCCCTATTTAAGTCAAGTCTGCCCTGAGTTTCAAGGGAGTGCAATGAGATCCATCTACCATCCTCCATGACAATGAAGCTTTATAAAACCATGGACCTCCTCATGTCTTTTGGGGCCTGCTGTGGAGAATCCTGGAGGGGCCCTCCTAATACTGAGCTGCTGTATAATCTCCTGTGGAGAGCTTCTTTGTGTTCCCATCATGGAGGCCACCTCTTCAAGCAAGCTGGCTGAGCCGCCAGTGATCCATCCAAGCGAGTACAGTAACAAAGAATCTCTTTCCCACGGGACGCTGTGGGGACACCCTTTCTCCCTCCCACTCTCATCTCTGTTCTTCTGCGGTCCCCAGCAGAGTCTGGGCACCCAAGGACAAGACCATCGGCCTCCGGGTCCACCTAAGAGGCCTGCCCCCTGTGGAACTTCAGATTGACTGAGATTTCCTGGTGCTAGGTGAAAAACATACAGTGTGGTATACTTTTGATTTCAATGCAATATAGCACAAAGAATATTAATTTTGTTCATACCTGTTTGATTAGCTATAGTATCACTCTTTTTAATGTCTATTTCCTTGTCTCCTACATTATATAGAAAATCTACGTCAATACGCTGCTATACCAGTCCTAAGCATATAGCCAAAGGATACTCCAACATCTCACAAAGACACTTGTTCTACTATGCTCATAATACCTTTATTTGTAATAGCTGGAAATTGGAAATAACCTAATTGTCTCTCAACTGAAGAATGGATGAAGAAAATATGGTACATCTACAAAACGGAATACTACTTAGCTATTAAAAACAAAGACATCATAAATTTTCCAGGCAAAGAAATTGAATTTGAAAATATCAAACTAAGTGAGGTAATCTAGTCCCCAAAGGACATTCATGGTATGAAATTACTTATAAGTAAATATTAACCATAAATCCAGGTACCATGCTACACTCCAAGGTCCCAAACAAGCTAAACAGAAATGAAGGTCCAAGTTAGGAAGCTTGAATCTCACTTAGAAGAGGGAACAAAAATAGTCATAAGATGCAGATGGAGGGAGGGAACTTAGAAGAAGTGGGGATGGGAAGGGGAATGGGGAATTCAGGATCAACTGTAGAGAAGGATAGGAGAGATGGCTAGATGGCTATGAAAATCAATGTAATGAGGAGGTGAGAGGCATTTCCAGGATGAGACATGGCCTGAGATATAGGAGGTACCCAAGAATCAATGGGAGTGAGCTTAGCTGTGACTCACTACATTGGAGATATGGAACCTTAAGAGACCACCACCTCTATCCAGAGAGGAGCCCCAGAGGAATACTAGAGACACCAACATACCCACAAAACTTTGAATGTAAAATTTATCCTGTCTACAAGAAATACAAGTACAGGGAATAGATCACAAACTGGGGGAATGGTCAACCAATAACTGCCCCTAACTGAGACCCATCCCATGGGTGAGCACTTATTAGTGATGCTCTGTTATGCTTGCAGACAGGAGCATGCTGTCATCTGAGAGCTGATTCAGATAGATACAGACACCTACAGCCAACAGTGGATGGAGCTTGGGGATTCTTACAGAATAGGAGGAAGTATTGTGTGTACTAAGGAGATAGAAACTTCAAAGGAAAACCAACAGAACCAACTAACCTGGAATTTTGATGCTCTCAGAGTCTGAGAAAACAAGCAAAGAACATACATAACTGGGCCTAGGCCTCCCTGTTCATAGGTAGCAGATGTGCAGCTTGACCTTCATGTTGGTCCTTAACAACTGGAACAGAGGTTTTCTCAAAAACTATTGCTGATAAATGGGAAATGTTCTACCTAGCTGGGTTGCCTAGTCTGGCCTCAGTGGGAGAGGGAGCACCCAGCCTAGTAGTGTCTAGAAGTGTCAGGGTGGGAAGATGGATAGCTGGGAGTAAGAAGTACTGAAGCAGGGGGTTGCCTAGGAGGGGGCTAATAAACAGGATGTAAAAAGAGAGTTGTGTAATGCGATACAGAATTCTATGAAAATAAAAAGCTGTAAATAGGTTGCTTAAGCATTGAATTATTCTTATTAGTTTATGCTTATGTATTTTTCCATTTTTCTTTTTAATAAATTTTATAATTCTTTATATTCATCACATATATTATTTATTATTAAATAATTGTTTCACACATTTATTCAAAATTTAGTTATTAATCTGATGATAAAAATTAACATCCACTTTAATGAAGCTGTACTTCAACTACCCCTCACAACCCTTTGACATATGAAGTATGAACATAATAATTTAGCTCTGTTAAAGACTTGTTTGCCTCTTCACAGTTTTCTGTATCTCAATTTTTATTTGTATTACTTGGCAAGATCTGACACTCCTTCTTTTGATGATGCCAATGAAACATGATTACTACATTCTTCACTATGTCTGACACGGACTCTACAAATTACATCACCAAGATATTCTCTTTAAACCTATCTGATGCCCATTTTCCCAGGTCACAGTTGATTTTACTTATTCACTCTCTTCTAATACTCTGAACAAATGATGCCATTTTTTCTAGATCTCTTCATATATATTAAAGACTGTAACAAACACAGATACATCTTATTTGAAATAAATATTAAATTATCATTTATTCTCTGTCACACTCCCTCCCTTTCTAAATATGTTTGAACTATCGACAGGGAATTGTTTTACTCGTTAGTAAATTTACAGACTTAAAATTACTTATATTTTTCTAACTCAATTTCATGGTATGGAGTAGCTTATATGATGAATTCATTGCTTTAGGTTTTTACTGATAACTGATTGTTGTAATGTTACACAATATCATAAATATTGTATAGATTTATTTTATTACATGAATTTATATACATGAATTATTATTATGTCAGTGACTGTTAAGAATTAACATTATTCTTCATATGTTTTCATATGAATTCTTCATGTGATTTCAGGAAGTAAAACAGAAGCTAAATAGGGCACAAATGAAGAGTAGTGAGAGATAACTAAAACAAAAGGACTCTCATTTAGTAAGTGGATTAATTAATTAATTTTTTTCCTATGAGGGCATCATTGAATAATGGTAGTGACAGGAGTTGCTGGAACAAGGTTACTGGAAGTATGTCTTTGGGGGTAGGTCTTGCTTTTCCTCCTTCTTATGTGCTCTGTGGTTCCTGTAGAGTCAGGTCATGATGTTCTGCCATGCTATGATTTTGTTGTCATTACCCTTCAAAGTTCATGAGACTAAACAGGCATTGATATAACCTTCTAATACCATGAAGCAGAATAAATATTTAACCCCTTGAGTAGTTTCTGTTGCATATTTGGTCACAGCAATGTAAATTGAGCTATTACAGTATTATAATTATATACAATGGAATGCTGTTCAACTATTAAAAATGAGGACATCATAAATCTTGCAGGGAAATAGATGGAACAAGAAAATTTCATTCTGAGTAAAGTAAGTCAGACCCAAAATGACATGCATGTTATGTATTCATTGATAAGTGGATAGTAGCAAACCAGTACAGAATACCTAGGATAGAACCTACAGACATTAAGAAGTGTAACAAGCAAAAAGGCCCAAGTGAGGAGGCTTTAATCCCATTTAGAAGGGAAAGGGAATAATCACAGGAGGCAGAGGGAGGGATCTAGGTGAAAGAAGAGAGGTGTATGGGAAAAAGGGAACAGGATCATAGATGTGTGAGAAGGAACAAGAGAGAAGCTCAGAGGGCCACGAGAATGAATGGAAATAAGCAGCCTCAGGGGTTAGGAGGTAGTTGAAACCTCTAGAAAGTGTCAGAGACCCAGGAGATGAGGACTTAAGGACTCATTTGGGGTGACCTTAGCTAAAATGCCCAACATTGAAGAAAAGGAACTCAAAGAGTCCACTTTCAGTAGATTGACAAGTCCTCAACTGGAGGGACAGGGTTACTAACTCATAGTCAAAAGTCTTGACCCAGAATTGTTCCTGTCTAAAAGAACTGCAGGGACAAAAAATAGAGAAGGACTGAGGGGAAGGAGGAGTGCACGAAGGTCTGACACTGCTATGTTTTGAAGTGCTTACAGACTGGCATGGCTTTCCTCACAAAGGCCCTATCAGAAGCTGACTGAGACAGATGCAGATACTTAGACCCAATCATCAGAGTGAAGTTGGGGACCCCTATGGTTGAATTAGGGAAAGGATTGAAGAACCTGAAAGGGAGCACAACCCCATAGGATGACCAGCTGTCTTTCCAGACTCCAAGGAACTCCCAGATACTGAAACACTAATCAAGAACACACAGGGGCTAGTACAAGGCCCTTAACACATATGTAGCAGAAGTCTACCTGGTCTGTCCTCAATGGGAGAAGGTGTACTTAATCTTCAAGAGACATGGGGCCCCAGGGAAAAGGGAGGCTGGTAGGGCATGGGGAACACCCTCTTAGAGGTAAAGTGGAGGAGGAATGGGATGAGGAACTGTGGGAGGGGGAGATGAGGAGGTGGGGGCAATGAGTAGAATATAAATAAATAAAAATAATAATAAAAATATTTACTTTCTCATCTCCTCAAGATAAAGTCAATAATCTGAGTCTTGAGAAAGTAAAAGGTAAATATAACCATATTATATCAAAGATTTGGTCTATCATCAGCTAGTCCTGCTTTTATCTGGTTGTGGGAATGTTTTGGCATGAAGGATAGAACAACTGGAAAAGTAAAACACCTAGACATGAAGTCACTAAATCCACTAAAAGGATAATATGAATTATGAAAATGAAATGTTTGGCTCTCTAGTTTTTTAATTTAATTAATCTTATTATTGTTGTTATTATTATTATTATCATTATTATTTTACTCATTCACTTTACATCCCACTCACTGTCCCCCTCCTATTCATCCCCATCCTCCATCCCCTTCTCCTCTAGGGATGTGTGGATCCCTCTCTTCCGTTTTAATCTTCAACAAAATTACCTGCATAGGTCTGCCTCATGAAGCCCTTGGATCTAGCTAAAAGCATCTACCTTGCTTGAATATTTTCAAAAGATAAAATAAATATTTTAAAATTAGAACACACTTTTACATTTGCTCAACTGGACCCGATTATTATTTTAAGTTAAATTAATATTTTTCGGGTTTAGTTCAGTTTCTGCAAAAGTTGCATCATCTAAAGGTATATAAGGAATTTATACACCTTTCAGGTATATAATAAACTTCAAAGATATCCCATTTTAAAATAGCACCATCATATAATTGTATTATTTCTATTGATATTATAGTCATTTATTTAATAAGCTGTTAAAATTCTTTAGTTAGAAAAGATATTTAACGTAACTATAATTTCAGATAAGTGCTTTGTGCTTGTTTGAATAAAAATGGTCTCCATAGTACTCAGATATTTGATAATTCATCCTGAGTTGGAGGCACTAATTGATGAGGTTTGGGACATATGGCCTTGCTGGAGAAGTTATGACACTGGAGTTATGTTTTAATGGCATATAATCTAGGTCTTTTGTTCTCTTTCTAATTATAATTTTCTGTTAAGGATATGAGTTCTCAGCTTCTTGTTTCGCTTGCCATGCCTGCCTGTCATGAATGAATAGTTATTCATCTGGAACCATAAGTGAAAATAAACTTTTTTTTCCTCAAAAATTGACTTTGGTCATGGCGTTTTATCACATCATCAGAAAAGTAATACAAATTCCAAACAAATTTAAGTAGCAGAAAAAAATATGAGTAAAACTTTGAAATCTGGAAACTTTTGCTCAAAAATAGCCCTAGCCTTGATTAACCCAGAATTTGATATCTTAGAACATGGCTAATCAACCTTTCAAATATGGACGGGTAGAATTTTTAAGGAAATCTGAGCAATTGGCTCTATCATATCCAGTACGAATTAAATATTTTGAAGCCATTTTAAATAGATAGTCAATAATCACCAGTATAATTCAATTTTTAGTCATTGACTTGAAATAAGGGCTAGCCTAGGATGTATGCTTGTGTTCACACCGAGCCAGGTGAGTTCCAGGAACAATATCTGCCAACCTTCATCTGTGACATTCAGGCGTAGTCTGTCATTCACTCAGCATGTCAGCCTAGTCAGCAGAATGCATAAGACACTGGTCTCCCCTACACACTCATACCCCAGGCAAAAGATCTGATAGCTCAGTGTGCCCAGCATCCAAATTAGATGTGACTACAAGTCTCATTCACATGCTCTCAATTTTCCACTGACTAGAAATCACCAGTTCCTTCAGTTTCAGCAATGGCACTGAGTATGTGAATATCAAAAGACCTACTGACTCCTCATCCCTGATCTGAAATTAATCACACTTGAATAAGAACAAAAGAAAGCACACTTCCACTCCAGCTAGGCAGCCTAGAATGTCATTCACATCAGCCACATGAATGGTTTGATCTTTGCGTGGTTTATGCTACATTATCTCATCAAGGTCATTTGGTCAATATTTGTTTTCTTTAAAAATGTTTTTATATTTTCTTCTAGTACTCCTTTATTTTAGTAAAGAAATCTCTCTGCTTCATAGTTGCCATAAATTCAGTTAATGGAAAGTAAATGCCATCTGCACATTTGCAAGTAGACTTCATGCAAAATCCGACTCAGAACAGTAATTCCCTTGGGGGTCTTAAACACTAAGAATAGTATCCAGTGACAAGTCAAAGTGAGCAAACCACCCCAGGGATTAGCAGATTCAGCTAGTGCTGAGGTTTCTATATTACACATTGTCCAAATGGTTTACTTTTCCTTGAGTGCCTTTGAGCCTTCATAGCCAACTCTACTTCCCGCTTCTCACAGTGATCACCAATGTATTCACACTATCTCTGTCTTTACTTAAATGTTTTGGATCGTATCTTTGAGGGGCTTTTTGCTGCACAGGTCCAAATGACTTAAGAATACCTAATATATGTTTTAGAGGATTCAGTTTAAGCTAGTGTTAAATGCAAGTGGTCATCTTTATTCATAATTAATAAGATAATCCAGGAATAATAGCTTCTGTCACAGAAACCAAGATATACTTTTCTTAGTGTAAGCATTAAAAATTCATCCTAATAGAGTCCAGTTTTCTGTTTTATGTTCTATGAAGTTTTTTATATACTATGTTTTATTATTTAAGAAGCAGAAAATAATCTTTTACCTGCTATATTAAGATACTGATGGTCAATTATAAAATAGAAAAGAGTCATGAGACAAATTGAAATATTTTAACATAATATAGTATATGTTTTGAATACTATACACACTATTTCTTTCTTATAGTGTTTATAATATGAAAATTACTTGATGAATGCATCTTAAAGCTAACAAACCATCTACAAGGCTACACTCAACAAAAAGGACAGTAGGCAACCAAGAAATTCTGAGAGCAGGAGAAGTTCTCTAGGAAAGAACCAATCAATTAGTTATTTAACACTAAATGGTCAACTCTGAAAGCATAAATATGAATAAAATTATACAGACTAAGTCAACTGTATTCATATATTTAGGAATGTGTATATGTGTCTGTGTGTGTATGTATGTGTTTGTGTGTGTCTCTGTGTGTGAAAACAGTGACTGAAAATGAGGCCAGGAATTTAAAAGACAACAGGAAGAAGTATATTAGAAGGTTTCAAGTCAGGAAAGGGAATAGCAAAATGTTATAATTATAGTAGTAACTCCAAAATAAATACAAAATTAAATGTGTACGAGAGCCAGGCATAGTGCTGCTGGCTTTAATTCCAGCAGCAGCATATGGAAGGCAGAGGAAAGAGGATGTCTTTGAATTCAATATCAGCCTAGTCTACATGATGAATTCAGGAACATCCAATACTATGTAGGATGAGCCAACTTAAAGAAAGAAAAAAAGGAAATATTTGTGTATTTATATATGTGTGTACATATATATATATATATATATATATATATATATATATATATATATAATGATTATGTACAAACTATTCATCTAAATTACCATGGTGGCTTTCCCTGGAGTAATATCTAAGGATGATTTTTAATAATTTACATGAAAGCAAGGGTGGAAATGCTGAAATCTTGATAGTTTCTTATACACTTTTCTCTCTGTGTGAAACCAATAATAGCTGGAGAGAAGACTCGACTCAGTGGTTAAATGCATTTGTTGCAAACAAAGAGGACAGTGGATCAGTCTCATCAGCTTCATGTTTTTCACAGCCATTCATAACTTCACTTCCAGGATCATCTGCTTGCTTCTGGCCTTCACAGGTAGCAAGCACACCTATTGTGAACATGCATACTTGCAGGAAATATACTCAATTGCATCAAAAAATATTCAAATTTTCTACTTATTTTACTTCACTTACTACTTTACTACTTATTTTATGTCTCTATGACTCACGAGGTATCCTTTTCTTTAATTTTTTTTTTAAATAACAAGGCATACATCTAAAACCACATATCAGAGATGGGTTATTGGGTTTTCTTAGGGTTTAAATCTAAAATTCTTCTCTAAAGTCTAAATACTTACTTGCTAGCAGGTAGGCTGTTGAGAGATAAATGTATCACAAAGATTTAAGATCCATCAATGGAATCATCCACTTTAGAATTCATAGATAGGATTGGGGCTTAGAGAAGAACTAAAGAAAACAGATCACAAGCGCATGCCTTTGGTTGGTATATGCCTTTTGTTCGTGGTCTTTTTCTATCTCTTTTTCTGCTTCCCTGATTCCATGGGGTAAGCAGCTCTACTGCTCTAAAGCCATTTCAACATAAAATTGCACCGGCAATGAAACATAGAGGCAACTGGTTGAACCTACTGAACCTGCTCTGAAAATCCCTTCTCCCTGAATTTGATATGCTCAGGTGTGTAGTAATAGTGATGGAATGCCAGTAATATAACACCCAAAGACAAAGACTGACTATGAGAAAGGAGACATAAGGGAGACATGCTGGTGGGGAGAAAGGCCACATGTATTCTAAATGCTGAACATTAAAGCTAAGTGAACCTATCTATGAAGCTAATTCAGGTCTTGATAGAGTGGTTCCATTTTGGGTTATTGATCTGACCAGTAATGATAATGATGGTGATAGTGATAAAATTTGCAATAATACCATGAGATGAAAATAAGAATAGCCTTGAATTTTTGCTCAATGCCATAAAAAGACAGGAAACTAAAACACATAAAAAGAGCATTTGATATAAAGTAATATAATTTTCCATTTTAAAGTTTCAAGAACATATTTTTTCATTATTATTCAGAAATGAGCAAGCATATTTTTATGGCAAAGAAAGATGAATCAGGGCTCATGTTTCTCAACTGACATAATTCAAGTTTCTTATATAAACCAAGGAAATGGAAGTAAGACAGGTTTCCTGTCATTCAAGAACAAATCTGTCTTTTGACAACTCCTCACAGGGATCAATTAAGCTCCATCTGTGTCTGTTGTTTTGTAGAAATAAGTGCTTCTCATGAGAAGTAAACCAGAGGATACCACTTTATTTAACTTACAGTAGGACCATCAGATGGTAGTGTCTTTGACAAAACTAAAGACACAGAATAGACAAGAGTGTTTCTCTAAAATATGATTTTCTATGGTTTCCTAATGCAGTCATGATTTGGTGTCTTATTCATTTATATTTTTATTTAAAAGTTTTGCCCATTACCTCAATATACTATTCATTTTCAGGCTTCCAAGATTTCTTAGTTCTGAAGTATTGTTTGGCATTCTATTGCTGTTAATGTGTACATTTCTTCATGTCTTGACACTGTAAACATAGTATCCAACCAATGCATTAAACACTTTTGTGTGTACTCTACATATTCCTGATGGACAGAAACGTCCATTTCCTGAACTACCCACTGTTTCTGCCAATATGTGGTTACCTTCTCATGTCTATTACAAAGTTTTAATGTTTATGCAATAACCATTTAATTCTACAAAGATTGATATAAATCTCTTCACCGGGTATTGCTTACAGCCAATAGTGTGAGCAGGAATAATTTATGAGTTTCAGGAACATGACTGACAAATGACAACACATTAATATACAACAGCCATCAATATATAACAGTATTGTGAACCTCTCACCAATAACTGAGTGTCCATGGAGTGTTTAGTTCTAAAGGTTAGCTTATTTTTTTTTAAGACAAAAAGTATAAAATATTTGTTCCCAATAAAGAGCCTAGAGAGTAATTGTAATGAAATATTGAGTGCCAGTGGTTGTTTATATTCCTTTAGAGAAGCAAGATCTGCATCTTTAGAGTTCACTCTTGAACTTACTTGAAACAGGATTTAAAGAGAGAAGGATTGAAATTGAGTATGTGTAACTTTTTAAAATTCAGACAATAAGGAGCTAGAGAGATGGCTCTGTTCATAATTATGCTTGCTTCACGAGCAGGAGAGCCAGAGTTGAGCCACCAGCATTCATATAAAAAAATGTAAAAAAGAAAAACAATGAAAACAGATATGATACATGCATGTTCTTTATACAACTGCACTGTAGAATTAAGAGAAAGAATGATCAATTGGGCATGTTGTCCTCCAGATTACATTGAGTTTCATGGATAAGATACATCTAAAAAAAATAAGGTAGATAGTAATAGAGAGATAGATCCTTGGGCAATCTTCTCTTGCATCACTATGTTTATAGAAGTTTATGAACGTACATGAATACACACATACATGCGTGCGTGCACACAGATACACAACATATATTCATCTCACATCAGCACACACTCTCTCACAAATACACACACACACACACACACACACGTCAAAATATTAACTTAAATATGAAATTAGGAGATGAGGCTTGGGGTTGGGGTAAATTAAAGAATATCAGTACCATTCTTAGAAAAGAGCCCTTTGTCCTAAAATACTTACTTTTTAATGTGTATATATGTAAATTCAAGCTCATTTTTTTACATACCATGATCATACAGTGTCTGTGAAACCCACAGAAGATCCTGAAACTTCCAGAGCTAGGACTTCATATAGTTGTGAGCACCAGTTTTGTGTGGGAACACGCACCCAGTTCCTTGGTTATGATGTTTCTGCTCTGGATTGCTGTGCCATTTTTCTAGCCTGATCTTTTAAAAGGAGCTTGGAGAGTTGTCCTTTCTTTCTTGTATGAACACTATAGACCATCTGGCTGAGGAAGATGGGAATGTCACTGAAACTTGAGAGATGAGGATGTTACTAAGACACCACATCTATCCTCAGTTTAGTCATAGACTAAAAGTTTCCTGACTGATGCATGAAAACTTTTTGGCTCTATATGCTTTGGGACGCTGTTGTAGCAAACTGAAATGGCTAGGATGGTAAATGGTATCAAGTAGCAGGTACATTTGAAACAAATACCAAACTAAAAGGTATTCATCAACTGGAACGATTTTGATTTTTTATAATATATAGCATTGGGAGAGATTCTGATAAGAGATCAAGTATAAAATAGAAATTTTGTAATTCTAGAAAAAGTTTTTCTTTGAGAGTTCCAGTGACCTTGATTATAATCTTGGAAGAACACAAATAATAAATCCAATCTGATGAGATATCAGAGAGAAATGAGAATCGAATTATTGAAGAAGCCATGGATATGAAGTAGGGTGGGGAGGAGTCCATGTGAAGGTTTGCAGGAACAGAGGGAAATGACAAACTTAACTAAAGTATAATTTCAAAAAGTTAATCAAGACAGTATATTTTTGTTAGAGAAAATGCTTTCAAATAGTAACCCATAGGTGACAGAAGATAAGGAAGACAGAAGAAGAGAAGGAAAGGGATGAGGAGGAAGAGGAGAAAGATGAGTAAGAGGGGTAAGAGGAGGAAGAGAGGGAAGAGAAAGAGGAAAAAGAGGAGAAGGAAGAGGTGGTAAGAGGGGAAAGAGGGTAGTTTTCAGGTTATAATGTTCTTCTACAAAACATACTACTTTAGAGAGACAAAATTATATTTATCTGAGATTCGATAAGAATAACATCTATGAATTAGATTGGTATTCTAGAAAGTATTAGATTGGTATTACAGAAAGAAGTTAAAGGAGAAAAATTAATTGAAGATAGGATTGTTAAGCAAAAGGATATCAGAATACAAAAATTTGAAGGACTTTAGTCTTTGTATATTACAAAAATAAGACATATTAAAAAATGAATGTTCAGAAAATATGTTAGGGTTATCTTTTGAAAATGTATTAAAATATTTCTTTTGAGAATGAACAGAAGATGTCATCCACCATGACAATTGGAGACAGCAATAGAAATGTCACAGAAGAACTGCTTTCTGGTGGAATTAAAGACAACAAAGAAATGAGAAAATTCAGGAACAATTATAGACTTCTTAAAAGGCACGAGATCACTGAATTAATTACTCAAATTTATGTGCCTTTATTAAGGAAGGAATTCAATCATAAGTCAACATTATGAGGGGTGAGAAGCATGTCTGCTCGTGGCATAGTGTCAGTGTATGCCAAAAAACAAGCTAAAACATGGGGCTTGATGTGGTCAATATTCTGAAGTTGTAAACCTACATGCATAGGTGGGGCGGATAGTGAAATCCACAGAGTGAACATTGGTTTTGCAGTTATATGAATTATGTATCATTCTAATGGATCTAAAAGACTCCATATTCAGTGGATCCTTAAGATGAAGCCCTGATCTAGAGAAAGGTCATTTTTAATAAAGCTTCAACTTGAGTGGAGTTCATCCTGCTGTCATTTAGAATTATATATATATATATATATATATATATATATATATATATATATGCCACTGTTCTTTCATTTTCTTTCCTATATGGAAGGTTAATATCTGGTCTATCACTGATATGTCACATATTTTAAAATCATATAACTAATTTAGTTTCAAAGACACTACTACAGAAGTACTGAGCTATAATGGATCTTGCAAGGAAATTCTCCTGTGTCTTTAGTAGAGGCTATTTAGGGAAGATGTTAAATGTTAAACTCTTGCTTTGGCAGTGGAATCATTTAAGCCTTTTCGGGATGTTTGATTAGGATAAATATATATGATATGTGAAAAAGCAAAGAAGGTCTGTGATCCAGAATATAATGTAAAATGTAGGATATTTGTGCCTACTTCCAAAACAGATTCATGAACTAAAATTCCCCAACCCAAGTGAAGATTTGCATCTTCTGAGGGCTATTATTTGATGATAAAGTATCCCTCATACATAATATGATTTATGCCTATAGAAAATTAACCATGAAGATCTCTAATTTCCCAGCTTGTATAGATTCTAGGAAAAAAAATAACATTTTGCATAAGAATAAAGTATATTTTATCAGAAACAATCTCTACAAACACTTGGATCTTAAACTTTGCAGTATCTGGTACTGTGAGAAATAAAGGGCATCTAAGTCACCATGGGTATATTTTCAGAACAAGCTAAAGCTAAACATGCAACTTTGGGGATGTATTCAGTTGACTATAAGAAGAACGACGTATAGACTTTTGATCCCATTTCTGAAATCATATGCAATAATTGTGCAAAGACTGTCATTAAATTGGTTTTCATATGAAAAACAATTTTAGAGGTTATGTCTATTTTCCTCTATGTTAGCACAGTTCCTTTGCTTTAGCACTCTTCCTTTAAATGCAGAGGTTGATTTCAGCAGTAAATTACTTGTTTATTGAGTACAAGAACCTAGTTTCAATTCTCAACATTGTGAGGAAGAAAAAAATAAACTTGTTGTGTTCTTAAATTAGTCACTCCCACTTACTATTATACAACCATTCACACCATATCAAACACAGCAATTTATTTTATTACAGTGGATCCACAGTTTCTGATATGTGAATACTACTATTACTTCATTTTCAAAATCAACATCGGACAGCAGGAAAAAGGTTTTAAAGAAAGTGCAAACTATGTCAAATTATTCTATGTATTGTGGAAGTACCTTGATATCACTACTCTTTGATATCACCCTTTGAAGTTATTCAGTCCCTTTTATAAATGAAAAAATAAAAATAAAACATGACTCATTTGTTTGAGTGACATGTCCAGCATTGAACGCTGTAAACAGTATTGTAAGGATTTACGCCGGATGTTTGTATTAAAGTTCTCTGACAATACATCTACCATCACACTAATAAGAAGTCATTCAATTTTGTGGTTCATGATCTACTACTATT
Organism: Mastomys natalensis; assembly: GCA_021653895.1. Lineage (NCBI taxonomy): Eukaryota > Metazoa > Chordata > Mammalia > Rodentia > Muridae > Mastomys > Mastomys natalensis. The sequence goes on along the minus strand of JAJTUV010000329.1, from coordinate 254,687 downwards.
CCTTGGCAGCACCTTTAATAATTGAGTTTATTATTTCCTGTTGATCTCATTTAGTTTTTCTAATGAGCATTTAAAAATGTTATTCATACCTAACAGCACTACTGCCCACATCAAGGTCTTGTGCTGTGACGGCTCCGATGATGGTCCCCACAGGAGTGTCTTCATAAACCTCCATGGTGTAAAGAGGCTTGCTGAACACGGGTGGCTCGTCCACATCCAGCACACTGATTTTTACGGTAGCAGTATCTTTAAATGGCCCAGCAGAGTGAAAGCGGTGGTCAAGGTGAAGGTTGGAGGCCTCTACTTTAAAAGTATATGCCTTCTTTGTTTCAAAATCTAAAGGCTGTAATAAGGACAAAATGAGAAATTATATTTATATGGATCTGGGCAGAAAATGGTGAATATTGCTTCTAAGCAATCTGCCAGCTGCTTCCAATTAATTACACATATTTCAGCTTCTTTTCTATGAATACAGAGAAAGTAAAAGTAAATGTTTGAGAACATTAAAGATAAACAGCGTGTAGAAGAAACCTGTAATGTTAATTATCTTAACACAGAATTGACAAAATCTACATCTACACATCAAAGTAGACAGGGTTACTCATGTCCTACTAGGGAATGTGCAATGAGGGAGAAATTATTTTGCTTTTATCCAATACTGACATCTACTGGACAAAGGTAAAGATTGAAAGAATAGAACAACTAAATTAATTGTCTGATTATTTAGATTCCTGGTTCACACACAATGTTAGAAATTTCCTTTTCTTATTTTCCCCTACTACCATTTTCTGTTAAAAATCTTGAATACCTAGGTATTTTATTTGAAAGAGCGAGTAAAAGTCAGTAGATTGGTAATTACAGTTGTGTGCATTCCAAGAAAAATACCAAAAAAGTGTGTGTTGCAGTGAATTGTCAGAGACAGCACAAAGAATTTGACCTCAAACATTGTTCAATTACAGAAGATATTGGAAGTAACAATGGGCTTTATTTTATACATATGCACTGATACTCAGTTTAGATATTTTTCCTACTTTTAACTATCAGTTCTTTCATCTCCATATCTGAACACATTATAGTCCAGGATCACTGGAGCAATGAAATACTTTCTTGTGGGAGAGGGAGTTGAGTAGACCTAAGATCATATTATGTAGCTTATGCTCGCCCTGAACTGACAATCCACGTATGTCACATTCTCTATTGTCCTGATTCCAGGAGGGATCCACTAAGCTTTGGTGGAAAGCTGCTGTAGTTACACAGTAACCATCCCAGAATTTGAAAGGCTAAAGCTTGATGATCTAGACTTTAAGAACAACATGGTCTACATAGTATAATTCAAAACCTCAAGAATTTGCTTAGAGATATTGACACATGTTGCTCATCTTGAAGGACGAAGAAAATGCTGTGATATGACAAGGTTTAGCTGGATAAGTAAGCACAAGACAAGGTAGACACACATTCTAAAATATCTGAAGGGTCTTCATAAGAAATAAAAGAGTTGGAGTAACAATTCAATTCTTATTCATTGCAATTTATAAGGAAGAAATTCATAATATTGGTTACATCATGTCTCTTTACTTTCAACATACTCTAGAAAAAGCTGCATTGTATAATTTATACATTCTAAGAAGTAACAAATTTGTCTCCATATACCATGAGTCTGAAAGAGAAATTCACACACACACACACACACACACACACACACACACACACACTTATGTGGAAAGGACTACATGTTAATTTAAATTGAAGTGCATAAAAGTTTCAGTTTTTATAAATGATCAATTTCTGAATGTATTAGACAGTATAATTTGACATTGCTAATTGCTAATTTTTATTTCACAAAGACTGATTTTTATAAGCTTAATTGTACGTGTTTCCAGAAAGCAAGCTGCATGTCTATCGCTTGGGCTTGCTCTATTACTGCTCTGAAAATCAGATAGTGTATCTTAGGATATAGTCATGGGTAACAGCTCCTCCTCCTCTTCTCTCTCCCCCTGCTTTCTCCTACATATTGAAATGTCTACATTTGGATAATTATAAAATTCCTTCCAGATAAGTCTTAAAATTATTTCTTTTACTTCGTAGCTATCTGAATGTATTTGGCTCCTTACTGTTGTGTCAGATGCAAGATAATGGCCAGAGAAGGAAGGAAATTCTAAATTCCTTTCCCTTTTTATTATACATCATTTTTGAAGACAAGCTAGTCTATGGCTTTTATGAACTCTTCACCTCACACAGCTGGCAAAAATTAAGTGGTCAGGTTTAAGAAGTGAGGGTGCATTGGAGAGAACGTATTTATACCTATAGATTTGTTTTGCAACTGAAAACTTACATCCTGCAGTGATCAGAGCCATGAAAAAAATTTTAAGAGAAACAGCACAGCAATATCCAAGACGGGGCTCCTTCTTGATGACCCTGACCCTTAAGGAATCTCTCCTTAGAAAATGATGCATCTCAGTAAAAGATGACAGATGGAGCAGTTGGCTCTTTCTTGGATTTAACAACTCATTAGCCTTACTACCATCTTAATTTGGGGATGATGAACTTCATTGCTAATGATCACAATAAAATTCTAGCATTAAAATAAAAGTACACTTATAAATAGGCAGCCTCGGTGGACAGTACCAACTTAGATAAGTACAAGTGAATCACAGGCAGAGTCATAGTGACCTGTCACCTGAACCTACACCTAGCTGATACCCTGTTCTGAAAGGTATCTGTACTCCCCCTGAACACCTATGCTCCAGTGCCATTCCCTTCCCCACATCCTGCCTTTTTGTGTTTATAACCCCTGTGTAAATAAGTAAATTACGGGAAAAAAAAGAAAAGAAAATTAAATTTCAGCATGTAAAAAAAAAGTACAGATGAAAATTATTTGCTTAGAATCTTTGAACACTGAATATTTCTGAGTTGAGTGGATTTAATTCTCCTACAATAAATAGAAAACCTCTTGACACCACTTCAGCCCATTCAAACATAAAGATGGTAGGTTTCAGCGAGGAAGTTCTTCTCCTTGGCTAGAAATATGTCACTTAAGCGAGATATTTAGTGGGGAAGATACCATTGTAGGGAGCTATGCAATAAAAGTTCATAAATTTAATGAAATAAAAAACACATTTAATATCATCACCCTGAATTTAAAAAGAAGAAAAATTAGGCAAGTTACATTATTATAGTGACCCTTTGTGTTTCCATTCTCTTGCCTAGGGGCAGAACAGTTTCAACAATGAGCAAAATGTACAGATATATTCTCTCAGTTCAGTGGATGTAATATGGGTAAACATTTAGGTGACCCAGTCCCCAGGGTCTTCCAGAGTCCCTGCTTCTACATAATTTATGTAGAAATTGATCTACTCCATTTATTGATGTTTTCATGAATTTGAAAATCAATATCTCTGGAGGACAGAATGCAGAAGTACTTCCACTTATTATTATTTAATTATATTATTTTTATTATCATTATAAAGTGTTGTGGCAGGGCCCCCATCATCTGTGTTCAGTAGTGCAGCACTAAGAGTAGGCATGACATTTGAATTTGATACCATGTCAACAAACAAGGCACTGAGATCTCAGGGAAAACAAATTATATAAATGAGAGTATGGTCCTTAACAATTGGACCTATAATTGAGCCTCTGACCTAATAGGTGAGATTTTTATTTTATTTATTTATTTATTTATTTATTTATTTATTTATTTATTTAAAGTGATGAAGGCAGCTTGTGGTTGTCTTCTAAGAGGTTACTTATGAAGACATGGGTATTCATATTACATGACAGAAACACTAGGAATTAAGGATGATCACAGACAAAAGCTGACCAAGGAATAAATCTCAACAACTAAATCATTGGCAAATGCATTTTTCTTCTAGTAGTTGAGCATAAAAATGGTCCCTTTGCTTCAGGTCTGATTGCAGCACCAATTCATACTATCATTCTTCTTGACTAGTGCTGAATAAGGTCACAGTCACTCATATTCTGACCAACAGTAACGGCCTTTTGGCCGATCTTTATATTCTATTGTTCTCTTCCTTCAGATTTTATAAAGAACATGTATCTTTTCATCAACACAATAAGGTGATTACTCTCACAAACTGTTTCCTGCATTAACAAGATTCTGCCATGAAGAATCCATGAAGCCTTAATAGTCATTAGAAAGGCACACTTTCAATGAACAAATGATTAGAAGATCTGAAAAGAAACAATGAGGAAAAAGAGATGGAAAAATTCATATCACACTAAAACAGGATAAAGAGACATAGAGAACACACTTTTGTATTGTAAGCTCACTAGCCTGGATGATAAAGATAAAGCATTTAGGATAAGGTTTGTTTTGAGAAGAAATCACCTTTTTTCATAACTGAGTTTTATGACCAATAATCTGAATTCTAGTTTGGAAGGAGGCAAAAGAAACTATGCATATTTCATAATCACTATGAAAGCACTCAAATCAATATTTCAATAAAATTTGATCAAGCAGTGGATAAACCAAAGATGTTACGTTATGACAACGTCTATGCTTTTTAAACTTAAAATTTACAGAACACCTCAGAGCTCCTAGGGGCTAAACCAACAACCAAAATGTACACATGGAGGGACTCATGACTCCGGCTGCATATGTAGCAGAGGATGGCCTTGTTGGGTATCAATGGGAAGAGAGGTCCTTGGTCTTGTGAAGACTTGATGCCCCAGTGTAGGGGAATTACAGGACAGGGAGGTGGGAATGGGTGGTCAGTGGGAGAATGCCCTCTTAGAAGCAGGGGAGGGGGTATGGGATAGGGGGTTTCTGAGACGGGGGAACCAGGAAAGGGGATAACATTTGAAATGTAAATAAAGAATATATCTAATAAAAAATTTATAGGAAGTCGTAGTTTTATTCTCTGATCCTCATGTTTTCCATTTGCGAAATCAGTAAAACTTAATTTTTTATTATTAGTAAATTATAAATAACTTTATAGTACATGTGATTAAAAATTAAAATAAGTAACATACATAACAGTTAACAAACATAAAATATGTCTTTAGCCAATGGAAATTTAAAACATTTTATGTATTTTAGTGATATTTTTTGTTTATTGAGAAAAACTACACATGTGGTAAACATCTAGGGACATGAAATATAATGAGAATTAAATATTTCAAACATATGTACAACATGCATACTAGAAGGTTAGATGAAATGTTTTCATTTGGGGAACAAATTAAGAGTTAAGGAAAAGGACTAATGAAGACATTTTTTCTGTGGTGCCTTCTTTGTAGAATGAATCAACTACAGAATTGCAATCAGTCTGGTGTCCTGAAATGTCTACACTTATAGACAACCTCACAGCTCCCAGTGTCTAAACCACCAACCAAAGAGTACACATGGAGGAACCCATGGCTCCAGCTGCCTATGTAGCAGAGGATGGCTTTATTGGGTATCAATGAGAGAAGAGGCCCTTGGTCCTGTGAAGGCTCTATGCCCCAGTGTAGGGGAATTCCAGGATAGGGAGGCAGGAGTGGTTCTCTGAGGTTCTCTACAGAATATGCCAAAAATGGCAACAGAGAAGGTACTTCCTCCTCTGTACCTTGGTTGTGTTGAAAGCCAGTAAAGTATTCATACAGGATAAACAGAGGGAGCTTCACACACACACACCCATACTCCACACACACCCCACACACGTAGACACAGACAACAGACACATAGACACACAGGCACACACACACACTTTTGGAGTAAAGCATAGAGAATGAAAGTAGGTGGGAAGGCTGGAAGAAGAGCCAATGCAAAAGTGGAAATGAAGAACAAAGCAAGCTTATGTCAAAACATTGGCTGGATAGTGCATGTAAGCCTGACCCGGAAGAAACCCTGGACAAGCTCAATGACATGGTGGCCAAGGCATGTGTAGAGGATTGAAAGCAGCCTAACAGATCTGCTACATCCGTAGTTTAGAAAGAATCAAATGAAAGTATAAATAGAATGTATCTTTTCTGTATGTGTTTGCAAGTGTTTTGTACATTCATCTTCCTATGTGTGAATATCTGGGTGAAGGTGTAGGTACATGTACTTACACATGATCATGGAAGACAGAGGTTCATTTGAAATGGCTTTTGTTATTGCTTTCCACATGATTTTTAAGGCAGGCTATCCCTTAAACCTGAACTTCACCAATTTAACTAGATTAGTCTGGCAATTGAGCAGAAGAGAACAACCTGAAATCTCCTCTCATTTAAATGCCCAGCACAGATATGGACCCAGGTCCTCATTATTAAATGCCAAGTTTCCTGTGTAATGAGTCACATCCCCAAGTCCAACCACAAACACTTTGATAGAGAGCAGAGAGGAAATCTTTTGCTACAATCTTTGTATTTTAAATTGAAACTTTAACCCTAAGATAGCAGATAAATCTACACTGTTTCAACATTATATATTCAACAACAATATATAATGTGCTTTATTTACCACATACATGTAGTGCCTGTGGGGGCTTGAATAATGCTTTGAATCCGGTAGTATTGGAGTTCCTGACAGTTGTGAACTGCCTAGTAGGTGCTGGGTCCACTGGAAGAGCAGAAAGGATTCTTAACCACGGAGCCATTTCTCCAGTTCCAGTGAAAATGTTTGTTTTAAACAATGGAAAAAGTGAAAAAAGTTTAAAACAAAAACATAATATTCACAGACACACAAAAAAAAAATATTAGATTTGTTTCTTTAAAAGTACTCATACCAGATTAGATTTAAAAAAAAAAAAAAAGTGATTAGAGAAATGGCAGGTGTTTGTACAAAACTTTTCACATTCTTGAGTTTTTCCCCGAAGTCAACACATGGTGGTGCTATATTACCAACGTACATGACTCGAAGTCATTCAGTACTGCATGTTTAACAGAAAATAAATTTGGAAAGTTACTGATTAGTGAGCAAATGAATAATATAAAAGCCCCAAAGAACCCATTAACACCTGCTTACTGTTCCCACAAGTGGTAAATAATGAATTTGTTCTCCTATGCTGAAAATCATTCTGCTTTCCATTTAATACTGTAGTTATGTAAAGAGAAATGAAATAATAAGCCAGTTAACATGATGATTATAAGACTTTTTTCTCTTTGAGAGCCACTTATTTTATACTAACAGATAATTTTTAAATTCTCTAACACTGATGCATTTATCGCTTCTTTGTTGGTAAAAAGTAGATTATTAAAATAGTACAGAATTATTGGTGAAATTATGTATGATATTAAATCAGATGGTTGCAGTCTGGTTTATCCTACTATCATCATTCCACAAACAAAAGAGAACCAAGGAAAATATTTTTATGAATATATTTGTATTTCTGTCCTGAAAAAAATTTAACTCAGTTGTTTCTATTTGTATTGATATTAATGAAATATACACCTTATATTCCTTTATCCATTAGTTAATTATCAAAGCATAATTCATGCAGCTTTAAACATATATATATATATATATATATATATATATATTATATATATGAATATATACATATATATATGAAAACATGGCCCACGTTCAAGTTTTCCATGACAATAAATTTTTATGACATTTTAATTCTCGTTTCATTTTTTTTTTCCTATTGCTATATTGCTCAAAAATGTATAAGAAGGTTTTGATATTCTTATCCCAGTACAACATGATATGAGGCAAGTAAGTGTCTTTCTTATTTTATTTTTTCAAAATATCTTGTGCCTTGGAGAGATTTGTAAACATTCATGATGTTACTCTGAATTTAAGGCGACAGAGAAATGACATTCCGTCTGAGGCTTCATAACATGGTGAAAGTCAAATTTAACAATGAAATAAATAAAAATGCCTGTTTTCATTCTTCTCAGTTCATATGAATCTGAGCATCGTGTTCATCCACTTACATCCTTGCTCCTCAGAGGATAAGAAGGAAATGAAAGTAGTAAGTAGGAAGCAAGGACAAGATAAAAGATAAAACAATAATGAAACTGTGAACTTCACAGCATGGAACATTCTACAGCTTAAAGGTGGATTTTGACAAAAAAGAAAAGTAAATATTGAAAACCCTTATAGTTAATTCTTTAAAGTGCATCTTGAAATCTTTCAGTCCATTTTTAAAGTAATTCTTAAGAAAGCATTACATATTCATTTCTCAAACAATAGTTTTGACCTTCTACATAGACTAAATGTATGTAAAATGTGGCTTTTCTATGAATTTCATTTTCACTGAAACCCTTACATTGTTTTTCCATTCAGAGGCTCAAAGGAGAAACATCCTAGCCAATTTTAAGACATACTGCAATCCAAAACTGCTGTTGTTTCTATAGACACTTGTTTTGCTCTGCATTTTCATCTAAACACTCCTAACCATGACTTCAAAGTAATGTGTGTGTGTGTTTGTGTATGTGTGTGTGTATCCAGGATCCAGGAGGAAATGAAAAAGGTGGAGTTACCAACCAGGGAAGCAAACTCTTGGGAAAGCAACAAGCATTTTTTTCATATTTGGACCTATGGGGAATTGACAGGCGATCTGAAGTAGTCAACCATCCCACTGTCAGTATGGGGAGCTGCCAGGATACCAGCACCAGAAAGTCTTTCTATTAGAGCACTATCAATGCCTCCCTCATCATCTACCAGACCCAATCCAGGAGCTACAGCACCCAAAAGTAATGCTGTTAACATTAATGTTGAAACATTCATGGGAGTTTTTACCTGTATATTTTTAATGACTGTTCTTTTAAGAAACTGTACAAATATTTTTAATCAAGAAATGTATCTATGAGTATGTATGTATAGATAATCCTTCTCCACACAGTGCGACATAAGCAAGGAGAGATTGTATATAAGCATTCTTACAAAATCTGTTTCATCTTACATCTTAGTTACACAAATGTTTTGTATATAATTTACCATGTAATAAGTCTATTTTTTTAGAAACTGTACTTAATCTTTAAAATAAGCAAAAAAAATTAAAAAAAAGGAAAAAATAAATAAATAAATAAATAAATAAATTCATCAAGGTCACCATCATTTCTCATAGTCTCCTAGTCTGTGACCATCCATCTTGTCCCAAGCTCATGGCAGCTCTGTGGATTATCTGTGGCATCTTCACTGGGATATCTCTACCTTTCACAATTATTTCCAAAGCATCCTGAGTGATCCCTCTCTTGAACTATCAAGGTGATCTCAATAGACCTTCTATCATGATCAAAGTCACAGACATAACCTGCTTGTGGACTTTCCTCCATCTTGAGTCTCATCTACTCTCTGCATCTCATTCCTACTACCTTGAAGCTACTCCTACCTCCATGCCAGTGTTCTCCGTCTTCAGAGATATTGGAAATATGACTGCTCAGGATTTCTGGGAACATGCATCATCCAGAAACCATAGTGTCACTCTCTCTTTCTTCAGCTGGACAATTTTCCTGCTCAATTCTCTAAAAGACCCTGCCCTCCACAAACTTATTGACATTTTACAGTGGTGCATATCCTCCCAGATTTACTCTATTACTATCAACTTTTATCATGTCCTATAATAACTAGAGGCTGCTTAAGTACAAGGAAAATGTCTGCCTATTTCAACTTGATCATCTTAAGTCTTAAGTAAGTCTATCAGTATCTGCTCAGCAAATTTCTAATGAATGATGTAGTAAAATGGACAGCAATGGACTATATGTAGGTTGTGATTCAATGCCTAGAGAATCAATGTTCTATTATAGGAAGAACCAAGAAACATAAAACAAAACAAAGCAAAAAATCTAGAAGAGAAGTAACCAAGATTCATTCACAAATGGAGTACAACAATGACCAGCATGGCATAACCTAGAAGGTGCAGTAGTGGTATTTACAATGTTCAGGTAACCAAGAGCTCTCTAACTTGATTTAAGACCCATTAAACAATAGCAAAATCAGCCGAGCACTGGAAAGCTAACCAACTACTTGCTAAGTCATAGTTCTTGGAAAAGGTTTTACAAGTGCCACTTGGCTAGACCCTAACTAAATTCACATTCATAAATAAATGTAGTTCTCATTTCTCACTAAGGACAATCCTTCTTGGAGCACATAGATGCCTTACAGCATACCATAAATAATCAAAATGCAGTATTGTAGAGCCCAGTCTTAATGGGTACATCTACAATACAATGTGTATATCTGAGGCTCAGGTAAAACTTTTGGGAAAGGGAGACAGTAGGATGGGAAAAAAAGAACTTTTTGCTGAGATATTGTGTACTCTAGACATGTCACAGCTACAGAGATAAGGTCTCATAAACATGACAGACTAAACATCTTTGAACAAAGTAAAGAATAGATATGCTAAGGTTTATTTGGGAAGGAGGGTTGGGAATAGCCTAGTAGGCTTAGTAGGCTTTAACCAAAGTTTAAAGGTTATAGGAATTTAAGTGAGTAAGAAAAGCCCTCATAGACTTGTGTATTTGAATATTTAGTACCAGATTGTGGTATCATTTGACAGGATTAGGTGGTGTTAGCTTGCTGAAGTAGGTGTTGCCTTTTTGAAGTAGGTGTTGGCTTGTTAGAATAAGTGTGTCAATGGGGATGGGTTTTGAGGTTTTGAAAGCCCAAGCCAGATCTATCTTCCTGCTGCCTGTGGATAACGATGTAGAATTCTAAGCTACATCTCCAACACCATGTCTGCCTTCATGCTGCCAGGCTTCCTGTCATGATGACAATGGAGTAAACCTCTGAAACTGTAAGTAACCTCCGAATAAATGCATTCTTTTATAAGAGTTGCTATAGTCAGAGCGACTCTTCAGAGCAATAGAAAATTATAAAGGATGATCAGGTTATACTTACATACTTAGAACATACATATAAGCACATAAACACAAGTATACATATATGTGCATCTACATAGGTATGTCTGTACTTATGTAACAATAAATTATATATATATATATATATATATATATATATATATATATATATATATATATATATTAGTGTGTGTGTATGATTTTTTAGAGTGTTTATGCAGGTAAATCATGAATACATGTATGTAAAGGCCAGAGACAGATCTAGTCTCTCTCTTTCAGCCATCTCAACCTTTATTTTATGCGAGCGTGAGACTGGGTCTTTCACTAAACCCCAAAGCTTGTCAATTTTGTTCTGCTCATTTATGAGTAATCTGCAGAAACTACAGCTCCATTGCTAGAATTCCAGTATTTTTGCAAGAGGTTGGTATCCAAACTTAGGACCTCAGGCTTTTGACACAAGGACTCTTCTGACAGAGCTACTCCTCCAGTGTGAATCTTCTAGGATTTTGAGCAACATATCTAAAAGGTACTCTAAAATGACTCGCGGGAGATCAAATTTTTTAGGGAAACAGGAGATCTTTTGTTTCTGGGAAGTTGCCATTTTGATGCTGACTTTAGTGTAGACCTAGTCACCATACAGCACTGCAGTTCAGAGCTTCTGGGCTAAAATATTCCACCCACCTCAATTTTCCCAGGTAAATAGACAACAGGCCTGGGTCATTTGCTTGGCTATGTTTCTGAGTTAAATGAGTTTTTCAAGGAAGCACAATTTATGTGGATTTATATCATTAAACCATGATAACTAACCTAAATGCAAGGTGAATTTTAAAGACTATTTTCATTGCCATATTATTCTTTGTTCAAATCAGATATTTGAGCAGTATTCAAATGGTTTATAGATAAATGGAACTGCATAGAAAATCATTCCTTTTGTTTAAAATAATGACAACTCATACACAGATATTACACACAAATTCAGTTTGTGTTTAACAGAATGTATATCACACACTAAAGGAAATAAAGTATGTGTACAATATTTGTTTTATGTTTATCAGAGTGTATGTTGTACAGTAAATAAAATGTGGTATTTTCTTTGGGGGGAGGTATATGTATTTGTTGTGTGTGTGAATTAAATACATAATGCATGCATATATTCTTGTATTAATAACTCATGAACTTAAAGCATTCTCATTAGTTAGATACATGATTAGGAGTTATAATGTTCCACCTGTCTCTATCACTCAGCTCTGGAGGTACAGGGCATGCTGCCATCCCAAATTTTCCATGGGTGCTGGGGATCTGAATTCAAGAGTGTATAATTGAGTGGCAAGCACTGTAACCAATGAGCCCCAAGGTTCGTTTCTATTACTGTTTTTGATTTAGAGCTCATATTATTGACCTGATCATGTAAATTAACCATATACCTCAAATATATTCAAAAAAAGTATTGCTACATCCACACGATACTTCTCATCCTGTTTTAAGGATGATATCAAAGCATATATGTTTCAGTAAATATATTTGCCTCATATTTCAACTTTCTTCAATTTGTCTTCCTATCATAGTTTTGTTTCCATTGCTATAGTAAACTACTGTGAAAGAAACAAATACTAAAACAAGGAAGGAATCATTTGACTTTTACATTCAGGCTTATTCATATTGTAAAGTCCAGCTAGAATGAAATTTAAGCAAATAGACATACCCATCTTCAGTTAAGGAAAGAGAACAATAAATAAGCACACATATGCTAATCCTCAGCTCAGGTTCTCTGACTCTTATAGATCCATGGTATACAGGTATCCATCCATAATATCTGTCTAGGAAATAGTGCCTCCCAGAGTTGGTCACTTTCCCTAACTTGACTCAATAAATTATGAAAACCTAATCTAGACAGATCTTTATTGAGAATACCAAGTGATTATAGACTATGTCAAGATGATAAATAAAATCAGCATGACAACTTGCTTTGTCATGTTAATCAAGACTGTGCTTTAAGCCATAACCTTACTCCTATTATATCATAAATAAAACACAACAAAACCTTAAAAGTCCCATGGTCATAAAAATTATCACACTTTAAAATCCTGATAGAGTAGAAACACCTTAAAATATTTATATATATGAAAGAAATCTAAATGAAATCATCAAGTACTGAGGGAGAGAAAGCCCCAACCAGGACTCTCTCTCATTTGGCCACATGAAAGTTTTACTACTGAGAATGGGTTACATTAAATTTATTCATTGATGAAGTGGGCCATTTTGGAAACAGTCAAACAACTAAGACTATTGCAAAAGCTATTAGTTGTTCTATACAAACTGATGGTAGTGTTAAAACAAGCACACATATATCATATATATATATATATATATATATATATATATATATTATATATATATATGTGTGTGTGTGTGTGTGTGTGTGTATATGGAGAAGTATAGCTGGTACCTAACTAGATACTCCTCCCTCCCCTACTGACTAGTACTCACAATACTGAAATGTACTCTAAAAACTACTAAACAAGAAAGGTAAATGTCAACTCTGCTACAAACCCTTCAATCTTTAATGCCAACTTGCCTATGTGACAAACTAGTGAAACAATGGCACAAATACTATGGGATATCCAACAACTATCTGTTTGGAAATAAGTAACACTCCATGAGATGGAATCTATACTTGACACTGCTCCATTGTCCAAGAACATGAAACTAGAAGACCTATGGTTCTAAAGGAATATAACAATAAAATGACTCCAAGCACCATTCTACTATACCCTTGGATCAGTATCTCACTCAACTACCATCAGAGAAGCTTCCTTCTGAAGCAGATAGGAGCTAATACAGTACCCACAATCAGACAATGTACCTAGTGAGAGATCTTGTAAAACTTGGAACTAAATGGGATATTGTAGGAAGCGATTTTCCCCCCCGCCGTCAGGATGGCGGTTGGCATGTAGCCAGCTAGCTTGAGTAGGCACTGTGGCTGTGGTTTATTATAGAGAAAAGGTTCGCGCTTCCAGGTGTGGCTACTCGATTAGCCCACCTCGCATCACAGGAACAGCCAATTAACAGTGACAGCATGGCAGCTGCTGATAGGATTAAGGCAATGTATATAAGAGACTGCGGGGGCGGTAGCCTGGAGAATTGAAGGAGAAGAAGGAGCTGGGGGCTGGAGGAAGAAGAAAGTAGAAGCAAGCGTGCTGTAACAAGGAACCTGAATAAAACCGCTTGAAGAAGAACATGGTTGTAGCCTGCCTTTTATTCCATGGGATGGAGCAGAGGGCAAGCCACAGGATATATGTATCATATCCCTCTTTCCGTAGATCAGGGAATGATGTGGAAGTGAAGGAAATAGAATATAAGAGTTAGAGGGAATGTGTGTGACCAAGAAAACAGTATCTTATAGAAATAATAGGTCTAACACAATTATGATCTCACAGACTTTATGACAGCACACATAGGGTGTGGAAAGATCCAAACCAGACAGAGCCCCAATGCTGAGGTGGGGTAGTAGATGTGAGTGTTCATTCCCCACTGAACAATCTATTTTCAATTAATAACTATTTGGAAAGGAAAAATTAGTTTTCCAATGGAGTCTCACTGGATATAAAAACCACAACTAAGGGAAAGCCCCAAGCGGATGGATAAGTAGGTAGTCAATAAAACCAAACTGAATGATATTTATTAATTGAATTGTCTCATTCTGTTTTATTTGGAAATATATATTATATATATATATTATATATATATATATATATATATATAAAACTTTATTCATATAATATGGTTTCCACTTTTGAGATTCAGGGGGTTTTGGGTGTATGTATGTTGGGGGGGATTTTCTGTGTTGGGAATGTGTGTGTGTGTGTGTGTGTGTGTGTGTGTGTGTGTGTGAATAGCAGCGTGTGGATCTGTCTGTGTGTAGAGAGGTGTGGTGTATGTTTCTGTGTGTGTGCGTGTTCCTCTGTGTACATGCATGGATTTCTCCTGCTCTTTCTTTGTTCTATTTTTTAATATTTGTTCATATGTTCATTTTGTCATCCTTTTTATGTGTCCTTTTCTGCTTCTTTTCTAATCAGAGAAAGAATATGTGGACTTGGATATGTGGGCAGTTTAAAAGATATTTGGGAAGAGATAGGAAGGGAAGGTATGACCAAAATATATTATATGCAAATAAATTTATTTTGAATAAAAAATAAATATAATGTTTCAATATCTCCTCACTATAAGTTGCTATCAAATACAATAAAAGACACACACTTGCAATTTATGATAGCCTGGAATGATCATTGTATTTCAAATTGGAAAAATTGGGAGACTGTAATAAATAACCATCATCCCAAAGTAAAATAAAAATCCAGAGGGAAAACATCAAATCTTGAATCTACATTTCCATTAACTGGAGCTTGCACTGTAATTTCCTAGGCTTCACAGGCATAGCCTTTACCATCTGTACCTCTACTCTTACACATGAAGCACTAACCTGTTCTACTCCACATCTGCAACTCTGCTTGATGGATTACCTAGAGTACCGGCATTTCCTAGTCTGCTGTTTCCACTACAGGTTAGACTTCATCTTTCCAGCTGATTTCAATAACTTCTTAGTGCCTGTGCTAGGTAGACTTATGTCAACTTAACACATATTAGTGTTATCTGAACCAAGGAACTTTCAGCTGTTAAAATGATGTCCTAAGATCCAGCTGTAGGAAATCTTCTTAATTAATGTAGGAGGTCTAAGACCATTGGGGTGGTGCCATCCCTGGGCTCTGGATGATTTAGATTATATAACTAAGCAGACTAACCAAGGCATGATAAGCAAGACAGCAACAAAAACTCCCATGCCTTCTGCATCAGCTTCTGTCTTTAGGTTCTTCTCTTGTTTGACTTCCTGTCTTGACTTCCTTCAATGATGAGCAGTGATCTCGAAGTGAAAGCAAAATAAACTCTTTCCTCCCCAATTTGTTTTTGATCATGGTATTTTCTCACCACAATAGAAATCCAAAACCAGCGACTTTCTACAGGGACTCCAATTTAGCCATGGTGCCTAGCCTCATCTGTTCTCTTTATAACTCCCTTAAACTTGTTTCTTTATGTTGAAACCAAGTATCATGTGGATTATATCATCAAGTTCTCTTGTCAGCTCAAGATGTACTATGGTCCCTGTAGCTGCATTAGCTTCTGATTCTGGAAGGCAAGAATGAGGTGCATGATTACGGCCCAGTGCAGAACACCAGATCTCTCTTTAATGATGCTAATCTCCTTAACAGCTACCAATACTCTGTTGGTTTCACTCTGCTTCCCCAAACTTTAAGCTTGTCTTAACACACTTCCATCCTCAGAACCCATAAGTCCTTAATTATTACATTCTCCTTCATTCAAAGTCTTAGAACAAGGCAAAGCCAAGCCAGATTCCTGGTCAAACTATCACAAATCATACCTTGCCTGATTCAGGCACAGTTTATTTTCCTTTTCTGAAAGCTCATATGCCATGTTGTAACTGTCTGGAATTCCCTAGACATTTTTCTTGGAGGTTCACCTAGAACAGCAATTTAAACACTGCTTATAAAATTCAATGACTGCTCTAGGCCAAACTTCCAAAGATTTCAGCATTCTTTCCCTTAATTAGTTTTAACATATTAAACTCTTTTTTATTTGGGGTTAACATATCCAAAATTCTATTTTGTACTAATTCATTTTCTTAATGATGCTTCTATAACATAGTTATGCTTCATAGATTTCCATAGTTATGATGAAAAGCCATGACAAAAAGCACCTTAATAGAAGAGTTTACTTGGCTCACAACTCCAGGTTTTGAGCAAGTCAGGGAAGAACCCTTAAAGTAACTGGCCAAAAAATATCCACAGTCAAGTGCACTACCACTACCCCATCTTCTCTACTTACTTATCTTTCTCTCAAACATCTAATTATTAAATTTTTCTATTTATAGACTCCCTTATTACTTTCTTATTACTTATACTTAATATTATCTTTACATTCATCTTCACTCAAGTTCTTTGATCATGGGCAGAATAAAGCCACACCCTGGTCAAAATATGACACACCTCTCTCCTTGCCCAATTCCACACACAGTTCCTTGTCCCCAATGAAACATCCTAAGTCAGGTCTTAACTGTCTACACCTCTTCAGCATTCTTCTCCTTCAAGCTTTGACTAGAACAACAATTTAACCTCTGCTTCTAGCATTCAACAACTTTTCTATGTTACATCTTCTCTGTCCAAGCTGGTATTTTAAATGACATCAACGCTTACCTATAATATGATTTACATATTTATATCTTCTAGTAATTACAAATTTAATAATTTCAACCTTGCTAGTGTAATCAATTTTCTCTATACAAATATTAAAATTTAATCTTAACATTAGTTTTAAAATGTCATTTGGGAAACTAAGAAGCCTTAATATTGTATTGAAGATGTACAGCTATATACATAAAAATACATGGTGAGAGTTCATAATTAAAGTATTGCTATTTGAAGAAAAAATAGCTATCAATGTCTCTGACTTTTTTTTATATATAATTTACTAACTGTCCAAAAATTAGTCTATGTACCTTTTTCTTTTTTTTACTTATATGAATACACTGCAGGTGTCTTCAGACACATACTAGAAGAGTGCATCAAATCACATTACAGATGGTTGTGAGCCACCGTGTGGTTGCTGGGAATTGAACTCAGGACCTCTGGCAGAGCAGTCAGTACTCAACCACTGAGCCATCTCTCCAGCCCCTATGTACCTTTTTCAATTTGATGATTCCTTCTTGTGTATCTTCATCAGTGACAATGTCAAACAAATTTCCCCCGTCTCCTGGGACAATGTTGTATTCAATTTCTGCATTTTTTCCAAAATCAGGATCTACTGCTCTTATTCTTCCAATAGCTGAGCCAACAGGGGAAGACTCGGGAACTTTCAGATGGAAGATGCCTGATAAGAGATAAATAATTTGCAAAGGCAAAGGAATCAGTGAAGTATATAATAAGACTACCCTGCTTTAAAATATAAACAGTAAATCAAACAGGAATTTGTAATATAAAATGAAGGATAATTTATTAACAGTTTAAAGGCTATTAATGTATGGAATGGCCTCACTATTAAATTCAGAATGTCCTGATGTAGGATTTTAATTGAGAAAAAGGACTAATACATCATGATAAATCACAACTACTTTAAGAAAAATTCATATGCCAATTCGATTTAAGTGGATTAAATATTAAATACAAACTTACGAGCATTCCTAATCAATATCATAAAAGAAATCAATACCAATATAGGATGCAAATAATGTAGGATGCAAAACTTAAGAAAAACATAAATACATAACTACATAGATAAATAGATTACTATAGTATTCATTAAAATGTGTATATATATATACTTTTAATAGGTTAAGTTTATCTTTTCAGGAATAATAAATTCAAGCAAAAATATTTTTTAATGATGATCTATATAGGCTCAATATTCTAATTCACGGTCATGTTAAATATAGAATACTACATGTGATTTGAAGTTGTTTTAATATGTATTAACTTGACACCCTAAAATACTTTTATATATTATTGCAATCAATATATAAATGCAATACCCTATTACTTTTAGTACTAAAAATAAAAGGAAAATTATTATTTCTACCACCAGATGGAGCACTAATATTACCACAAAATTGATAATGTAACAAAAATTGTAAAACCAACAAAATTTTGTGTATGACTATGAAACATTGTGCTGTAAATATAATTTTGGTAAGTTGAAAATTTTGGATTTTCAAATAATAGTATGCCACCATAAAGCATAATACATATATTACTGAGATTCTGTGCATTGCCTCTAAACCCCTATTAGTATTTTAGTCTTTGTTCTTTTCAAGTCAGAGTAACAAAAGGACAAGAATGGAAGGATAAAATAAAACATAAAGCCAAAGTCTTAATTATGTTATTGACATTCCAATTTCAAATTACATTAAGAGATTTTGCACAGATCTTTTCCATGAATGAAGCTCTTGCTGTTACAGATTTCATTTGGAGTTTCTATTTGCATCAGAGAACACTATGCTAGCAACAAAATCAGCATGTTTATTGTATGATGAATCATACATTTTGTAAATTCTACATTAGGATGTATGAATTATCATTGTGAAATTTCAGTTCCTTTCTCTTTTTATTTCCTTGTTTTTGTAAGAAATACGGATTCTTTGATCTTCAAAAATTGCTAATTTCTGGGTCAAGAAATCTACACTTTGGCTTTTTGAAATGTTTGTACCCAGTAGACATTTCTACAATGGAATATATATTTGGTTTCATATGTTTAAACATCTTCCCATTGTAAAATATATCTCTATGGTATACATTATTATTTGTCTCTCAAATTACACAGAGCTTTTATTTTTAAAGATTTATTTATTTTTATATATTGGAATACACTGTCGCTATCTTGAGACACACCAGAAGATGGCACTGTATCCCATTACAGATGGTTGTGAGCCACCATGTGGCTGGTAATTTAACTCATGACCTCTGAAAGAGCATCTTCCCACCCCCACCCCCCACCTCCAACCCAGAACTTTTAAGGGAATTGTAAATAAAAGCAAGTAAGGAAAATAAAACAATCAAATGAAGGACAGTTGATTAGTTGGGTTGTTTAACATGTGTCTCTGCAGGATAAAAGCAGATATTCAAGTACCATCAATGTTTTACAGCCAAAGGTATGTAAAGGATGGTTACCAGGTTTTGCCAACCTCTTTCTGAAAGAAAATGAGGACATAACGGTAAGTAGGTGTGATTGAAGACAAGGGTTCCTATTTAACATCTGGAAGGGTCCAGACTGAGCCCAGCCATGAGAAAAGAGATGGATTGCCAGAAAAACAGAGAAAAAGGCATGGAGTTGTAATAAGGTTATAAGTATACATAGAGCAGAGCCAAGGACCAAGAAGCTAAGAAAGCACTTAGTCAAAATATCTGAGTTTATAATGGGACAGAAACTGGGGAAGGAAAGGGAAGAAGGGAAGAAGGAAAGGGAAAGGGAAGGGAAGGGAAGGGAAGGGAAGGGAAGGGAAGGGAAGGGAAGGGAAGGGAAGGGAAGGGAGAAGGGAAGGGAAGGGAAGGGAAGGGAAGGAGAAGGGAAGGGAAGGGAAGGAAGGGAAGGGAAGGGAAGGGAAGGGAAGGGAAGGGAAGGGAAGGGAAGGGAAGGGAAGGGAAGGGAAGGGAAGGGGAGGCCAATTCTCTGAGTTGGAGAGGTTTAGTGTAGGGTCTGGGATGAGAAGTGCTGAGAGATTCACAGGTTTTAACTGATGCTGGGAGAGTTCACCAGCAATAGATTGATATGTTAAATAGGCAAATCAACCATTTGTCCTGAGGTTCCTCTGAGACCCTATGGGGGAAAAAAAGTCTTTCTTAATGTATATATTACATCAAAATTCTACTGAGAAATGCTTGAGATATCAGCAAGTACGAGCTACTTAAATTTTTCATCAATGTGTCAATAAGAATAAAACCGTACATATTTAAGATATACTAAACTCAGAGACACAACACAAGGCAAAATGTAAAGCCCAGACTATGGGCTAATTTTTCTTATTTTTATTTTTAATATCAAATATGAACAGTAATTAGTCCAAGATTTAAATCATGTTCCTCTCTGAGTAATTGTAATTGAGATAAATAATCTGAAGATGCACAAAATCCTTTGAATTGAGGATGTGCTGATGTACTGCAATTACATTGACCATCAGTAATATTGCCAATGGTCTTCAGGATTTCCCGATAAGACAAAGAAATGGAGGTCTGTGCTGAACAACCCACTATAAATTCTCTGCTGTTCAGATATAGAAAATTTATTGCTAAATGCACCAAGTGAATGGCTGACAGTCAATCTGAGAGCAACGTGGAACTGTGGCATGTACTGGATTTCATTAGAGACAGTGAGTACCAGTGAGGGCACCCTGGGAGTGTGTCTGCTGGAGGGCAGGGCAATGTCCTGATGAGACTTTGAAAATAGGAGACTATAATTCAAAGGCAGCGGAGTATTTCTGCTTATACTTTCCCATCCACACATGTAGAGTAACTTCAAACTAGAGAAGTCAAAATTATTTTTTAAAGTAACTATTCAGTGAAATGAGAGTCTGAAGTCATATGTAAGGGATTATAGTTAATGAAGGTGAATTGTCATAATTGAGACATTTCAATGTATGTGAGGGGTGTGGACATTTTAAATTTTGAAAGGTAATCTAGAAGAAATTCAGACTATTGATGTAATGGCTTCCTTTATAAGGCAATATGCTGAGATGTGAATTTCCTGTTTTATAGAAGACCATTTTATGAAGCCAATAGCAGCAAACGTGAAGACAGCTATTCTTTGTAGCACTCTATCAATATAACCTATGTTGTCAGAGCAGCTTTCTCTGAAGATTGTTCACATTGGTATGTCCAAAATTCAATTATTATCTTGTGGCACTGGAAAATTTGTGATGAATTGGAATAGTTTCACTTTTCATCAATGATTGACTTCATACTATGCCCTCAGTAGCACGCTTCAGAATTAAGAAATAATTGAAGGAAAGCATTGGCGTGTGAGATCCTTGTCCCTGCACTGAGCTTTTAGTACCTATAAAACACAAAAGTGTAGTACAGTGTTTTTTTCTGATCTTAGCGTATCAGGCATACACTTTTATTGAGTTAGAAAGCACCTACATTCATTAAGACAAGTATATTACAAAAAATACTGCATCTGATGATAAAGTCTATTGTACGTGGGAGAAGTCAGCGAGAGTGTGCATTTGTCATGTCAAGTTGTTTAGGTTTCATCCATTTATTTCCAATGACTTGGCATTTTATCATTGCTTGAATCTCAACAACAATAAAGCTGAGGTCATTTCAATTAATTTAAAATTCTGAAGCAATGTGCATCTGTGCCAAAGCTAGATCAGCATGACATACAGCATAATTACATGGCCATTATTCTAAGTCACCTTATTTTGATGTGTATGAAGCATCTGAATGGTACTACCTCTACAACACAGGCTAAGAAATGAAAGAAGAAACAGGTGGTTATTCTCCAAGTCAATCAAATATATACCTACATTTTTATCAGATATACACATTATACGTAACAAAATCACCATTTCCCTGAGAAGCAGAGAAAATTGTATGAAGAAGATTATGTGGAATTTCAGTGATTGATTCTGTAATTTCTTAGAGACAATGCTCTGTTATTTCCACTGCAATAAACATAGCTGCTAGCTATAAGTTAATTCACATTCTTTCAGTGACTATGCCATCTGAAAAATTATAGTTTGATTATATTTGTATTATTACAACTGATTCTGTATAGGAGGGATAGATGTTAGACTCAATGGGTACCCAAAGCTAAAGCTTTCTTTCATTTTCTTCTTCAAGAAAACTATCAGGTATAAATAAAGACAATGATATATATGTTGAAATATATTCCTACATAATTAAATCAAATTATAATATTATTATTTGCATAGGTACTTGATTCTTAAATCTTTTAGACGAAACTGAACAGATGAATTATAAAATACCATAATAACTTTTGGCAAAATGAGTAATTGAATAATTACCATACTCTTTCCAAAACATGGCATGTTTATAAAAAAATATCATTTCAAAGTTCAACTGTACTTAGAATTTATCCCTCCTTGTACCAAAGATTTGAAGCCCTCCTGGACAATATAAATCACAAGAAGATGCTAAGAAGGAGAATTGTGTCTGGGACTAAGTGAAGTGCTTGTCTAGCACAGAAAAGACTTTTCTTTTAGTCCCCAGTCATTAAAATTGAATAAAATTCAAGCAAATAAAACTAAAATATTAGAATATTGGCAAAACTAGAAGGCTTAAGATATTTCACTTATGACTGATTAAAAACAATTTTCTGATATCAAAAGCAAGTAATTATATTTGAGTATGATATTAGATGATACATAGCTAAGGAACATTTGATTAAGAGATTGAATTTAGATATTGCTCCATTGATAACCCTCCATTGTCTGAGAGATGTAGTATTTAATGGTATATACAAATAAAGTAGCTTTTGTCTTGTCCTATTTTTGTTATTATTTAGGCAAAAATGACTGCAAGATCTAGGAAACACCTATGGGGATATGGAATTAAGAATTGTCGGGAGTGTTTTGAAAAGTCAGGTTTACCTAACATGAAATAAAATATATTTATGGAAAATTATCTGATTTCTTTATTGTTATACATAAGTACATGTTGGTGGTATTTATGACCTCAGAGAATGCATGATTAATGAGCTTCATTCCGTGGAACTAAAATGACATGAATGCTCAAAGAAAGGTTGACAGTGCAATTCAAGTTTTATATTATGTAGACTGACAATGTGTGCTGTGTCATTGTGGCGTTGATCCTGTGTGATCGATCAGCTAGTGGAACTCATTCCAGAATGAACCAGATGACAAGGTGATATGATCACAGTTTCCTGCCTCACATGCTTTGTGACCTGTCAAGTCTGATACTAGAAGGAACCCCTGCATATTAGTGACTCCATGGGCCTCTTTATGTTCCTTTGATTCCCAACTAAACCACAGGGCTCTCATACTAATATCATATTATTTAGAAACCTACATGTTTTTCCATGCCCTGGTAATTTGCCAAACCATGGTAATTTGCCCAAAACCAACCTTAGATAATTATGACTCTCCAAAAAGGAAGAAATGGTTAGCAGAAAAAATTTCAGAGAGGTACCCTCAGATGTGCTATGTAATTTGATTACTAATGTTAAATCCACCATCAATATAGCTTAAAAATACAGAGACTTCCAAAGATAACTAGTTGTCAATTCTCAGTGATTTCTATTCTATACTATTATAATAGCTTTTTCTCTAATTTTCTAAACAAATATTCTTTCAAAACATTTTCCCTCACTAATTTTAGGATTTCCTCAGCTGGTGAGCTTGAACAGATTTCAAAGGGAAACACATTAACACCCTAGTTTCAACTTCCCAACACTTCAAATGCCATCATGTTAGTGATCATACTTATGTCAACAGGCAAATAGTAAATCAAATCTTCCTTTAGTGTCCTGTCACTCTTTCAGGGTTTTCTCAAGGATCCTAATCTTTGTTCTTCCTTGGATAAAACCAATGCTGAAATAAAACATCATCTCTAACATAACTGACTATAATTTAATTGTAATCATCTTTAATACCCTCTCTACTTTTATTAATTAGTACACAATCTGTGTTAAAATTAAACCTTTCCTTCCCATCCGCAAACCAACCAGGTCCAGCAGCAGGTGGGAAATTAAACTGGGAAATCTTGGCAATCTTTTTTCTGTCAAGCATTTTGTTACCCTCCTCTTGCCAGGAGTATTTCTACTCTCCTGTGTGACAGCAAAAGCGCAGGATTGACTGTACAGCTTGCATCCTCTACAGCTGATTGTTCTTATTGGCATGGGTGGCTCCTGACAGGGTCCCCTCCCACCACGTTAACACCATGGCTTTTCCTCCATGCTAACAGTACAATGCCCTCAGCATGTAGATACCTCAGTGGTCCCCTCACATCCAGGTCTCATTTCAGGAAGATTGCTCTGTCAGATCTTAACCTGACTTTATTTGCCTTCTGTAGACACATTCGTTACTTTCCTGTTGTTATCTAATTAATTTTCCTAATAAGGTATGTTCCTTCCCTCTCTTTCCTTTCCCAGGACATTTTAAGTTTCCTAACCACTATGCAGGTATTGTTTCAGAAAAAAAAAAAAAAAAAAAAAAAAAACCTTGATTGTCTAGAAACAAATATATTGGATATTATTATTAGCTCTGGGTCAGCAGAAAGCTCTACTTACCAAACCTAGTGAGGGAAAGGTAATTTATCTACTTCCTTTCTGACTTGAAAATGCTGCTTCACTCTCTCCAAAGAATTCCTCTGAACAAAAAAAAATTTTTCTCCAAACATCACCCTATAAAGTAGTGTTTTAATAACCACGCAATACCAGGTTTGACAGATGGGTCCAAGTTACAAAAGCAAGCTGGCATTTTTTATTATAATTTCTGAAATTTCATCTGGCCATGAACTACACATCTCAATCTAGTATCATTGAGCTATCCAATTTGATTTCTCATTATATTTTTATTATGTTCTTTTGTTACAATATCAGTTAAGAGGATCAGCATTTCTGGTTCCAATAATTAAACAATATTAAATAAAAAATAATTAAATAATTATCAGAAATTTTTAAACACTGTAATATATGATAGAGGACCGATCTTCAAATTTTTCTCCACTGAAGTTGTGACAGGAAGACTCAAGATACTTATGTGTGATCATTTTGGGAGTGATAAACTGTTTTCCATCTCCTAAATCAGGTTACAGTTCTTGCACATTTCTCTTTCCATTTCCAATAGAATTGCTTTTATATTCTCATTGTTACATGTCCATACTCACCCTGCTGTTTAAACATACTGTTGTATTTTTAAAAATGAATTCAAGTTGTCCATTATCTGCTAATGAGAATCATTACTTGCACTTTTCCTTGGACTACATTGGAAGTATGTCTGGAATATATCTAATAATCTATAGCTATGGTTTCTCTCAACTTGAACATCCCTCCCTTGTTACAATCTTGAATATCAAAGAAATGTTAAGTAGGGATTTGTTCAGTTTAAATGAGTATGTGGGCGTTCTGTTGTTTCTGTTGTTATTGCAGTCCAGCCTTAGTCCATGGTGATCTAAAAGAATGCATGGGATTATTTTAATCTTCTTGGATCTGTTGAGGCTTGCTTTGTGTCTGATTATATTGTGTCTGATTATATTATACTGTTAAATATATATTTGTTTTAGGGAGAAATATTCTAAAGATATCTGTTATATCTATTTGGTTCATAATCTCTATTACTTTCACTGTGTCTCTGTTTAGTTTCTGTTTCCAGGACCTTTACATGAGTGAGAGTAGAGTGTTGAAGTCTCCCACTATTATTGTGTGAGTTTAGTGTTTACGTTTCTTTTACAAATATGAGTGCCCTTGGATTTGGAGCCTGGATGGTCAGGATTAAGAGTTCATCTTGGTGGATTTCTTTTTCCTTTGATGAATATTACGTCTCTTTCCTCATCTCATTTGATAACTTTTGGTTCAAAGTCTATTTTACTGGATATTAGAATGGCTACTCCAGTTTGTTTCTTGGGATCATCTGCTTGGAAAAAAAGTTTTTCCAGCCTTTTATTCTGAAGTAGTGTTTGTCTATAGTATTAAGGTGTGTTTTCTGTATGCAGTAAAATGCTGGGTTCTGTTTACTTACCCTATCTGTTAGACTATTTCTTTTTATTGTAGAATTGAGTCCATTGATGTTGAGAGATATTAAAGACCAGTGATTTTTGCTTCTTATTATTTTTGTTCTTGGAGGTAATACTATGTTTGTGTGATTCTCTTCTTATGAGTTTGTTGTGAGATGATTATTTTCTTGGTTTTCTTGGGTGTAGCGTTGTTCCTTGTGTTGGAGTTTTCCTTCTAGTATCCTCTTAGGATTGGATTAGTAGAGAGATATTGTTTAAATTGTTTTTGTCATGGAATATCTTGAGTTTTCTCCATATATAGTCAATGCGAGTTTTGCCTGGGCTGGCATTTGTGTTGTCTTAGGGTCTGGATGACATTTCTGCAGGATCTTCTGGCTTTTAGAGTCTCTGTTGAGAAGTCTGGTGTGATTCTGATAGGTTTGCCTTTATATATGTTACTTGGCCTATTTCTCTGACTACTTTTAATATTCTCCTTTTGTTCTGCATATTTAGTGTTTTGATTATTATGTTACATGAGTATTTTCTTTTCTGATCCAGTCTATTTGGTGTTCTGTAGGTTTCTTGTATGTTTATTGCCATCTCTTTCTTTGCTTTAAGAAAGTTTTCTTCTGAGTTATTCTTGAAGATGTTTTCTGGCCCTTTGAATTGGAAATCTTCACTCTCTTCTATCCCGATTATTCTTTGGTTTAATCTTTCATTGTGTCCTGAATTTCCAAGATGTCTTAGGTTAGGAACTTTGTGCACTTCATATTTTCTTTGACTTCTGTGTTAATATCTTCTATGGTATTTTCAGTGCTTGAGATTCTCTCTTCCATTAATTGAATTCTCTTGGCGATACTCGCATCTGTAACTCCTGATCACTTTCTGAGGTTTTCCATTTTCAGGATTGTCTCCATTTGTGATTTCTTTATTGTTTCTATTTCCATTTTTAGTTCTTGGAGCATTTAGTTCAATTCCTTCACCTTTTTTATTGTGTTTCCCTGTATTTCTTTAAGGAATTTATATGTTTTCTCTTTAAGTGCTTCTACTTATTTCTGTGTATTCCCTAGTATTTATTTAAGGGAATTAGTTATTTATGTCATCCTTAAAGTCCTCTATCATCTTCATGAGATGGGATTTTAGGTCAGAATCTTGATTTTCAGGCAAGTCAGGGTATCCAGGGCTTGCTGTGGTGGGAGAAATGGGTTGTGATGGTATCAATTGGCATTGGTTTCTGTTGCCTCTGTTCTTCTGCTTGCCTTTTATCATCTTATTATCTCTAGTGTTAACTGGCCTTGCTGTATTTGACTGGGTCATGTCCCTCCCTGTAGCAATGTGGAACTCTGTGATCTGAGTTAGAGCAGGCCTTCTGGGAGGTAATCAGTTCTGTCTCTGGCTAGTGGGGCCTCCTGTATCCCTAGACATGGCAGATTCATTGTGACCCTGGTTCCAGAGACATAAACAGGAGGGAAAAGGAGGGTTGAAGAATCCAGTATGAGAAGATATAGGAGAGAAGTCCAGAGGGTCAGGAAGATGAATAGAAATATGTACCAATGCAGGATAGGGAACAGAAGGAACCACTAGAAAGTCCCAGATGCCAGGGAAATGAGAGGTTGCCAGGTCTCACTGGGGATGACATTAGATGAATTGCCCAAAAGCAGGAAGATAAAGCATGAAGAGACCAACTCCAGTAGATATATATGTTCCCCAAGTTGAGGGACAGTGCCACCAACTTATCTCGAAATTTTAAACCTAGAACTGTTCCTGTCTAAAGGAAAAGCAAGGATAAAACTGGAACAGAGACTGAAGGAAAGGCCATCCAGAGACCACCAACACCATGGGATCCATTCAATCCACAGACACCAACCCTGACACTATTGTTGATGCCAAGATCTGCTTGCAGACAAGAGCCTGGTATGGTTACCAGGCTATGAGAGCCTATGAGAGGTTCTGCCAGGACCTGACTAAGACATATGCAGATACTCATAGCCAACCATTGGACTTAGCCTGGGGATTACAATGGAAGATTTGGGGGAAGGACTGAAGGAGCTGAAGGAGATTGTGATCCCATAGAAAGAATAATTGTATCAACCAACCAGATCCCTCAGAACTCTTGGGACTATAAAACATGGGCTTGTCCATGGTTTCTGTTGTATATGTAGCACAGGGCTGCCTTATCTGGTATCAGTGGGAGGGGAGGCACTTGATCCTGTGGAGGCTTGATGCCCCAGAAAAGGGGATGCTAGAGGGGTGAGGCAGGAGTGGTTGGGTAGGTAGGTGGTGGAAGACCCTCTTAGATGCAAAGCAGAGGGGAATGGGGTGGGCAGTTCTTGGAGGAGAGACAGGAAAGGGGAGCAACATTTAAAAAATAAACATATAAAATGATTAATTAAAAAAATGATTAATTAAAAGAGGCATGGTGTATGTATACCATGTGAGATGATTAGAAAATAAGTAAACAGCACAGTAATAAATAGAAAGTTATTTTAGTCTAACTGTTCTCAGCCTGCAGGAATCATTCCAATAAACTATGAACAACATGACTATCATATCTAGGAAACATTGACTCAGACTGCATTTAACCTGTCCTCTGCTGAATTAATTGACTGTATGCCCTTAGTTTTCTAACTTTATACTTAATATTTTTTATACTTTAACTCTACCCTATATATATCTTTGTGATTTATATTTATAGGCCATTATCCTTTTAAAGAACATCCCAGGAAATTCCGCACTATATCAATCTAGACACATCTAGACTTAGCTCTGAAACTATCTACAGCCTCCACACTGCTCCTCCACTCCACCGCTGCCGTCTTGCCCAAATTCCTCTCCTGATACCTGACTGTCTCAGTGAGTAGTGATAATATTGCTCCAGTTCAAATACCTGCAGTCGTTCTTCCAGAGCTTGAATCAATCTATCGCTTTCTAGCAAGTCCCATAGACATTACTACTGAGGATTAAACAGTGCCAACTTCTCTGTGTTACTGATGCAGTCTGCTAACTTGATTTTCTTATTCATTTGCTCTTCTTCAGGGAACATGTCTTTGCCACAATTCAATGAAAATAGAGGACAGCTCACTCATGTCACTCACAGCTAAATTTTTCATTTGTTATTCGACCACAAAGGTAACTTGGAAAGAAATGTATGAACCTCATACACAAACTATGTGTGTCCGCATGAAGGAAAGGAAGATTCTTTTAAAATACTAGCTACTGTTGAAATAGACCATATGCTTATAGCAATCAAGTTTGTAGCTCTTTGATTTTTTTTTTTGTGTGTGTGTGTGTGCTTTAAGCATTTTATTATTGATAGTTAATTTTATCCTCTTATTGGGACTGTGAGACAGACACTATTATAATAATTCACTGTTATTCATGTCCTAGTAAATGTTTAACAACCATACTGGAGTAGGTATGAGGAGCAGGCCATGGCAATAATTTTAATTGTACATCCATTCCTGTCATGAAAGGATTCCAAACATGGACTTTTAAAAGCTGACATTGTGATGCATTTGAACATAGATCTAAGAGATATGCACAATTGGCTTTGATGATTGGGTTGGGCTAAGTGGCAGTCTATAGAATTAAGAAATCCAGGTGTAGTAGTGAAAAGGAAGGCAGCAGTGAAAGGGCATGTTTGATCTACTTCTAGATTAAGTATTATTTTCCCATATCATTTGATCCCAATTTTTGTAAATTAATCAAATATTGGACAGATGTATAAACTCTCAAAAAACATGAATAACTCAAAAATTTTGACTTTAGCACCACTACAGTGTGAAAACTCTAATGTAAGGATCTTGTTAAGTTAGTTGTATGCTGTCTCTTTTAAAACCTTAAACAAGTTCAAATAAACTATCTTTGGTAAAATTATTAGAAAACATTACATGATTCCTCTCATGATTTCAGTGAGACCTCTCACTGAAATCAATTAAATTTCCTGTAACTAAGGAAAGAGGGAAATTGATTGTATTTCCTTTTTTTCCCTATTTCTCTTTCCTTTTATTACATACAAATAATTAACACTGTATTAAATTTATGTTTATAGTGAACAGAGGAACAATTAAAAAGATACCTATATTTTTGGAGAACAGTAGTCTTCCTAAGACCCTTATAAGAATGTAGCATTAGAAATATCAAATAAACCAAAGCCAAAGATCTATAGACCATAGCTCAGTTACATCACTTAATGACTGCCAACAGATTTCTGGTTCTACAGACTATGCATATTTAATATATGTGATTTGTAACATCTATTCCTGTTACAAAGTACTAAACATGATGGAGATCTTGGCAAGAGCTCATAGCATCTCCAATGCATCAATAACTTTCCATTATTCATGAATTATACAGAATGTATTTAATATTCCCCCAAAGTCTCAATTAAATATGTAAACATTTCATTTATTTGCTTTATCTATGCTATCTCTTTCCCAGCTAACAAAGTAGGACATGTTGGTGATTCTCGAGGATATGTAATAATACTGCAGCAAACATATATTAATATAACCACAGTTTTCTTATAAATTATTTAAAAATTGAAGACCTAATTAAACAATTTGCTAAGAAAACAAAGACTTTAAATTTTGTTTGGTATATTTAATTTGTCAAAAATTTAATTTCTCACAAATTGCCTTTTTGTGACATTATAGGGATAATAAAAAAGAAAGAAAATTTAATATTTTCTTCCCATATTATATTTTAGCTACATTTTACCCCATATGAACTACTTAATGACCTCTTAAATGTTTTTAAATGGTCTTAAATGGTTTTCTTCTGCTATTGATATTATATGAACTTACTCCATATTTAATTTGGTGGTTTCTTAGAGATATTTTCATTAAAAACTAAAATATAGCATACACCTCCAGTTCTTTTCTTTAACAAACTATATTGCTTCTTCTATGTGAATGAATGCAAAGTTCTAAGGCAAATATGAATGTTCAGTTTTAAATTTCTACCCTTGCCAAAATTATTTTGGAACATCCCACTAATCTTGTAGTTTTTTTGTCCATGCCTTAAATGTTTTTTTTCTGCCTTTGATATTATGTGAAATTATTCCATATTTAATTTGGTGATTTCTTAGAGAGATTTTCATTTCATTCTTTTGGACTTTGCACTTCCATGTTGCCCATCATTCTATACATGACATTGTTTATATATCACTTTATGTTTCTAAATTTTATGGTTTTTTCCTTACTACTAGGTCTTAGAATAATTATCCACAACTGATATTAAATCTTTGACTTTACAATCCACTGATATTTGCTTTATGTACAAGTGGATGCTCTTGTACGTTTATATCATGTACATATTTCTACCTAATGCTTTATTGCAATTTTATGATTTTCTGTTAATTTAACAAAAAACCTTATTATACAGTAACAGCTTGAGAGGACAGATTAAAATTTTATCCTCTTTATATTGTCCAAAATAGAAATCACATCTGTTTTTTTCATTTTAGCTAAATAAAACTTATGATCAAATTTCCTCATCTACTTTATCTATTTGACCAATTGTAAATCAAAATTAAATATAGAATTATAAAACATATTAAATAAATGATGGTATTATGATAATTTTATTCTTGTATTTAAAAATTGTCACTATTGTTAGAAAATTATTCATCAAAAGTTTCAGACATTTGTATTTATTACTCTTCTTATCTCTTCACTATTCCTTTTTTGTTACCCTTGAACAAAAATTAGGTGAGGTTTATTGACATTATCTGATTTATTACAGGTTTATCTATCCATTGGACCTTATTTACAGTTTCTATGTACTTCTTAGATTCTGTTATGTCTTTTGAAAACTTGATATTTTCAACATCTCCTGTTCATGTTTTCCTGAACACATTGCATTAGCAGAAAAAAAAAAAAAAAAAAAAAAAAAAAAAAAAAAAACCTGCCATTCTCTTACTATGATAGATTCTTCTGTAGTTTTCTTATTACATACCCATTGGATCCAAAAGATTCCAATGCCTTTCACTATTCAACTAACATTTCTCTTGTCTCTGTTTTTACTCATATAAGGCAAAGATACTCTGACATTGTTTTCTGCTTCAAATGTACCATATTATAAAAGTCATTGTTCTAACATATTGACACGTGTGTTCATCTTCCAGTAAAAGCAAACCTGTTGCCGGGCAGTGGTGGCGCACTCCTTTAATCCCAGCACTTGGGTGGCAGAGGCAGGTGGATTTCTGAGTTCGAGGCCAGCCTGGTCTACAGAGTGAGTTCCAGGACAGCCAGGGCTACACAGAGAAACCCTGTCTCAAAAAACCAAAAAAAAAAAAAAAAAAAAAAAAAAAAAAAACTCTATCAATACATAAATGAAGATCTCTATTTCATAATTGTTGCATTTTATAAACACTATTTTTTCTGTGGCCATATGCAGCAAGCTGGTCCCTAAATATGCTACACTTGGCATGAATTGAAGATTTTTAAAATACCCATCTATGTCCTTGAATTCTCTTCATCAATATTTTAAAATCTTCTGTTATACACCAGAAAATTTCCACTCAATTTCTGATTGCTATGCAAATATTTTTCTGTTATTCATTGAAATATAATTATTATTTATTATTGGTAACAATGATGACTTCAAGGGTAGTTTTACTTTTAGAAATAAATTATATTTCACAGATTCATCTATTTATTTGATTTATAATTTAATTTTGTTTGAGAAGTGTAGTGATATATATATTGTAATTCATATGTTTTAAAAATTCATATGTAATTCATATGCATTAAAAGCAGTATGCGTGGATGTATATGTTTTTATAAATATATACACAGACATACCTAAACATGTATACAAAATAAGAAGTTTTGAGGAATATAATATAGCTACGAATGCGATTGTCTTACACTGGAGTGACAAAAGGTAACCATGTTTAAATGAAACTTCATAAATAATAACAATCAGAGCATATTATTTTTACTATAAAAAAATAAAATATAGCATACACCTCCAGTTCTCTTTTCTAACAAACTATATTGCTTCTTCTATGTGAATGAACAGTAAACCCCTGTGTTTTCTTTTTCCATCCAAAAGATCCTAATCCATTCATTTACATTTAAAAACATGACTTGGGTAATAAGTAAAATCAAAATAAAATTGATCAAATAGAAATGGATCAAAGCCTAAAGATTGTTGAAAGATATTTGAGAAAATAGTGGAGCAGGGACAAGGGACTTTCCTTCTGTCATAATTAGTTGGTCAGGTGGGTAACTAGAAAGACTGGCAAATGAATATTGTGAGTTTTCAACTTTCCTGGGTTAATAATAATTTTTGTAACACCTGAACAAGCAGCATATATAGACACACATGAGTTTGATTCTATCTAGTCCCTCATCAAATATCAAGACACTCAAGTATTTCCCTTGTTTTAAATTAAAATAATACACATTCATATGCTACCTGATTCATGAAAGATATAATTTTGTTATCTAGTTATTTTCATTGGTATTAAAGGTGTGGAAACCAATATAATTTTGTAGGTTATGTAGCGAGCTCACATAAAGATATCTTTGGCTGTAGAAAATACAAATAACATAACTGTAATGGAGGAAAGTTTTGAAAAGAACGTACTTTATCTTCTTATGCTTTATCAGATATTAACCATATTTCTGAGTCAGCATTTCGAGTTTGCTCTTGCATATTTTCCTAAGTTGCCTGGAGGTTATTTTGAGACATTAAAGGCAAATTTCTATTCCAGAAAGATATCGATGGAAAGTTAAAAACTCTTTAAGCATTCTTTAATATCTTAAAGCATTTAAATAATATTTCATATTTTGATATGTTCTCCTAAATCTGAGGAACTACTGTGCCATTTTAATAAGTCGAAAATACTGGAACATGCACTTCATGCTGTATAGTACACGACATTTAGTAAATCCCTACTCAGCACCATAGCTCATAACTTTCAACTTAGTAGCTCATCCTTAGAGCACAATTGATCGAATTTTAAAATACAAAATTAATAAATAGTTGATATATGCATGTGGTATGTACACACCAGTTATTGTTATCTCATATCTGTACAATAAACCAGAAAGAAAGGGATGCTTAATAAAATCATGTATGCATTCAAGCATATAATGGCCAACAGCATCATACTTATAAGAAAGGCATTATCGTTTGCTCATTTAAGCAATGAAAAAAGTCATTTAAAGTTCATCTAAGCCAAGTTATGTTTTAACATCATTTTCCAGCAGACATAAACAATTATCATTAGCTATGAGGAACTCTTCAAGATATGCACATATCTGAATTGGATTTTTCTTGACATTAAATATACAAATTCACGTTGTTTCAGTTTATAGTTTTGTCATGTTTGTTGCTTAATTGGTTTGTGTGGGAACTATAACAACTAAAAGATAATTAGTCTCAAAATAAATTGCTGTTTGTTTTCAAATACATCATGTTTTTTTTTTTCCTTCTGAGAGATGAACTTCAAAATGTTGCCGCAATATAATACCCTCAGTACAAAGCAGTGCAGAATTAAAGGAGGAATACCTTTTATTTGTGCAAAAATGAGAATGTTTTTCATGATTCTAAAATATTATGTGTTATCATTTTAGGCTGACTTTTAAATAGACATCAAAGACCACAAAAAGAAGCACTTGCAGTACTCTACTTGATAGTTGCACTCTGCCCTCCCAGTTTTGAGTTGATGAGTAACAGCATTTAGGGTGTGGAAACCAATATAATTTTGTAGGTTATTTAGGAAGCTCACATAAAGATATCTTTGACTGTAGAAAATACAAGTAACAGAACTGTAACAAATACAAATAACATCCCAGTTTGGAGCTGATGAGTGACAGCATGCACTTACATCAGGATATCTTTACAGATGTTTTAACAAATAGGGTTCTTGAGTGGCAGATAAAAGAAAGTAATGTTTTTAATTCAACATTTTGTTAAATAGAAAAATAAAGATAATTTGGAGTTTAAAAGCCTGTAATGTCCAATGATCTTATACAAGTTGTGACTTCTCACAGGAGTCAGTGTTTTCCTAGAACAATAAATGATAGACTTTAGGAAGGAAGTTTTCATGTCAGATACAGCAAAATTCACCTGAGTCTCATGTCCTAAGTATGTGATGTCTTCAGAAGTAAAGACCAACCACAAACCCTGAGAGGCATTGAAAGGCTATGTTGATAATCTCCATATTATAAAAGAGTCCTTGTTCCTGTAGTGGGACTGGGACATCAAACTAATCACAAAAACTTCACCTTAAAATCTGTCTTACCTACAAGCTGTGCCAGGGTAATGGTAGCTCAGGGCTTATGCGAGTGGCAAAGCAATGACAGTCAAACTTGAGGCCCAATCCACGAGAGGTATAACAAGTCTGACTCTGACTGGATGGCCAGAAACCAGAGGCTGGAAAAGCCACAAGCCCAGGATAGAACCAAACGCCATTGAAAATAAATGAAATAAAAAAGTATCAATAAAAAGATTCCTAATGACATTCTGCTATACTCATAGATAATTGTCTAATTCAATTGTCATCGGACAGTCACCATATAGCAAATGACAGGAGCAGATGTTGAGACCCAGAGGTAAACATTAGCTAAAGCTAGGATAACCCTGGAGAAAAAGAGGAGTAGGAAGAATAGTATGATCCAGAGGAGTAAAAGACTTCGTGAGACCACACCCACAGAATCAGCAAAGCAGGTCTCATAGAAGCTCTCGAAGACTAAAGCAGCAATCACCAAGCTGTGTGGATAAGAGCTATGTCCTCTGCAAATGTTATCATGTGTTGTTTGGGTATCTTTAGAGAATGCCTTTTTGGCCTGCTTTTGAGATCCTATTTCAACTATTTGGTTTCCTCATCCAGCTGTAATATAAAGGCCGGTGGTTAGGCTCACTTTGATTTTGTTTGGATAACATCCGAAGGAGGCTTGCTATTTTTTGAAGGGAAATGAAGGAGAAGTGTATCTAGGAAAGAGAGGAGGTGAGGGATGTGTGTGTGTGTGTGTGTGTGTGTTGTGTGTGTGTGTGTGTTAGGGGTCTGGTGGAAGGGATGGAGGAAGGAAAAACTTCGGTCATTATTTAAAGTATGAGAGAAAAATAAAAATAAATTAAATAATAAATTAAATTAAATATGAAAAATTGTATTCTGGGAGTAACATGGACTTCCATGACCAATCATTCAAAAGGAGGTTTATAGTGTCAAGCACTAGGCTTTATTTTTGTCTACATTCTATGTAGGGAGCATTGTTATGACACATGGCATAATTTCCTGTAAGGAATATGCATGTACAAATACACACACACACACACACGCACACACACACTCACATACACATACACACATAAATACACACAATTGGATGACTCAGGCTGGGTTTTCATGAAAGCCTCTTTCCTGTGGCTTCCATGGTTCTATAAAATACTATGACTGCTAAAAAGGAGCAAATAAACAGTTTTACCCAGTTGCAGCACCTATTAACTATGACAAAGGCCAGGATGGGAAAATATGTATAATGGTTGAATTAGTGAAACTCACAAGCCATTGGCAACGGATATCTAATTTACCGAAGCCTCAATCAACAGGAGAGTAATAATACCTATTACTGGATCCTTATCCTCCCTGGATTGTCTGAAGTCATTGACATTAGAATATAATCTGTCAAAACTTTGCTGGACCAGGATAATCCTGTATTACATTTGAAATTTTATCTTTATAACCACAGATAAGTGTAGCTCCCACCTCTCTTCAAAGAAGGCTTTTTACAATTGGAGACTATTAAAGAAAATCACAACTGAACTCAATACAAGGGTCAAATGATCACTGGGATCCCATCCTCAATGATGCAATTACATTATGCTCCCCCATACATGGCTTGGGGAACACCATGGGAGAGGGGCCAGAAAGACAGTATGAACTAGAATATCAGTGAATTGTTTCTGAAACTCTCATCTTTGAGGATATATGCTCAGGAGTGGTATGGCTTTTGAGGGGAGATTATTTTGAGGGAGAACTATTCCCAATTTTCTGAAAATAATGACAAATTGCCAAATTGATTTTCACAGTGTTTGTAGAAGCTTGCACTCCCATCAGCAAAGGAACAGGGTTCTCCTTGCTCTAAACCCTTACCAGCATGTGTTTTTGATCTTAGCCATTTGTACAGGTGTAAGATAGAATCTCAAAGTTGTTTTCACTTGCATTTAATTTATGACTAAGGACACTGATTATTTCTTTAAGTGCTCCTTGACAAGTAGGGTGGGAGAGAGGCACCTGGGAGGGAAAGTGGACATGGTTCAGGGGAGAAGGGAACCTGATCTGGTATTCAGTGAGGGAAAAGGACTGAAGCCCTGAGAGGCCAGCCGAAAGAATGGAACGGGGAGCCTAGGGAGATAGGAAGTTGGAGGGATCCTTCAGAATGCAACAGAGATCTGGAAGATAAGAGACTCTCAAGACTCAAAGGGAGGGACCTTGAATGAAATGTGCAGCAGTAAGGAGAGGGAACTTATAGAGCCCATCTCCAGCAGGAAGACAGGGCATCAAGTGAAGGATGGGGTTGCCATCCCACAGTCAAATCTCTGACCCATAATTGTTCCTGTTTGAAAGATGAAAATAGAGATGGATGGAGAGGAGCCTGAGGAAAAGAAGGTCCAGTACAGGCTCTAAGTGGGATCCAGCTCAAGAGGAGGTCCCAAGGCCTGACACTATTATTGAGGCTATAGACAGCTAGCTCACAAAAAGGGACCTATCATGACTGTCCTCCAGAAGACCCAACAAGCAGCTGAGACAGATGCAGATATTTGCACCCAACCAATGGACAGAAGCTGCTGACCCCTGTGGCTGAATTAGGAAAAGGCTGAAAGAAGCTGAGGAGGAGGGCGACCGTGTAGGAAGACCAGCAGTCTCAATTAATCTGGACCCCCAAGATCTCTCAAACACTGGACCACCAAAAAGGAAGCATGTACCAGCTGATATGAGGCCCCCAACACATATACCAAAGAGGAGTGCCAGGTCTCTGTTCAATAAGAGATGTTGCACCTAACCCTCAAGAGGCTGGAGGCCTCAGGGAATTTAGATTTGTGGTTGGGTGGGGAGTGGAGGGTAGGGACAACCTTGTAGAAATGAGGGGGGGTGGGTTGGAGGTACAGGATGTGAAACAGTCAGAGGGTGGATGGGGGTGGGGTAAAATCTGGAGTGTAAATAAATAAATAATTAAAAATATAAAATGAAAAAAAGAGAAAAAAATTGAAAGATGAATGGAAAGAATGTAAGAGCCAGAGGCGATGGAGGATCCCAGGAGATCAGGATGCTCTGCATCAACTGGGCTCATATTGAGCTCACAGATACTGAAGCAGCAAGCACATGGCTGACACGGCTCTTCACCAAGCCCTCCATGTGTGTATATACATATATACATTGCACACACACACACACACACACACACACACACACACTGTTTAATATATATATTTTTTCAAGATTTTCTTTTAACAAAATGAAGTATCCATTGGTCTGTGGGTTTATTTCCAAGTCTTCAATTCTATTACATTATGCAACCTCTCTATGTCTATAGGAATACCATGCAGTTGTGTTTGTTTGTTTGTTTTACTAACTATTGCTCAGTAGTACAGCTTTAGATCAGGGATGGTGATACCCTGTGAAATTCTTTTATGGTGCAGAATTGTTTTATCTATCCTGGATTTTTGTTTTTCCATATGAAATTGAGAATTGCTCTTTTAATGTTTGTTAAAAATTGAGTCTTTATGGGAAAAAAATGAATTTTGATGGGAATTGCATTGAATGTTCATTGTTACTATATTAATTCTACCCTTCCATGAGCATGAGAACTCTACCATATCACAACAAACACCACAAGAATGCTTGCTCAACTGTGTTCATAGCAACCTTATTCATAATAGCAAGAAACTGGAAACTATCTAGAAAGTCCTCAAGAAATAGAGACAAAAAATTCTACAATGGAATGACTCAGCTATTAAAATCAAATATGTAGGAGGAGCTAAGGTGGGAGGAGTTAGGAGAGGAAGAGGAAGAGGAAGAGGAAAAGGAAGGAGGAGAGGAGGAAAAGGAAGAGGAGGAGCTAGGAGGAGGAGAGGAGAATGAGAGAGGCAGAGATGTAGGAGCTATGGAGGTTGATGTTCATATGCCTGTAGCAGTCAATGGTAGTTGATATACCTAGGTTGGGTATTGGGTTACACTTCTGATTGTATGGGTATCTTGTTACTGATCATTACCAAATATAAAAGCTTTGATTAATCTCTAAGAATTAGAGTTTCATTCTCTTACTGGGCCCGCATGGATGGCAGAATGGTCTGGGTAATGCCCTGCCTTGCAGCGATAGTGTGGAAGATTGGCAGAGCCATCTCTCATGCTGGCATCTAGTGAGTGGCAGGGCTGGTGTTTGTGGTGGGCTGGTTCTAGCTGCAGCACACTCATGGCCTCAGGCCAAGAAACATGGTGGCTGGGCTAGGCAGAGCCGCTGCAGCTTAGATAGTTGGCCTGAGCCAGAGACCGATTTTAAATAATTGCCACAACAAAATACATCATGCAATGTGCAGCCAAATGGATATCATCCTGAATAAGGTAACCCAGACCCAGAAGACAAGAATGGTATGTACTCACTTGTGTGAGCATATTGGCCTTAATGTACAGTATAGCCATGCTATAATCCACAGACCCAAAGAAGGTGAGTAACAGAGAGAGACCAAGAGAGGATGTTTGAATCTCACTCACAAGGGGATATAAAATAGACATTAGAGGTAGATTGGAAGGAGTGATCTGGTTAAGAGAAGTGGTGTGGATCAGATGTGGGAAGAGGGGTGGGGAATGGTTAGAAGATGGATGGGAGAGAGACGAATGAAGATTGGTGTGAGGTTGGCATCTCTGGGATGAGCCAGAGACCTGATAATGTGGATGCTCCTGGGAGTCTATGGAGTCATTTTAGATGAGACTCCTAGCCGCTGAAGATATGAAACATGATATGGCCACATCATATAGCCAAGTGAGACTTCCTGTGGAGGAAGGGGGACAGCAACTCATCCACAGAATCTCTCCCCCCCCCCCAATTTTGTCCTGCCTACGAGACATGAAGTCATAAAGATGGAGTATAGATAGAGGGAATTGCCAAACAATGACTGGCCCAACTTGAAACCAACCTCATGGGAGAGAGCCAACTTCTGACACTATTAATGATACTCTGCTATGCTTGCAGACAGAAGCCTACCCTAACTAGTTTTTGAAAGGCTTCATCCAGCAGTATATGGAAACAGATGCAGGGACCACAGCCAAACATTCGACAGAGCTCGGGGAGACTTTGGAAGAGATGGGGAAACATCAAGGAAACTGGATGACTCAAGAACACCACAAGAAGCCCTCCAGAGTCAAATAACCTGGGCCCATCTGGGCTTAGAGAGACTAAACCACCAACCAAAGAACAAGCATGGGTTGGACTGAGGCCCCTACATTTTTGTAGCCTATGTGGAGCTTGGTCTTCATGTGCGTCCACTAACAACTGGAGCAGGGGCTATCTCTAATTCTGTTGCCTGCCCTTGGATCCCCTTCCCTTAGTTGGGCTGCATTGTCTGGCCTCAGTGAAAGAGCATGCACTTACTCCTAATGGAAAGTGATGTGCCATGGCAGCTTAGTACCCATAGAGGGCTATGATTTGTATGTAAAGTAATTTAAAAATATATAAATAAAAGAAATAGCTGCAGGAACTAGACCAGAGGAATATCAGTATCAATGGACATGTTATGGTGATAGAAAAAGTGTGTAGGGTCTCAAACCTAGATGAAGAACTATAAGTAGTTACATGTCATACCTTTTCAGTTAAACCATATTAAGATTAAATTTTAGTGTGCTTTATTATTCTTAATCATAAAATGGAAAAATGTTCAAGTATTGCAGAAAGCAGGAATGATGAAGTCCTTAAAATAGCAAGAACATAAAATTCTAAAAATAAATCATACATATATTCTTATTTAATCTCATGTGGCGCCAGTTTGATAAAAAAATAAATAAATAAACACAAGTAAATATCAGTAAAGCCTACTGCCTTACTCACATTCTGCTTTCACAGGTGTGAGCTCAGAGTGATATTTTTATTTCAGTTCAGATCTCAGACTGCCATCCTGCTTCACTTAGCACACACAGCACGGATAACATTCCAACACCTCCACATCATGTTGCCCCAGGCTGTCTGTCTGAGTCCTGGTCCAAACTTAGAATCACCCCTAGGATTGCATCTTTCCACACACAGCTGCTTTTCTCGTCCGCCTAGAAAATCTTGTTTTCACTTATGTGAATAGGAACTAGGAGTAAATTCTGTACACATAATTCAGACAGTAGCCATGTCCTTAAGTGTAGCTTTTATGTAACCGAAGTTTTATAAATGGACTTGTTCACATTATTAAGGTATGGGACATGTAAGAAGAATGGGAAGAAGGAAGGAATGATGCATGGATGGATGGATGGATGGATGGAAGGAAAGAAGGAATGAAGAAAGGGAGGGGATGAAGAATGAAGGAATTCTTAAAAATGGGGGAGGAAAGGTAGAATAAATAAAAGGTTTTATTGTTCAAAATCATACTAGTAAATAAGAATATAAACCAGAGAACCAAAAGCACGTATGCTCCTCTTTGTTTAATGTTCCTTGTAGTAGCAGAGTAAGATGAAAAAATGCTTTGAGGCATTTCCATCTCATTAATCACAGGATCCTATAGAGTAATAATGTTCTATATATTTCAATGCATAAATCAAGATCTTAATGAATTATTTAATTAAAAAATTGAAAAGGAAAATTTGTACACCATTATCATAGATCGCATGGCAGTTTAAAATATGTACATGTAATAGATGGCTAAATTGAACTAATTAGTGTGCATTAAAGTTTTCTGGTTTCTAATTGCCATTCATAATATTTGACTCCTGGATTCCTATTGATTATCAA
The DNA here is from genome assembly GCA_021653895.1 of Mastomys natalensis. NCBI lineage: Eukaryota > Metazoa > Chordata > Mammalia > Rodentia > Muridae > Mastomys > Mastomys natalensis. The sequence goes on along the minus strand of JAJTUV010000329.1, from coordinate 212,761 downwards.
TTAAAAGCTGTGCACAAAGGAAATTCACTGTGATTTTTTAAAAGCGGCTCTGACAATGCAGGTAAAATGCAGACAAAAAAGAACAAATCATCTAATCAGAGAAATAGTACCATCATAATGTATTATCTTAGGTAAATACCAGAGACACAGAAGTATAAAGAGGAAAAATAGTCTGCATTTTACTTTATTTACAACTAATCAGGTATAATACTGATTAATGATTTCCTAATGTTTCATGAATGAAACTAACTAGCCTTAATGTCCTAGTTCTGTGGAACAAAGATTAATCCTCACAAATACATCAGAAAATGTGTATGTACCAACTGGTGTTAAATGCAACACTCAACAGAAAACTGGATGGAGCATGAGTGAAAAGCATCATTTTCAACAAGGGATACAGTAATAGAGAAGAAATAGGTGAGAATCATTCCATTATCCCGGAAAGTAAAGCAATTCTCACCTATTGTAAGACTAAAATGAGATAAATATCAGAATGGAAGAAATGTTCATGACAACATCTTCAGAGATACTAAATATCTAAAAATGGTTCAACAGCTGTACTTGCTAAAATAAGTCTCAAAATTCATGTATGACAATTGTATAATATAGAAAGTGGTGTAGCATATATTTATAATTACCTTACTTCATATTTTGCAATTGTAAATTATTTTTTAGTTAACAAACCATATGGCAATTAATTAATTTACTGTTAGGATGGAATTTTTATTTACTTTAATAGTATAAATATGATTACACAATTATAGTCTATTATATTAGCATAGCTCTAACCATAATTTCCTTGAAAATTTAAATTTATAAGACATGCAGTTTTTCATCCATTATGACCTGCTTCTAAAGATTAATTATATTTTTAGATGTCTTAACTTTTTTACAATATTAAAATATAGCAGGATATTTATATATTTTAAATTTTATTGTCATCTCTTAGAAGCTTGTGTTTTCTAATGATAAAAAATAGGAGTGTGTATCTGGATGGTGGCGCTGTTAAAGATGGGGAGAAACTTGGAGGGAGAGAGGGAAGGGAAATCATAATCAATATATATTTTGTGAGGAAAAAAAATATCACATGGCGCGATACTTTTTCTAGAAGTATTTACAAACATGCTTAACAGGTAGGTGACATACTTTTTGGGAATCGAGGTGGGTTGTCATTGACATCAGTAAGGGTGATGTTGACAATTGTAGTTCCAGCTAGTCCTCCAAGCTGTCCTCCCATGTCCTTCGCTTGAATGAGGACCTGGTACTGCTCCTTGACTTCTCTGTCCATGTTTGGCAATGCTGTTCTAATGACACCTTGCAGGGAAAGTGATAACACAGAATCAACATCACAAACCAACCTGACCCAATTAGACTGAAATAGAAAAAAAAATAGTTATGTCTACATTTATTAATGGTGAAACATTCAATAAAATCATTTTCCAAAAACTAAAATAACAATTATCCGAAAGTTAAGAGTGGGATTTAATCATTTATATTCACAGTCACACATGACAGGTCATCTCTTCCCAAACAAATAAGTTATACCTCATTTATATATTCCAGTCTATACTAAGTTGAAGAAAATGTTAAAACTTTTAGATTAAAATGTACACATGGAATCATTTAGGCAGTTAATGAGCTGAGTATATAATTACAAAGACTGCTCTTGTCTCGATTCTGTAGTTTTCACAATAAAAAGTCTGCTTAATTTCAAAATACATAAAATGTGTCCTCTACATCACCTGTTTTTGTCTTTTGAGACTTTCCCTAATTATGTTAATTAAGGAGTTTCATCCCCTCCTCTCACTTAGTTATCATTAAATATTACTATTGTGGGTCTTTTAGATTCCTTAGATGTAGGTTATCTACTGTCAAGAAAATTATCTTATGCTTAAGTATAAATATCTTATATTTAGAAATCATAAGTATTGTATGTTTAATCACATTACGATGTGACTGAAGAAGTGAATGTCTGGATGGATGAATGAATTAATTGATCTTAATATCTTGAATCTTATATCACATATGGCAGTCATTTCTATTCTTGTATCCAGGTATTGGAACTACTTTATACTTCTATTTATTCATGGTAAAGAATATAAGAACTTCAGAATCATATCAAAGGTGAAATAATTTTAAATCAACTCCCAAAAGGTAGTCAAGAGTTGTAACTGGTAGAAATTGAAGAACCTTTATTAATCACATATGACTTTGATAGTGGTAAGATTTATCTTAAATAAAAATGTGTATGAATAATAAAATGTCAGCCATCAATACAGCATATAGCTTTTAAATCAGTATCCCAGAATACATCCATATATCTGTGCCTGCTACCATCTACTTACCCATTGCTATATTTTTGCTAATGCATATTGAACTGCAATCTGAGATTTTGTCTGGCACTTGGCAGGAAATAGTTACAGAAAAGACATCCGTCATTTTTGTTCCTAATGCTTTATTCATGAATTGGTACTGACACCATTTTGATCCAATCTGTCTTCTCTTCAACTCAGGCTTCTGATACTTTATCTTCAGTTTTTCTAAGACTAAGACTTTTAAGCTCTGCACCTCAGTGTTGTTACCTTACATACCTTATATTAAGCGGCATCGAGCTGAAGGGTAATACTCACATTTTCTCGATAATTGCCTATTTTAGACACTTGTGTTTGCTTGGCAATATCATTGAGCAGAATTATCTTTAGTCAAATTGCTATGTAAACATTCATTTATCTGAAATGCTCATATAACTTTTTCTCTACATCATTTATAGCACTACATTATTCATCTCCCAGAATAAAAAGTGTAGATAACAGAGAGAAAGAAAAAGAAATGGGAAAACAAGGAGGGGTAGGGGAAGAAAGAGAAAGAAGGAAAACAAAAGAGAAAAAGGGTTGTCATTCCAGGGCGCATGAATGATCACTGGCTCAGTTCCATTTCCTAATAATGTTATAATTTGGATCCATGTAGATGAATATGTTTATGATGTCAAATTTGGTGTTTATAATATATTTAACAGAAGAAATTTTCAATCATCAGATATAGGCGCAATCAGTCTGTACATTATGAATAAATGTGTATAAAACAACCATTAGGTGCTGTGCAGGTGGCTCAGTGGAAAAAGTGTTTACTGTGCTCTTTGTAGGGGACTGGGCTTCCAAGTATTTAAAAAAAAATAAACTGTTGGATGACTGTGATAGAGGTCTTGGAATTCCAGTACATAGGTAGGGCACAGAGAGAAGTTCTGAAGAGACAACTGGATATGCTCAATTAGTGAATTTTTCATTTACCACAGAAACCCTGCCTCCATGTATATATATACTGAGTTCTCTTAAAATTGATACTGGGGAATTCAAGAAAATAATATTTTTCACTGTATCCATGATTGTATAATATACTGCAAATGCTGAAAATCAAAGAACACACTATATGGCTTTTGCTTAATGGTAATTTCTTGACAAAATTTGACTTCTTAATATATATTTATGTTCATTGATTCTTTTGAACTTGTATGTTGATAATCAATATTCTCTTAATCTTTCATGTTATTTCACTCATTCAGATGAATATGTAAAAGAATGGCTATTTTGTATAAGTAAAATTTTACTTATTGTCATGAATGGAAGAAATTATTGTTTACCCTACAAGCATTAATTTAGATATTTGAGTTCTGTAAGCTGTATTATTGAATGACACCAAGACAATCTTCAGGCTATAAAACACTGTAAGTACTCATAGAATTCCTAAAGTATTGCCTTGATAAATATAATGTGTCCTTTACTGAAATGTTAGCCAGGATTCTTAAGGAATTAACACAATTGAAAGCATGAAAGCAGCCTCCTGATCATCAACTTTCAACCTTGTAGGTAAAATACGTTATGCTACTTTCATCCTGGGGAAAAATCTTATAATGAATGACAGAGACTGCAGAGATTTTGGGATGCCTAATACTGAGAGAATAATAATTCTTGAGTGCTTATCTATTTAAACAATGGACTATGTGACCTCCTCTGAAGTTCAGGGCATACTACAAAGGACAGAGAAGAAATAATATAAGAGCCAGAATATCTGGAGAAGGACTATGAGTCACTCTGTCTAGGTATTGAGTCATCCTCAAATTCTTCAGTCTTGGGCCTGCTGTTGAGTCTGCTCACCAGGTTCCAACAGGTTGTTTAACCCATGACCACAGACAAGTCTGTGTTGAGTGAATCACAAAACAAAATAATGACATGGATTTGGGAAAATATGTGTAGGGAGGGAGGAGGGTTGACTGGATCAAAAGGAGGTAACAGAGGGTGGAGGGGGAAACAGAGTATGTTTTATATGTGTGTGAATTTGCCAAATAACAGATTTAATAGAGCTAAAAAAATAAATATTAGATATGGTATGAGGATAAGTTTTAATTTGAACACACAGGCTTGAGACTTTTGCTGATAAATGTATAGGGACACAATCGGGACCACATTTCTTGAGAAATTCTCCATACCATGGCAATCTTTATTGAATTTCTTGTTATGACTTCTGACACTGGAACATGGTACAAAGTATCAACAGTAGAGAAGAAGATGAAACCAAGTAGATTCAACCATTACTTCCTTACTATTTTATGATGATTTAAATAACTCAGTGGAAAAGAGAAATTATAGGGGACACATTATTTTAATTGTACATACTTTAAAATATCTGACCAACAAGTTCTTGACGCAGTTGGTAGTGGTGGTTATAGAGTGACGTAAAGGCTTTTATGTTGATAAATTGCACTTGGCATAGTTAAAATAGTAAATTTTATATTACAAATATTTAAACATAATAGAAAATAGAAGCTTCTATATTAACTAACAGGGAGTGAAACAAAATACCATAAGCCTTTCTCAAATAACAGCTGGTTCACTTGAAATAAATAATCACCATATAGTACACATGTATCAATCTGTAGCTATCCAAATCTGACAATTGTACCAAAAAATTAAACATAATAAAAGAATTTTATAGAAAAATTAAAACACATGCATCAAATAATCATATCATATTTGTTTTCCTGAATGGAACATAGTTATTATCAAAGATATGAAGATATAGAATCCTGATTTAATGTACTAGATTGTTATATTAGTATTGCTTATTTTTCTAGACTATGGATTTTCCTTCCGTATTTTGAAATTACACACCTGTGGTGCCTTGTTTTAAGTGACATCTTGACACAATTTAAAATCACCTTGGTAGAGATTATAGTATAGGAGTTTACATCAGGGTAGTATGTAGAGCTGATTGTGTGGTGGTTGTCTTGACTGGCAATTGACTCAGCTCACTATGGGTGTCTCCACCCCATAGGACAGGACTCAAATTTTATAAAAGTGACAAATCTTGCTGAGCATAAGCAGAGAAAAAGCAAGCAAGGATCCATACATTTATTCTAGCTTGCTTTTGGATGTGGAGGTAATGCTTTAAGTACCTGCCTTGGCTTATTCCCCGTAATGTACCATAATCTGAAAATGTTAATCCTCTTTGAGTTGTAATTTTAGCCAAGGTATTTTGTCACAGAAACAGAATTTAAAGTTGAATAATTTGTGAATATAACATTCTACTGTCACACACACATAAAATGCAAGACATATGACTGTAAAATATTTTAAAAATTTGCCCATTTTGATTTTAAAATATTACTAATAGTTTAAGGAAAAAACCCAAATAGATAGATTATATAGATATAGATATAGATATAGATATGATATAGATATAGATATAGATATAGATATAGATACAGATACAGATATAGATATAGATAAATTATTATTGCTTCTGGCAAATTAATTAACAATAAGAGGATTTTATGAGTATTATTTTTATCTTGGTTTATTCAATAGGCTCCCTCAATTTACCTTAATGTCCATTTATACTTATATATAAGCTTGTTATAATCCACTGAAAAGTAGAACTAAGAATGAATGCAAACAAGACAGCAATATTAATACAGAATTCACTTTCTCCTTTCAATTGAATAAATAATGAGCATATTTGTCTCTTTCTAAATATTTAGGCACCAAAAGTTTTGATGAGGCTCTTCCTTTAATAATTGTTTTAGATAGTTTCTTCACTCAAGTAGGAAAATTTTAGATAACATTGGTTTTCATGCATCTTATTTAATAACAGCAAGCAGAATCATAAAAGGTAGCTACATAGCTGGAACAAATGGGGACTATTTCTGAGAAATTGCAATTATCCTTGATTTTTGATATTTTTTCTTATCTATCACAAGGTGATAAATTTGACAAAAGGTCTTCTTAATGGTTTTTGTTATGAAGAGGTAGTTTTCATTCTCTTAATGAAGTGCCTCATCACCCACTCCTATCCTGTCTAGTGGTCTGAGGCATTGTTACAGCAAGACTTCTGTCTCCAGTGAAAATCAATTCTTGGGAAATCTATTATGCAGCTCATGCCAGAAGATATTCACCTTTACCTCTAAATAAAGAGCTTCATATGAAATTAGAAATATAAGATTATGCAGCCAGGTAACACATACATTTTCATCTGAAAAATAGCACTTTTATGTGCATTAGAATTTATCTACCATTCATCATAACTATATTAGGAGGAGGTTTTCTTATTCTATGCACATAATTTTATTTGTGTGGTTTTATTTTGAAGATAGATTTTTTTAAACTTAGTTAATGTGTCAAATTCATATTTTCCTGAAATGTATGTATTTTTTAAGTCAGATAATGTTTCCATATGTCTCACCTACAATGATTCTTTCCTTATTAAGATGTTAGTCTTTTCTGAAAATGTATTATGAGTTTGTGTAAGTCACCCACTCTGTAGGATTCTTCCCACATCTCTCTTACTCTGCCAATGACTACACACACCAAGTGTGATTTCTGGTTGTCTTTGAGTCTCTGTGGGATGTTCCTTAGGGGGTACAAGGAGCTAAGCTGTAGATAACATCAATGCTTTCTTTTGTGGTCACGGTTTTCATTAAGGTAAAGTTGGAACAGGCCTATAAATCTATAAGAAAATAGAGCACAAAGAGATTCCAGGAGAATAGATAAATTCTTCGCATAAGTTTGCTTCATTTTCAGGCTGCATATTCTACCTATGACTCTATTTCTGAGAATCTGTACACTGAGAAGTGTAGAGAAAAGTATAAAGAACTCCGTGAACTATTTACCTCTCAACTATATATTTTAATCTACTACATATATTTATATGTAATGTTTTTCTTAAATTTCAGCAAATTTCTTAAAATAATATCACTGTACCTCCTCCCATATTTTCTCTCATATTTTCTGAAAAAATAACTTGTGGACATTTTACTCCATCATACAGTCACTTAAACATGGGACATGTGGCTTTGAGTTTCCTACCCTCTGTCCAGCTGAAGCTGATTAACCCTTTCTAGATCCACATTTCATGCTCCATTCTTAACACAATACTTTATGTTGACTAGTGAGAAGGCTCATAGGATAAAGCCTCCTGCTATCAAGCCTGAGCCTTTAGTTTAATCCTCAAGCACTGTATTTTGGAAGAAGAGAACTAACTTACTCCCCAAGGATTTTCACTGACATTCACACTATGTACATGTGCACATACATTTTCACTGACTTTCACATGTACACTATGTTATGTACATGTGCACATACATACATACATGCATACATACACACACATACACACACACACACACACGACACACATCCTACCAACCAAATTGTATATAATTGCTTAAAAGTTTTCTCGAAAAATGTGTTCATCGAGACCTTCTCATACAATGAAATAGAGTAATGCTTAACTCCCATTTCCCTCTTCAACTATCACTTTTAAAAGATCTAATGTGGAAAAAAAATATTCTTGTGGTACTTCACACTTGCTTGGGGCTAAGAATTGACCACTTGACTTGCTCTGAAGTTGTTAATGCCTACAGTGAGTGACTAGGGAAGCAATAATTGAGAAGATAATTTTATATTTGGTGAGTCAGAAAATTTGAAAGTTCTACAATTCTACATTATTTGAACAATATTAATTGGCTTTAGGGTTTTCACCTACATCTAAATTTGATAAATAATTACTTAATCTGTATCTTATTACAATATTAGAAATTAGAATTTGAAATGAGTAGTTGAAAGCATCTATACAGACAGAGCTAAGTGAATTCAGTGAGGACATAGAGAGAGATGGGAAGATTGGAAATGTTAGAGACACACGGAGACAAACTATGAGAGAAAGAGGGAGAAAGAGAGATAGAGACAGAGACAGAGAGACTGAGAAAGACAGTGAGACAATGACACACACACACATACACACACTACAGAGTAGGTGGCAGATTAAAAAAATGTTGAAAATAGGGAAGAATGAGGGGTGTTGCAGGCAGAATTGATTAAAGCGTATTATATGGATGTATGAACGTCTCAAATAAATGAAATAAAGTATAATGAATATACTTGAATATATAAATTTAAATTTTTGATTTAAGCAAGAATTATACCAATGGACATGCCAAAATGGATAGGTGAAAGCCCACAGGTCCTTAACACTTACTTTAGGAACTGAGGAAAGTAGAAGAGGAAAAGGTGGGTTGCCCCAAGGCAAACACAATAATTAGTTGCCAAGTGCCACATGATCAGCCTTAAAATCATGCATTCAAGTAACACTATATGGACTGAGTTGGTTATATTTAGGAGTATATATGCATTTACATATTTGCTTATATATACCATAAAAATTAGTAGAAAAGGAGGTAATAAAATTGAACAAAAATATAGAAAAGTCTATGGAAGGACATGGAGGAGAAAAGCTACAGAGAAATGCATTTATATTATAATCTCAAGAATAAAGTAAAATCATTTGATTTTAATTTGAATTACTAAATTAATTTTTTTCCCTACAGCATGTTTAGAATTTTCATATTATACGAAGCTACCATATAAAATAGAATTAATTCATTCTGAAATCTATTTTATCATACAGTGGATAACTGATTTAATCGATGTCATACTTAAGTTCTTCTTTAACTGTGATATGTAATATCTATTTTGTCTAAGTCTTTTTAAAGAAAAATCAGCATTTAAAACGAGATAATCTGAAAGGAAGATTTCATTTCATTCAAATAGGATCAAAGCCTGGAAACTTTGCTCAATGGTGAGTGCTGACTTACTAATTAGAGACCCTGTGTCTGATCTCTCTCACATAAGAAAGAAAAAGAAAAGAGAATAAATAAAGAAAATGAAGCTAGTCATAGAAGATGTACCTAACCCTCAAGATACAGGAGGCCCCAGGGAGTTTAGAGGTCTGGTTGGGTGGAGGATGAGGGTGGAGACATCCTCATGGAGATGGGGGATGGGGAGGAGGTATGGGATGTGGAACAGTTGGAGGGTATATGGAGTTGGGGGTGTGTGGAATAAAATCTGAAGTGTAAATAAAGAAAGAAAGAAAAGAAAAAAAAACAAATGAAGCTAACATATAAATTGGTCATATGTATGTATTCAAGCCCCTAATATGCCACTTATTTATATCTAGTTTTGAAATCTGAAGTTCATTGATAAATTCTTTAACAAAACAAAACACATCCAGCTCAGGGGGAGGCCCCAGGCCTGACATTACTGAGGCTATGGTGTACTTACAAACCGGTTCCTATCATGATGCCCCTCTGAAAGGCCCAACATGTTTCTGATAGAGTCAGATACAGTTATTTACATCATCCAATCAATGGACAGAAGCATGTGACCCTTGTGGTTGAATTAGGGAAAAGCTGGAAGAAGCTGAGTTGGAGGGCAACCCTGTAGGAGGACCAGCAATCTCAATTAATCTGGACTCCCAAGATCTCTCAAACACTGAACCACTAAAAATGCAGCATATACCAGCTGATATGAGACCTCCGACACACATACAGCAGAAGACTGCTGGGTTTGGACTCAGTCAGAGAAGATTCACCTAACCCTTGAGAGACTTGTGGCCCAGGGACAGGGGAGGTCAGGTGGGATAGGGGGTTGGAGACATACTCTTGGAGAAACACAGAGTGGGGCATGGGGAGAAGGTGTGGGATGTGGAACAGTCTGAGTGTGGACCAACCGAGAGGGGGATACAGTCTGGACTGTGAAAACAGGTTAAAAAATGAATTAAATAAAGAAAGCAAAAGAAAAGGAAAAAGAGATAATAAAAGAAGAAAGAAGAAGGTCTGCCTACGAAGACTAAATTTTAAAAAGCCAATATTCTTGTTTCATCAAGTTTGCAAATGCTCATTTCTCTTACTGCAAACGTATCTACTATATTTCTCAAAACCACATTGCTAGATTGGAATCGGCTTTCCTTGATTCCCAGATTAAAGTTTAAATATTTGAGTGTATGGTGATAATGTTGGCCAATTAAAACGTTACCTGTCTTGGGATCAATAGAGAAATAAGGTTGCCCTTGAAGGATGCTGTAAACAACTCTGGCACTGTTTCCGTAGGTAGGATCATCTGCATCTGTGGCTTTGACTTGCAGCACATACGCACCTGCAAAATAGCACAAAGTCATTTGCCTTTACAGAGACAAAAGTCCCATTTGTTATTTTTTGGATTTCATATTCTTTTGTAATTTGACTGTTCTATGAATGATTTAAACACATATGCTCCCAAAGATCCCTTAAACAGCATAATCAAATTATTGTATGGTTTCTACTCCAAGCCACAATGGGCCATGCTCTCAATTCAGGAAGAATGTTTATATTTTATAAAGATTGAACAGAAATGGAGGCAAAAAAGGAGAATACTTCCAAACCATGGACAACAATGTCAATACTATTTCACTCTAACTGTACATATTTTCTTTTAAAACATGAAAATAGTGATGTGGTAAGTTTACTGTGAATCATTATACACGTAAAGAAATGAAAATATCATGTTGAAGAGAAGTGTGCACACTTTTGAGTCAAGAAAGTCCTACTGTCCTGAGCCAAGAATTGGAAAGAACCTAAGTAATCATTAACTAGTGAATGGGAAAAGAGCATATAGTACATAGACATAGTGTGATACCAAGAATCTAGGTACAATCCTGGAGTTCTTGTGTTTGAAGGAACACAAAGTCTTAGAATCCATCGTGTTAAGTGGGATAAGCCATATGAAGGAAGATAAATGCCAAATGAACTGACATACGTATGTCATTGAAACTATCCACCTTACAAAGGCAAAAATTTAAGGGTGGTTCTGAGAAGTCGAGAGATGTTTTGGGACAGAAATGTTTCATCAGTGTCACTGAGTTTCAGTTACCCAGAAACAAAAAGTTCCTATGCACTACTGAAGAGTCAGGTAACCATAAGCAATAAAATACTGTCCTTTATAGTACAAAACACTAGAAGCTTCATTAAAGTTATAAAATATAAAAATAACAGACAATTGAGATGAATTAAATAGTGAGATTTAACTCGATTTTATGATGACATGGAACATATATGTGAACTCTCTTTGAATCATACTAATGTATGCAACATTGTGTATCAATTCATATTTTGTGTATAATGAATATATGTATATAAAATGTAAAATCTGAATGATTTTTAAAATAATGTAGGCAACCATAGTTGTTGTAATTGGTATGCATTTCAAATTCATTTTAAAAGCTATGCCTGTTTCCAGTACATAGATCATTGAGCTGAAAGACATCACAATATCTGTATTGATTTACATAGCAAAGAAAACACTGGGTACCATTTACATTAGCTCATCTCCTGATTGTGGGTGCTTGAATTTCATGATTAAAATATCGATAGAGAAACTAAAAGGTTTACAGGCTGCTAAGTGATTTGCTACGTCAATTTCCAAATCAACAATGGCCTATTAGCATTAGGAAGCCTTTAATTAGGAAATAATATTAAAGATACAGAATGTCAAAATGATCTAAAATAGTTGCACTGGTCAGTAGCAGGAGAGGGCCTCTTTGTCTCCAGTGCCAATCAATTACATAGTTTTGGCACAGGAAATCATTATTGCCAAACAAAATCATTTTTACCTTTTCTCACTTTTTGATACTTGTGCATAGATTTAGGTACTAAGAACAACAGGGCATTTTTAGTACTATTGATTCTAAGTATATATGAATTAGTTCAAAAGCACTTTTCCACTAAATCTTCCAAATGCTATGATCAATACGACTATTCTTAGTTTAAAATAAAGTGTAAACAAGTTATTATAAATTTTAACAAATTAAATGTTGATGGCAGACAAATGTCTCCACAAAGGAGAAAAAGATCAGTCATATTATGCTTTATATAAATGTCTAACGGTATGTAAAAATTTACATATGTAATACAATATATACACAAGTTTGTATTCATATAGAGAAATTCATTTATAACTAACCATTTCATAGTCATAGTTAATACTACATGGATCCAAAACTTGTTTTTTAAAGTAGTGCAAACATCAAACAGTTGACTGTCAAAACTAAGAAATAAATCTTCCTTCTATCTGTACTGTAAAAAAAAGAAAAAGAAAAGAAAGAGGAAAAAAACTATACTACTATTTTTGACAAGAAATAATGTTGTAGAAATCTAATGCTTTTTATTTTTCTTTTGAGATGATTTGGAGATTTCAAGCTGTATGAACAAGAAAAAATATGATATAGTATCCTTTAATGGCTGACTTGTAGACAATGCCAAGGAACTGCAAGTAATGTCATATAGAAACCATAATTATATTAATATTTTATCACTATGAATATTCACACAATTCTCATTTAGTATAATCTGACAATATGCCTGAGTATACCTTCCTTCCTTCCTTCCTTCCTTCTTTCTTTCTTTCTTTCTTTCTTGTTTTTTGTTTGCTTATTGAGAAAGTGTCTCACCATGATACTCTGGCTGACCTAAAACTTACTATGTATAACAAGCTAGCCTTGAACTCAGAAACCCACCTGCCGTGGCTCTGAGTACATTTCTTAATTCTTGATCTAAACTATCTTAAAAACTGGTATGGAAATAAACATTTGAAATGGAGTAAATTACTTTTTCTCAACAGTACCTTTAGGGAGAAGGTCTCATTTTGATTGTCTCTCTTACCTTCTCACAATATATGTGTTAAAACACGAGATATTTCTATTTCCTAATGGGCCAGTGATAGATGCAGATGTGATGGTTCAAAAGATAAGGATGACTCTGTTTTGTGGGCATATTCAAAATAAAATGTATTATATGTGGGAGTCCTTGGAAATTTAAGGTGCTTATAGATGTAGAAATACACAATAAGAACATTAATAGCCATAGCAAATGAAACAATTCTGAACATGTTTAAGTAAACAAGGCTACCTATTCAAAATCCTTGAATTTTTACTCTGGTCTATTGCATTGAGAAAACATTTTCACATTGCTAATTACAGTCACCATGTTGCACAGTAGATATCTTGAATTTGTTTCCTTACTCTAACTGAAACGGTGTATTCTTTGATCAAAATATCAAAGCTTGTCTTCCATTCTTGGATAATCAGTACATTTTTTTTTCTGTTTCTCTGAGGATTATTGAGAAAACTTATGGCTCACATAGGTAAATCTGGATAGAAGAGTAGCAAAGCTGAGGCTTTCTTGAACTTGTTGTAAGAGCTCAGATACAATCACAGGAGATCACCTGCTGAGTCTAGGGTGGCTCTGGTGGGAACAGAGTGACATGGTTCCTGTCCCTGAGAGTGCCCTAGCGTGAGCCTCCAAGAAGGTAATGGCTGCTGTGGGTATAAGGCTTGTTTGTGTTATAATTTTCATATTTTTACATTCCTCCCAGGAATGTCCTCCCTATTAACCTTAATGACTTCATGGTAATTAGAAAGAGCAAGAGTCTAGGAGTTGAGGGTGCTGCTATGTATCAGCAAAATGCTAAACACAGGGACCTTCAGGACAGCCCTTAAGCCTATGGGAAAGAGCTCTAAATAAATGAGTTGAATATATATATTCGATACACACACACGCACACACACACACACGCACACACACACACACACACACACACACACACACACACACACACACATATTCTCTTAACAATACAAAATATCAGGATGCAATATGAATTATGAGGAGCTTCATAAATCTAAAGGAAAAAAGACAGCTACACTATGAGCCAACTTGTCAGGAAGATACAAAGGCTGGCAGATTCCTGAGTTTAAGGTCAGCATAGAACAGAGTGCAGTTAAACCCAGGTGTGGTAGAAATGGTAATTTCAAATCAGGATCCCACCCAACTAGTTAAACAGTGGGGCCTTAACAAAGACAGAGATCTCTGAATTCTTTTCCAATGTTAAGAAAAAAATGTATGCTTGCTTTATCCTAAGAATCAAAGTGTAGGGCTCATGAAATGCTAGTTCATAAGACATTCAAAAAGAAAACCTGGAGTAAATGACTGGATTGATGTGTAAAATAAAAGATTGGATAAGTGTTCTGCAGGAGATGAGATATCCAGAGATTTTTTTAGGATAAAAAGAGATAACTGCCTGGAGAACTAACAGACAGACAGACAGACAAGCACTAACGGCCGCACCTACACACACACACACACACACACACACACACACAAACAAGCGGGACATGGATGTAGAGCTCTCATTAAATAGCAATCAGAACACAGGTTGTCAGCTTGGATCCATGATTTGACATTGGGTCATTCTTTTTCGCAGCTCTTAGACACCCCTCTTCTCAGAACCCCTCTCCTTGCCAAGGTTGATCCTTGGCAATTACCAATTTAATGGAAGTGATGCTGGCTGAGAACAAGGTCATGTATGATTTTGCAGCCAATATCAGGACCGACCACGTCACAGGTTATATTTCTCGTATTTAGTCATCATTGTATTATTAAACCATACATATAATCACCTATTTATATTTGGATGTTTTTTATGTTTCTAGAAGACACAGAAATGCTCACACATTCTTAAATCTTATTTTCCCAGGTAATATACTGAACAAAAAATTATGATGAAACCTGAAAAGCCTATCTTTGACTTTTAACTCATTCTTTTATGGATACTGTTCACAGGACATATTTTCTCTATGACAAAGGTTTGCATAATGGGAAAAGTAATTTCATTGGTATATCTAAAAAAGAAAATTTAGTCCAGCATGTGGATATACTCTATCGAGTTGGCTCTATAAAGATAGTAAATCATTTAACTATACACAGGATATAATATCCAGCAACCTCTATATTTCTTATTTGTTGTTTTTATATTGTAGACAAACATCTGCATTTCTGCTATCTTACCATCTCTTTGTTTAGTAATCCATGAATATGTAAAGTATGCTCAAAGTCTTTATATGTAGTTTTATACCATATGATATTGGTACATATAAGCATAGGTTTTCCATCTCATTTAACTGAGTTCTGGGTTTTCCTTCATTTTTGTGTGTGGCACCAGCAGAGCCCAGCTGTCCTGATAAAATAAACCATGAATTTTGTAATGAAAGTCAACCACAAGAAGATCTTATGCAGAATCTTAAAAAGATGATAGAGGCCTTTAAAGAGGACATGAATAAATCTCTTAAGGAAATAGAAGATATTGAAACAGGTAGAGGCATTAAAAGAGGAAGCAAATAACTATAAGAAATAGAGGGTTCCCTCTGTGCCCAGAGCTGATCCTGTGCCACAGTGCTCCATACGCAAATACCACTGGGAGAGAGCTGGTCTCGAAGGAGCGCTGACACACCTGAGAGCACAGGTGAGACCACCACTTCTGCTCAAATTTCTGGCCCAACAGGGACCCATCCAGAGTTATCAGGACACAGGAACCAAGGAACAGCTGAGGATAGGATCCTTCAAACTTCCATCTGTGCCCCAGAGCCTACCCTGTGCCATAGCTCTTCATATCCAAATTCATCCTGGTGAGAACTTGTCCCCCAGGAGTACTGACACACAGGCTTGAAGGATGGACATGCCACAGTCAGAGACAGCAAGACCAGCTAACACCACAGATATCCAGATGTGGCGAGTCAAAGGCAAGAACGTAAGCAAACGGAAACCAATGCTACTTAGCATCATCAGAAACCAGTTCTCCCACTACAGCAACCCCTGGATACCCCAACATACAAGAAAAGCAAGACTCTCATTTATAGCCACATCTCATGATGATGATAGAAGACTTTAAGAAGGACATAAATAATTCCCTTAAATAAATACAAGCAAACACAGATAAAACCAGTAGAAGCACTTAAAGAAAAAAAAAAAATCCCTTAACGAATTACAGGAAAACACAACCAAACAGATGAAGGAATTGAACAAAACCATCCAGGATCTAAAAATGGAAATAGAATCCATACAAAAATCGCAAAGGGAGACAACCCAGGAGATAGAAAACCTAGGAAAGAAATCAGGAGTCATAGAAACAAGTAATCACCGACAGAATACAAGAGATACAAGAAAGAATCTCAGGGCAGAAGATACCATAGAAAACATTGACACAACAGTCATAGAACATGCTAATTACAAAAAGCTCCTAGCACAAAACATCCAGGAAATATTGGACACAATGAAAAGACCAAACCTAAGGATAATAGGTATAGAAGAGACCGAAGATTCTCAACTTAAATGGCTAGTAAGTATCTTGAACAAAATTGTAGAAGAAAACTTCCTTAACCTAAACCTAAAGTAAGAGATGTCCATAAACATACAAGAAGCCTACAGAATTCCAAATAGAATAGACCCCCCAAAAAAGAAAAGACATCCCTCCCATCACAAAATTGTCAAAACACTAAGTTCACGAAACAAAGAATATTAAAAGCAGTGAGGAAAAGGTCAAGTAACATATAAAGGCAGGTCTATAAGAACACCAGACTCTTCACCAGAGACAATGAAAGCCAGAAGATCCTGGACTGACATCATACAAACCCTAAGAAAACATAAAGGCCAGCCCAGGCTATTATACCCAGCAAAACTCTCATTTACCATGGATGGAGAAGCCAAGATATTCCATGACAAAACTAAGTTTACACAATATCTTTCCATAAATACAGCCCTACAAAGGATAATAGATGGAAAACTCGAACAAAAGGAGGGAAACTACACCCTAGAAAATCAAGAAAGTAATCTTCATTCAACAAACCTAAAAGAAGATAGCCACAGAAACATAATTATACCTCTAACAACAAAAATAACAGGAAGCAACATCACTATTCCTTAATATCTCTTACCCAGGTAGCAACAATTGTATTGGTAGATGGTCAGTTATATTTCCTTAAGTATATTTTGTAATTTTACTAGGTTGAATCACATGGAACAAAGACCAATGAACATTACAACTACTTTAGGGCATCCAGTTAGACCAGTACCATTTATTGAAGATGCTTTCTTTTCTCTATTGCTAATCCTATCAGTCCATTATATTTCCACCTTCTGATGTGTTCCTCAATTTTCTTTTTCAGAGATGTGAAGGTCTTGTCACACTAGTCTTATTGTTCTTATGTTTAGTTGTATGCCTTGTATCCCTGTGCTCTCCAAGACTTTTGAAATGGGGTGTTGAATTTTGTCAAAGGTTTTTCGGCATCTTTTGAGATGACCATGTTGTTTTTGTCTTCAAGTTTGCTTATATGGTGGATTACGCTGATGGAGCCCCATATGTTGAACAGACCACCAATAGCTCAGGCACTAAGATCCACAAGTAATAAATGTTTTTATAATACTATTTAAACAGAATACTTTTTTCAATCATCTTCAGAAACATATTCATAGCAGAGGCATATTTTAATATTGCCCAGGTTAGCCTTAAACTGTACTTATTTCTCTCACCTTTCTGAGTCGCTATAATTAAAGGTATAATCACGATATCTGTTAGATTAGGACAAGGTTTTATGAGGAAAAATTAGGTCAGATTTATATCAGAATCTAAGCCTGATGATTAGGATGGATTCTCATGTACTAAAAAGAAAAATAAATCCACCAATATAGTCATTTTTGTGTCTGTATATATTTAAAACAAAGTCAACTCTTAGTAATCAGCTGTGAATTATGTATATAGAAAAGCCAAGGTGGGAATAATATATTCATATATGGAAATGCATTATAATAATATCTAAAGTTGTAAGAATTTAATTTTACAAAAATTAAATTTGAACAAAATAACCTTAAAACTATTATTAACAGCCAATGCTTGTTTGTAGGATTAGTGTGCTAAATCTGGTCTGTATGCTTTGTAATCCAAAGCAAAAAAATATCATATATTGTTACACCTGTGTCAGTAATAAACATTATTTTATCAAGGGGAATAAAGAGGGTTAAAATGCAGAAGAACCAGTGTCCTTATCAGAAAGAGATACTAAAGCATGAGTACAAACAGACCTTGTGGAGATAGATGCAAGGGAGAGGGGAGCTCCCTACACACCAAGAAGAGGCTCTAGAAAGACATCCGACTTGCCAACACCCTGACCCTGGACATCTAGTCTTGGGCTCTGTAATATAATGTATTGCTATTGCTTGAAAAAAAAAAAGAAGAAATAGAGGAAAATACAATCAAACAGGTAAAGAATGTATGTAAAACTGTCTAAGATCTTAAAAGGGAAATGGAAGCAATAAAGAGACCACAAACTGAGGAAATCTTAGAGACTAAAATCTTAAGAAAGAGAACAGGAACTACAGACATAAGCAACAGAATATAGGAGATACAAGAAGATGTGATGGAAGAAATCAATATAAGTCAAAAATGCAAAATTGAAAAATTCCATGACACAAAATATGCAGAAAATGAGGTACACTTTGAAAAGCCCAAACCTGAGAATATTAGGAATAGAAGAAGGAGATTCCCAGTTCAAAGATGCAGAAAACATCTTCAAAAAATCATAGAATAAAATTCCACCAATCTAATGAAAGAGGTATCAATAAAAGTACAAGAAGCTTAGAGAACACCAGACAGATTGGACCAGAAAAAGAAACATGCTTTCTTCACATAATAATCAAAACACTAAATATACAAAATGAAGAAATAATTTTTAAAAGCAGCAAGGGTAACAGGCCAAGTAAAATCATAATATATGGAAGTAACAGTCATTGATCATTCCCCATTAAAAAGACACAGGCTCATAAAATGGATGCATATATATAATGCATCATTCTTTTGTTTGTAAAAACACACCTCAGCAACAAAAGTAGTCATTATCTCAGTGTAATTGTCTGGAAAAAGGTTTTCCAAGCAAACAAGGTTGATCCAGTCAACAAGCTGGAATAGCCATTCTAATGTCTAAAAAATAGACTTTAAATAAAAAATAATCAAAATAGAAAAGGAAGGAAACTTTATACTGACCAAAGGAAAAATTCACCAAGAAGACATCTCAATTCTGAACTTCTATACCACAATGCAATGACACCTATATTTGTAAAAGAAACAGTACTAAAGTTTAAATCACACATTGAACAATATACATTAATAGTGGGAGACTATAACACCTTCCTCTGACCAATGGATAGATCATTGAGACAGAAAGCAGAGAAATAACAAAACTAACAGAGGTTATGATTCAAATGGACTTAACAATTATCTATAGATCATTTTACCCAACCACAAAAGAGTATACTTTCTTCTCAGCATGTCATGGAACTTTCTCCAAAATTGACTATATAATCGGTCATGAAGCAAACCTCAACAGATACAAGAAGATTGAAAGAACCCATGAACTTTAACAGATCATCATGATTTAAAGCTGGACTTCAACAAAACCAGAAACATCTGAAAGCCTAAGTATTAATGAAACTTGAATAACTCCAACACTCCTTTATAATAAAAGTCTTGGAGAAAACAGGGATATAAGAGACATACCAAACACAATACATAGCCAATAGCCACCATCAAATTAAATGGAGAGACACTTAAAACATTTCCACTGAAATCAGGGACAAGACAAGGCTGATCACACTTTCCCTTTCAATTCAGTATAGTACTTAAAGTTCTGGTTAGAGCAATAAGACAATTAAAGAACATCAAGTGGATACAAATTAGAAAGGAAGGTGTCAATAATATCACTATTAGCAGATGGCATGATAGTATACATAAGTGACACCAAAAGTTCTACCAGAGAACTTATAGAAGTTATAAAAGTAGAAGTTTTCTCTCAGAGAACTTCTACTTCTGAAAAACACCTTCAGCCAAGTGGCTGGAAACAAAATTAACTCACAGAAATCAGTAACCCTCTTCAACATAAGTGATAAATGGGCTGAAAAAGAAATTATGGAAATATTATTTTTTGCAAGAGCAACAAGTTACATAAAATATGCTGGTGTGACTCTAACCAAGCAAGTGAAAGACCTGTATGAGAAGAACTTCTCCTGAAAATTGACATCTTTTTGGTCACTTCTTTTTTTATTTATTTAAATCAAATCATAATTTTTACTTATTTGCACAGGGGTTATAAACACAAAAAGGCAGGATGTGGGGAAGGGGATGACACCAGAGCATAGGTGTTCAGGGGGAGTACAGATATCTTTCAGAACAGGGTATCAGCTGGGTGTAGGTTCAGGGAACAGGTCACTATGACTCTGCCTATGATTCACTTGTCCTTATCTAAGTTGGTACTGTCCACCGAGGCTACCTATTTACAAGGACTATGACTACTCAGGTTGGTAAATTTCCACAAAAGCTGCCTGTTTACAATAGCTTATAGCCATTTGTCTTGGGTCTCTATGGAAAAACACTGAAAGTTGACATCTTACCATAAGCAATTTACAGATTCAATGCAATTCCTGTCACAATTCCAACACAATTTTTCACGGGGCTTGCAAGAACAATTTACAATTTCATATGGAAAAATAAACAAAACGAAACAAACAAACAAAAAATCTAGTGTAGCCAAAACACTAACACTTAAACAATAAAAGAACTTCTGGAGGTTTCACCATCCCTGTCCTAAAGCTGTACTTCAGAGTAATAGCAATAAAAATGCATAGTTTTGGTATAGAAACAGGAGGAACAATAGAATCAACCCAGAAAGAAAGCGAGATACCTATGGACACTTGTTTTTGTTGTTGTTGTTGTTTTTGTTTTTACAAAGAAATCAAATCCATACAATGGAAAAGGGAGTGCTTCTTCAACAAATGGTAGTGGTCTAACTGGACGTTTCTATGCAGAAGAATGTGCATAGATGCATATTTAACACATCACACAAAACTGCAGTTTAAATAGATCAAAGAAGCCAATGTTAAACCAGACACACTAAATCTAATAGAAAAGAAATTAGGAAAAAAAAAAAACCTTGAATTTTGGCACAGGAGAAAATTTCCTGAACAGAGTACTAATGGCTCAGTCTTTTAGGGCAAGAATTAATACACGGGACCTCATGAGAATGAAAAGCTTCTGTATGGCAAAGGATATTGTTAATAGGACAAAATAGCATCCTACAGATTGGGAAAATATCTTCATTAACCTTAATCAGACAGAGGGCTAATATCCAAAATATATGAAGAACATAATTAGTTAAACTAAAAAAAAAAAAAAAAAATAATCCAAAATGAGGTACAGAAATAGAGAATTCCCAACTGAGTAATTTCAAATGGACAAGAAGCACTTAAAGAAATGTTCAATATCTTTAGTCATCCAAAAATCGCAAATTAAAATGACCTGAAATTTCACCTCAAACAAATCAGAATGGCTAAACTCAAACTCAAGGGACATCAAATGTTAGTGAGGATGTGGAAAAAGAAGAACACTCCTCCATTGTTGGTGGGATTGCAAACTTGTAAAATCACACTGGAAATCCATCTGGCAGTTTCTCAGAAAATTATAAATAGCTCCAGCTATACCACCACCTCTGGTCAAGAACATGTACTCCAGCCGGGCGGTGGTGGCGCACGCCTTTAATCCCAGACTTGGGAGGCAGAGGCAGGTGGATTTCTGAGTTCGAGGCCAGCCTGATCTACAGAGTGAGTTCCAGGACAGCCCGGGCTACACCCAGAAACCCTGTCTCAAAAAACCAAAAAAAAAAAAAAAAAAGAACATGTACTCCACTCTGTTTATAGCCTTACTTGTAATAGCCTGAAACTGGAAGCAACTCGATGTCCCTAAATCATAGAATGGATACAAAAAATGTGGTACATTTTACACAATGGAATACTATTCAGCTATTAAAAATAAGGACATCATGAATTTTACAGGCAAATGGATGGAATTACAAAATGTTACTCTAAGTAATGCAACATTGTCCAAAACGGACTTAAAGGGACATGCATGGCGTGTACTCACTGATAAGTAAATATTATCCAAAAAGTTCTGAATACCCATGATAAGCCCCATAGTCCCAAACAAGTTAAACAACAACGAAAGCCAAAGTGAGGATGCTTCAGTCTCACTTAGAAGTAGAAACAAAACAGCCAGGGGAGGCAGAAGGAGAGAGGGACCCTGTGGGTGAAGGGATGGCTAGGGAAATACAGGGTTAGGATCAGGCTTGGGGAGAGACAGGTGAGAGTCCCAGAGAGCTAGGAGAATAAATCGAAATATACAGCTGCCAGGAGTTGGGGATGGGAAAATTCTTTAGAAATTCTCTGAGACCAAAGATGAGGGAGGCTCCCAAGAGTTAATGCAGGTGACCTTGTTAAAAATGCCCAACAGCTGCTATATGGAACCTGAAAAGACCACCTTCCTGTAGCCACCAACTAATTTCTTGTGATATTAAATTCGCTAATACTGACATCAAATTTCAATAGATTTTATATTTGTAATTATTTTTATTGGTTATCTTATTTACATTTCAAATATTATCCCCCTTCCCAGTTTCCTCTCCACAAGCCTCCATCCCCTCCTACCTCCCCCTGCCTCTTTGAGTGTGCTCCCTCACCCGCCCACCTACTCCTGCCTCAGAGGCCTCCATTCCCCTATCCTGGGTCATCATCAGTCCTTCACAGGACCAAGGGGATCCCCTCCCAATGATGCCAGATAAGGCAGTTTTTTGCTATGTATCCAGCTGGGGCCATGGGTACCACCTGTGTACTCTTTGGTTGATGGTTTAGTCCCTGGGAGCTTTGGGGGTCTGGTTGGTTGATATTGTTCTTCCTATGGGTTGCAAACCCCTTCAACTCCTGTAGTCCTTGTCCTAACATTCCCATTGTGGTTGCCACACTCATTCCAATGTTTAGATGTGTACATCTGCATCTGTATTGGTCTGGCTCTGGCAGAGCTTCAAAGGGGACAGCTATATCTGGCTCCTTTCAGTAAGCACTTCTTAACATCAGCAACGGTGTCTGGGTTTGGTGTCTGCAAATGGGATAGATCCCTAGATGGGGTTATCTCTGGATGGAGGAGGAACGGAGGCAGGGGTGGGGCTAGACCTTAGAAAGTCCCAGATGCCAAGAACCAAAGAGGTTCTTAGGACCTAACAGGGAGGACTTTAGCTGAAATACCCAACAAAGGGGAGACAGAACCTGTAGAGACCATACCCAGAGGATAGGCATGGCCCCCGGTTCAGGGATGGGGCCACCTGCCCATCTCGAAATTATTAATCCATAATTCCTCCTGTCAAAAGGAAATGTAGGGACAGAGTGGAGTAGAAACTGAAGGAAAGGTCATCCAGGATTTTTTTATATAATAAAAGTAGGCATTATTTAAGTGTTTGTTAAAAAATAATAAACTTATCACTTATAGGGTGTCAAGTCCAAAAACTGTAACACTACCTAGAATCATGTTCTAATTATTCACCTGGTAATATTTTTAAAATAAAAGTAGCTTAAATGTTATATTCTTATGTATGGTTAAAAATGTGATTTAACGATATGTTTTTACATATGTTAAAATACAAAAGATTACCCTATTAACAGCTTTTCACATTTATTTTTCAATTCAATTAAGATATAATTCTATCGCTTCACTATCTCTCCCTTTCTTTTACTCCTTCCCTGTCAGATCTTCTATCTCCCAAAATCAATAATTATGTGTTGTTACATATGCACATAGATGAATAAACATATTTGATGAATCCTTTTGGTTCCAGGACTGACCCCTCCTTCTTGGATAACCAACAAGGAGAATTATGCCTGTGGAAGACTAATTATGCCACTCTCAATAGATTTTATTTGTCTGTAGCTCTTTATGTAGGCATGGGGTCCCATAAGATCCTAGCCATTCACTTTCAAATATCAAGGAATATTTTTTTAATTATTAAAGCCTTGTTTAGGCAACCATGATGTTGACATTTCATGCATGTTGTTTCCTATAACCTCTGATAGCACAATCTCATAGGTGACTTCCTGGTCCTCTGGATCTTGCAATTTTTCTGTCTTGCATTCCAAGGGTATCCCCTGAGCCCTGAGTGCATGAAGAAAACATGCTTTTTGAAGACACTAAAGAATTTGTACCTTGATTAAGTCTGCCTGGGATAATCAGGACTATTAAGATAGACTAGCAAAGACATCTGCCATTATATCCTCCCAGAGTGCTAGTGACTCCCCTTGGACTACAAGCCTACAGAGCTATCAGTTTTTCTTTTCTTTGCTTCTCACCCTGACAGAACTCTTCCTGGCTCCAGAGTATCCTCAGCACCATTTACGGTGTGACATCAACTCATAATTCTTTATTTGCTCCAAGGACGCAGAAGCACTTTAAGGTTGTAAAACTTCTTACTACATTTGAACTAAATATTTTAGACTACACATATTTACACCTCTTGATCCAACATTACATTGATGGATAAGTGAATCCATTTTTATGAGCACTTCATCTCATGTCTTTATGCCAAGAACTCTATTCCATGAATACCAATGCAAATGGAAATGCTTCCCGCAAGAGCCCACTGAACTCCAATTTATGGTGGTGGTACAACATTGCCTCTTTTTCACCTAATACCACCTGAATGTATTTTCACAGATACTCTCAGGAAACTCAGCAGAAATTATGATAAAATGTGTGAATTCGAATCACATATACTCAGCAACTCTCAGATTCCAAAGGACTTTGTATTTCTTTCCTTTGTGGCATCATATTCTTAATAGAGAATGGCAATTACTTTTAACTCAATCACATTTAGAGAAATTGCCAGGAACTAAACTACGTGATAATTTAGAGTTCATTAAACAACTACAAACATATGCAACATGATTTCTTGGTTGATTATTTAGTCATGACAAATGTCAAATGTGGTATTCTTGGTATTCATCTGTCATTCATATATTATTTATTCTTCACCCTGTTCAGTTTTGAGTATCTAAATTATTATTTCAATATGTATGTACAATTAAGAATATGGGTGTATATGAACCAAAGTCAAATTTTGAATCCTATAATCCTTTATTTAAATACATTTGTCATCTTTCAATCATTACTAAAATAATAATGTAAATTTCATAGACAAATTTAAACCCCCAGGCTTTACTGAAGTGATAATGTAATTTTTCACGGATAAATTTATATCCTCAAAGTGAACTTTACCTAATATGGTAAACTGCTCATGTGTAAATTCATACATTAATATCTCCATTACATCTTCCCCAAATTGAATCTGGTGAAGTTAATCGGCTCAAGTATAAATTAACATAACTCCACTTGTCCTTTTCCTGGTTAACAATGATTGTTTAGGACTTGTGTCTGTGTAATATTTCCCAATAGTAAAACATGAGGAAGCTGACTTGGACCTGCTAGGAAAGGCTCCTTTATTATGAGTACTACCTTGGGGATGGCAGAAGCTGATAAAATTCTTTCAACACTTTGGAAATGTAGGGCTGGAGTAATATACACAAGAAGCTACACAAAAGAAATGAATTTTCTTGATTAAATTTTAACAATTCTCATTTTCTAGCCCCTGTCATGATTTGTGGTCATTGATCCCATGACAAGTGCTATTTAGAACATGAGATTTTCCATTTCTCACAATTGACAAAATTTTGACAAGTCATTGAAATTTAACCTTGGTCACACTAGTTCTGTGATGGAGGTGTAAACACTCAACATATCCAAAAACTCCGTTATGAATTAATCCATTTGAAAATGCCTAAGCCTAATAACTCATGCAAAGTAAAATTTCAGAAAAATTATTCTAATGTTTCTTCAGCTTAATAATGAAAGGATAAAGTCTCCAGTATGTGTCAAGAAAAGAATGATAACTCAAATTTACCATGTTAACTTCAGTATTACTGTAGGCACACCTTTTAGACATACATTTTTTTCACATATAACTACTCAAAACCTCTAAGGTAATATCAACAGCTATATGCACTCTTAGTAGGAGATAATTTGTACCCTAACATCATTGATTATTCACTTAAAATGTATTCCAAGCAAGATCTCCAAAGATCTTTTAGGAAATCTTTTTGTTGTTGTTGTTTTTTAATCCACAATGCTTTGCCACTTAATTTCAGGGTGGTAATCATCTGAGTGCCTCGCTGGAAAACAAACAATGAGTTTCATTAAGGATAATGAGAAAAATTAATTCTACAGCATTATGCTTCTACTTGTTTTGGTTTGCTTTTTGGATTCAGGCTGAACTCCAATCCTCTTTCCTCTATCTCCACCGCCCTTGGAAGAATTGGATTTTCACCACACTCAGCTACATTATCACTGTGCGCTTCCATCAGAGCTTACTTTAATTGGAATATTAGTCTTCTCTGAGCCCGGTATTACCCTTGGACAATTTTAGGTCAAGAAACTTTTTCCTTTAGTTTTCTAATTCTGATTCTTCTAAACTAAACTCTTCTCCCAAGAAAGAGTGGCATTCCCTATGTTTGCCTGTTTCCTTGATGGCATTTAATTTCTTGATACAAATCTCTTTAATTTGTCTCCTTTAATGGCTTTCTCAACATCATTTACTACTCTTGGCTCCCACTTGCTTCTCTGATAATCAATTAGTCTTCCTTAGAGGGTTCTTTCCTCCTCCATGAATTTAGAAGGCTCATGTGTCCTAGATTTTATCTCTCTGTGTATATGCCTAAGTTTACAGTCTTATTCATAGGAGTGCCCAGGTGCCAAAATCAGATCACCATCAATATTCTTCATTTCATGTTACTTCCTTGGTGATAATTCAAATTAAATATCTTAATAGAAGCTTCAATTGTACTTTAAAGGGTTCTTAGCCATTATTATATGCACAATCATACTTTCTCACTGGAAACATACTGCTACGCCTTTCTTCAACACTTAGTAAAGATTTGTTTTTCAGCTTGTTTATAGGATTGTAATAATATTCAAAATGGAGCCTAATCAATTCTTTTGATTATTAATCCATAAACCTCAACCACATTTGTGTTTTATTTTTCATTTAATTTATTTTTGAGAATTTATAGGTGAAGGATTCCATTTCTTTCCTCCCTATTACCTCTCTATTCTCAAAATTAATTCATGTTCACACCTTTCTTAAATTAATGATCCCCCTTATTGTTGTAATATATATATTGACAGAGAGAGAGAGAGAGAGAGAGAGAGAGAGAGAGAGAGAGAGTCTGTGTCTGTCTCTGTGTGTCTGTGTGTAAATAACTGAAAGACCCATTTAATGCTCCTCATATGTATTGATGTTTAGGGTTGATCACTTATGTTGGGTATCTTCTCAGGGAATTCCTGAATTTAAGATATATTCCCCCTTTATGAGAAGTCATAAAACTCCTTATGAAATTCTGCTATAGTAATATATCAAATGCATTTTGTTCAGCCACAGAGAAGCTTCCTTCTACATCCTATCAGGGGAAAAAATACAAATGACTACAGACAGAAAATACACCCAGAGTTTCTGGAACATCCAGCCTTTAATGGAATGTCTTTATCAAATGTCTCCCCACAGGTTCTGGGAACTCTGAGAAAGAGAAGGTAAAAGGAGTGTGAGAGCCACAAGGGAAGGAGTGTAGCAAGAAAATGAGGATCTCCAAATCGTGGACTAAAATCCACATAAACTCACAGAGACCATAGTATAATTTCCAAAGCCTACACATATCTCTACCAGATGGGCTGGATCCTGGAGCTGAAATCAGAAGTGGACATGTGCTCCAGCCACTAACCCAGAAACTATCTCCAACTGCTTGCAATCTTTAAGTGAAAAAATTAGACTCTCTTCTATAAGGGAGTAAAGAAATTTATTTTAAAATTATGCCCCAGCCCAGCAGTAGATGAACATCAGAAAAAGAACTCGACACCTTCGTAAATTTTCTGTCTCATAATGTTGGGTCAGTGACACGTTCTTCTTTCTTCTCCCTTCCGCCTTCTCCTCCTCCTCCTCCTCCTCCTCTTCCTCCTCCTCCTCCTCTTCCTCCTCCTCCTCGCACTTCCTCCTCCTCCTTCTTTCTCCTCCTCCTCCTTCTTTTTCTCCTTTTCCTCCTCCTCTCTTTTCCTTGTCCTTCCCCTTCCCCTTCCTCCCTCCTTTCTCCTCCCCCTTCCTCCTCTTTCTCCTCCTTCTTCCCTTACAGGTCCATCATGAGCACTTTGTATATATTAAGCCTTGAGGTTTTGTTATTTTCATGAGAACAAACATGTATGTATGTCTTTTTGTCTATATGTTATTTTTGTGTGTTTTTTTAAATTTTTTTCTGTTAGTTTTTGTCTTATTCTGTCTTGTTTGCTTTTATTATGATATTTCATTTTACTAGATGTCTTTATTATATAAGGAAAGAAAAAAGGGGTATTCATTCAAGCTGAGAGGGCTACAGAGGAACTGGAAGGCATGGAAGGATGGTAACTATAATCAGAATATATTGTAAAAAACAAATTTATTTTCAATAAAGGATGAAAAATGAAGTATTGAATTGTTGGTGGCTCTTTATAAGTAGTGGAGCCTTGGGTGTTCTCCCCATATATACTTGGATGTTTACTGGTGTTGCTATTGTTTAGACCTTAAGTTTTGTGACCATGTGAAAAAAATTGTAAAAGCCAGTCTACCAGGACTTCTGCTAGGAGATATGTCCCATGTATGTAGGTTTTTATATACACTGGCCTTATAATACATGAATTCAACTTTGTCCTCAGCATTCTCTTGAATGATCTTTGCTGCCTTTGTCTTTCTTTATATTCCCACATGCATCTTTTACCAAATATCCTCTATTGCCTCAGGAAAACAAAAACAAAAACAAAAGATTTTTACAAACAGAGTACTATATCAAATTTTATTATGGATGCATACTGCCATGGAGAGGAAAAAAGGGGTCCTCAGACACCCACTTTTCAGATGGGTCTCAATACCTCTTCTTCAAAAACTTGAGTTCTACCTGTTAAGAGTTCCTTAATATCAGATCTCACATTCCACTGTATTTGCCTCCAATCTGTTAGTGGAAGTGAGAAATTGATAATGCTTTGTTTTCTTCCTGACGCAACCAGGAACAACTGTAGCCTTTGGCACATGATAACTAACTTCTCTGTTTTTGTTGTGTAAGTTACTGTATATGGACAAACATATCTGGTAAAGCAAAACAACAACAACCAAGAAAACAATGATGAAATTTCTGTGAGCAACTGATATTTGGCATGTTTGACAATGGACTAGGAAGATGACTCAGTTCAGAAAATTCTCACTGTGCAATCACGACGATCTGTATTCAAGCTCCAACACACACACGCACACTTATATAATTTCAGTATTGTGGAGATATTGCACCTTTTTAAGTGGGTTGTATAAGACAAAGAACTCAAGCAAGAAGGGAGATACAGAGAAGAGGCAGCCAGGAAAAGACAGATGAAATATCTAGGGGTATATATGATTAAACTGTATTGTATACATCTATGAAATTTTTATCCATTATCAAAAGAAAAGAAATTGTACATGCTAGATTACAGTTAAAGGTGACCATCCTATGATGGCAGAGAGGATCTGGCAGCATGTGTAGGAAGCATGCTGACAGAAGTCTGCCTGTTGCTATTACATCCTTACTAAGAAGCAGAAAGTGGAGAGCAAATGGACTCAAAGTTGTACATCCTTAAGGCCTGTGCCCAACTGACCCACTTTCTCCAGTAAGCCTTCATTTCTTCCAAGTTGTACAAACTTTTCATACAGTATCATCAGCTGACAAGCAAGTTTTCAAATATGAGCTTATGAGAGACATTTCACATTCAAAGCAAAACCTGTGGTAGTCTATAAACTAAATGATCTTTAAAAACTAACTGTTACTGACAACCAACTAGTTTATATAATACTTCTATCATTATAAGTAAGGACATAATATATATTGCTGCATAAGCAAATAGATTCATATTAGTGACTCAATACATTGTTAGAAAATATCCCATACGTTAAAACATATATCTGATTATATATTCACGGTAAAAAATAATATAGACCAGATAATGTTATTATAGGTTTAATAAGAAAAATGTGAAATGAATATCTCCATAACTACTTTATGTTTTATTATATAGAAAGGCTTCAATCAAGTAAAAGAGAAAAATTGCACTGGCTAGTATTTTACCGAAAATAACATTAGGTCATAAAAGTATATTTTTTTCTATTTCTGAAGTAAATTCTGCTTAATAACTTTATTTTTTCCTTTAAAAATGGTCACCTAGTCACAAAAGAACATACATGGTATGTACTCACTGATAAGTGGATATTAGGAAAAAAGCCAGGAATACCCATGATACAACTCACAGATCATATGAAACTCAAGAAGAAGGAAGACCAAATGTGGATGCTTCTGTCCTACTTAGAAGTGTGAACAAAATAATCACCTGAGGTAGAGGGAGGGAGGGATTTGGGAGGGAGACAGGAGGTAGGGGAAGGGGGACAGGATCAGGTGTGGGAGGAAACAGGGGAGAGTTACAGAGGGTCAGAAAATTGATCAGAGCTGTGTAGCAGTCTGGGGTGGGGAACTGGGTTAGCCACCAGAAAGTCCCAGATGGCAGGAAAGCAAAAGGCTTCCAGGACCTAACCCAGATGACATTAGCTGAAATATGCAACAAAGCTGAGAAACCTGTAGAGACTATATCCAGAGGTTAGGGATATAGTCAACTGTCCCTGGTTGAGAAATGGGGCTACACACCCATCTCCAAAATTTTAACTCAGAATTGCTACTGTTTAAAGAAAACACAGAGACAGAGAGTGGAGCAGAGACTGAAGGAAAGGCCATACAGGGACTGCCCCACCTGGGGATCTCTCCCATATGCAGCCACCAAACCCAGACACTATTGCTGACGCCCAGAAGAGTTTGCTGGCAGGAGCCTAATAGAGCTGTCTTCTTAGAGCATGACAAATACAGATGCAAATGCTTGTAGACAAGGAGTCAACAAGGGGAGCCCAATGGAGAAGTAAGGGAAAAGACTGGAGGAGCTGAAGGGGTTTGCAACCCCATAGGAAGAACAACAATATCAACCAACCAGACTTCTCAGAGCTCCCAGTGACTAAACCACCAACCGAAAAGCATACATGGAAGGACCCATGGCTCCAGCTGCATATGTAGCAGAGGATTGCCTTATCTGGCATCACTGGGAGAGGAAGCCCTTGGTCCTGTGGAGGGTGGATGCCCCAGTGTAGGGGAATGCTAGGGTGGTGAGGAGAGAGTGGATGGGTAGGGGAGCATCCTTACAGAAGCAGGGGGAGAGAGGAGGGGATGGGGTGTTGCAAGAGGGAAAACCCAGAAGGGGGATAACATTTGAAATATAAATAAATAAAATATCCAAAAATAAAAACTTAAAAACGGTAACAATATAGAAGAGCTCCATGAGAGGAGATCTGGTGCGTGGATAACTGCAGGATTCCATTACAATTCAGATCAGGAGGCTTCACGAGGGTCTCTCAGCACATTTCCTTACAGATCACTCCTGGTTACAGCAGAACTGAAGTTGGAGAGAAATCAGCATTGCCTTTATAGAATTTAGGCTTATAAAAATATCACGTATGAAATGTTTTGAAGCTAAACTCTGTTAGCTGTTTTGAAAAAATAATTATTGAAATAAATCCTTTTTTCCCAAGTACACATTCATGTATCTGACCTCAGTAAGAAAGATTGCCACAGCATCAATATATTTACTGCTTAGCAAAGCCAGAAAGATACATCCTCCAGATTTTATTGAATTCCAGACACCTTAAAATGTAGTTTTGCTTTCTTTCTCTGCTCTTTCTGCTTGATATTTAAGTAGCCACATCTATAAAGGCAACACCAGTGCTAGTGTTTTCCAATATAAATGATACATAATGGCTTCCTTAACTGAAAACACTTTGTGTGGACATCAATGAACAGAGCTGTTTATTCTTAGCATATAAGTTACTCAACCTGGTATCTGACATTTATTATCTTCAGAATTGCATAACATATCATTTGTAGTCTAGGACACATCCGTTTTCACCTATATTTGACTAACTGAAGACAAATACAAAGATCCTTTCTGTAATACAGAAAATGCTGAAAGAAAAAATTAAATGATTTATAGTTAAATGCATCAATTCTCTGAAGAGTAAGCTACAACTATGTACTATTAGTTTTCTTTTTACAAAGTAAACAAACTGCTAGGAGTCTGTCTGATACACAATTCTTATTTTTTCTTAAAATCTCTGCCCCCCTCATTCTCTCTGTGCCTCTGTCTCTCTTTGTCTCTGTCTCTCTCTGTTTCTGTCTCTATCTCTGTATGTCTCTGTCTCTCTGTCTCTCTCACTGTGCACACACATGTGTATTTGTCTGTGTGTGTGCGTGTGTTTGCATGTTGGGTATATGGATACCTATAGAGGCCATAGAATGCCAAAGCCCTGCAAGCTGCAATTACAGCACATTAACCAAATGGAAACCAAACTGAGGTTTGAATGTAATAGCAGAAAAGTTTTCTTAACCTCTAAACCATATATCCAGCCTCCAACAAATATTTCTTTTTCAGGCCTCACATGCTTGCTGTATTTCAGTTATTAAGATCTCTTTCATACACATTCATGGATCCCTAATTTCCCATATTTTCCAATACGATATCTACCAGAACCTTACTGATGAATTTTTCAATGACTACTTTAAACTAAACTCTTTCTTTCATGTTCATCATAATAAAATTTAATATGCAGACAGACCCACATCTATCCACATATATCATTACATATATACATATATGAAGATAATATACTTCATGAGACAATATTATTTTTTTTAATTCAGCTTCTATTCAGGTACATTGTTTAACTTTCTTTTTTTTTCTTCTTGATTTTGTCAATGTTCTGTACAATTTTTTTATCTATTTAATTATTTAAATCATATCATAATTTACTTATTCACACAGGGGTTATAAACACAAAATGCAGGATATGGGGAAGGGATTGACACCAGAGCATAGGTGTTCAGGGGGAGTACAGATACCATTCAGAACAGGGTATCAGCTTGGTGAAGGTTCAGGGGACAGGTCACTATGACTCTGCCTATGACTCACTTGTCCTTATCTATGTTGGTACTGTCCACCGAGGCTGCCTATTTATAAGAACTATGACTACTAAGGCTGGCAAATTTCCACAGAAGCTGCCTGTTTATTATAGCTTATAGCCTGCTGTTTCAATGTTTTTCCACAGAGACCCAAGACTTTGTGTTAGCATGTATGTATGTCAGGCCTATTGCTGATTTTAGACCTATGGCTGATTTTAGGCCTTCAGTGTATAAGCAGGGCTGCCCCTGACATCTCCTCACTTCTCTAAGTAAAGAAGGGCCTTGGCGATTCTAATCATGCGAAGGAGGGGATCATCTCTTTGGTGTAATGAATGTAAAAAGTCAACTATTTGACTTTTTATTAGGTGTAATAATTGAGGAAAAATTTAGACTCTGAACTGAAGAATTACTGTCAGTTATTTTATTTAAGAAACACTTTTACTGGTATTTTTCTCATGTGTCTTTACTATTCTGAATTCCATTCTGGTGTAGTCTCAATGGAAAAGAATAGAATAATTACAAATTTTCTTCTTTTAACAAATTTGCATCCTTTGGAGATGTCTTATATTCACTAAGACAGGTTTCTACAGGTTGAGTGGCTATGCATGCATTCCCTGGAGCAAGGGTATATGTAAACTGTTAAATGCCATTTGCCATGCATTTGTAAATGAGGATAAATATAAAAGCAATTTTTATTTAACTGCATAAGAGTGCAAAACTCTCGATGACAGAGAACTTGCCGTGCTTGTTTGTCTTTTGTGACCCTTGTTACTTCACTCGATATATTCTCTTCTAGATCATCCATTTATTAGTAAATTTCATTTATTCCTTACAGCTGAAGAGTATTCCATTGTGTAGGTATACATTTTACTCATCAATTCATTTGTTGAATGGCGTTTAGATTGCTTCTATTCCCAGGATATTATGAATAGGCAGTAATAGGAGCAAGAACCTATTGAGTGGATCCCATGCAACATACACATATGCCAAGAGGTGGCTCATATGATGAATTTCCTTGTAGCATTTTTGAGAGTTCTCCATATTAGTTTCTGATAAATTTCTCTTTGTCTAGTATATTGTCAGTATTTGATGTCAGTGGTTTTCTTGATTACTGCAATCTAGCTGGAGTGAGATGAAATGTCAAAAAGAAATAATGTGCCTTCTCTAAGTGTTAAAGATAATGAACACTTTTTAGGTGTACCATGGCATTATTTGCTTTTTCTACTGAGAACAATTTAAATCCTTAGTCTCTTTCTGGAATCATCAGCTGAAGTAAACATTATGGAGCAGCCAACTCATAGTTTCTGCTTCTATGGCTAAGGGAGCTTTATAGAAGTATGTTGAAAGTATTGAAAAAGCCAGAATAGCCAGAAGTAAAACAATCTCTCCTGGAAATGGCTACATGGGTAAGATCAGAATAATGTTGATATAAATGAACATGTTCATGTGCAAAGAGAAATTTTTCATGGGGTTCATATTTCTAAATCTAGAACTACAGGTAGCTAATTACTGTTGCAAGAAGGATAATTCATCTCTCTCGGATAAGCTCTGTTATTGGTTTTCAGATGTAGAATTGTCAACCTTAAAACCATATACAAACAAGGAACATAAGCAGACCCAACAGGAGATTCTCTTTTATGTGTGTCTGTATGTATGTGTGTGAATGTATATGTGTGTATGTGTGTGTGTGTGTGTATAAGATATAGATAATAGATAGATAGATAGAATAGATAGGATAGATAGATGATAGATAGAAGTAGATAGATAGATAGATGATATAAAGAAGGATAGATGATATAGATAAATAAATAGATGATAGAGAGATAAAGATGTATCTACAGATAGAGCATATATATGCACTCACATGTATAACACACATACATACACATGCATACACACACACACACATGTACACACACACACAAAAATTAAAGGAATATTAAAGGAAGTTAAGCCACTTGGATTGACAATATAACCCAGGACAACAGACTAACAAAACCTCCAGTACAATGTATGAAAGACCTTTTGAACAGTTCGTTACAATATTTTAAGAGACTCTCAAAACAAAATAGATCACAGATATAGCCTTTATATGCCTCTCAGAGAGACAGTGTATCCCTACAGATGAAGATATAACATACATGCATAGGACACATAGACATATATATACATAGACATATATGTTTGTGTTTACAACAATAATAATCAAAGAAAAAGAAGCTATACAGTTGAAGAATCATAGAGAAGAATAAATGGAGGGTGTTTGATAGAGGCTCAAGTGACAAAAAAAGAGTAGGACAGTGACGTCATTATATTTCAATCAATTATATTTCAAAAATAAACTTTAAAACAACAAAATATAGCCCTTGGGAGAAAATGTAACAACCACATATCAAAAATAATAAAGATTAAAATTTTAAGCATTTTAGAAATAATCAAATATGTTTATAACACTACTTCTTCTTATACTTGGTATATCTGATCTTATTTTCATTGAATATACCCAAACACCATGATGGTTGATAAAATGTTGTGTAGGTAATCATAATTATTGTGTATGATAAGTTCAGATATTACTTAGTCTATTTGCCTTGTATATCTTTCTGAAAGAAACATCTACGTGCTCTATACTCTGATAAGTTTCATATATTTATGAAATATTGAACATACAAATATCAAATATTGTAGGCCATATTTGTCTAGGAAATATAAGATCTTAATATTTTAAGATTATTGTAATATTTCATAAAAAAATAGAATTAGGCTATCTGGTGTCTAGAAAAGATACATTGAATATTTAATAATATAGTCCATTACACTTCATCCATCCCTAAGTTAATTTACAAACAAGGAAATTTTAAATCTTGCCTATTTGGGGAAAATTAAATAAAGAAATATTCATGTGATAATTTGATAGTCTCAGAATTGTTGAGCTATAAGGCTCAACTCTTTTTTTTTACATTTTATTTTATATATCAACACAAACTGTTAAATGAACTATATCCCTGAATCTGTACTATAATAATGAGAAGATACAGAATTCCTGCATTTTAAACCAAAACTCTTTCCTCTCTCCATTCTAAAACACAGCCTCTCTCCTTCAACAGGGATACAATGAGAAACAGTGCTGCACTTTATTGATGTGAGAAATGAAGTAAATACAATTAATGTATTGTCTCCTATTCTGTTGTTTCTTTTCACAATAAATACTTTTAAATGCTTGTCAGCAAACTAAACAGCATAGGTCAATATTTTGATATAGTCATCAAATGTGGCTAAGGTAAAAGTAGCTGAATTACTCTCAAAGGGAAACAACAAAAGCTTTCTTGGAGCAAATCAATACTCCATGGTTAGGGTTTCTATTTTTTGCTTAACCTTCCTTGACAAATTCATCTTATTAATTATTTGGGAACATAGGTTAGAGTAGGTGGCTGGATTAAATACAAACTTTAAGAAGGAAGGAAAGGAGACAGGAAAGGGAATAAGAAAAATGAGAAAAAACTTTGAAAATTAGTAGAGCCACATCTAATTTTAACTGCTGGGTACAAGTGTGAATTTTGTTGGAAATGCCCCAAGTCTCCTGAGGAAGTTATGTTAGGCAAATGTGAAACATTGCATTTTTAGTTCGGTATGGATAGATTCTTGGACTTCCGGATAA
The DNA here is from genome assembly GCA_021653895.1 of Mastomys natalensis. Classification (NCBI taxonomy): domain Eukaryota; kingdom Metazoa; phylum Chordata; class Mammalia; order Rodentia; family Muridae; genus Mastomys; species Mastomys natalensis. The sequence goes on along the minus strand of JAJTUV010000329.1, from coordinate 175,901 downwards.
AATTCCCCTTGAAATTCTTACCATTTCTAATAAAGGGTAAGGACAAACATGAGATTCTTCTCTCTGTGGAATCAATGATGTGAAAAAGTTGAAATGATACAAGTGAGGATGCTTAAATTTGTTCAATAATTACAGATTGAGGATTGACACACAGCTTCTGAGTTTACTAACGGATGCTTTGGGAGCTGAGTGACATTGTTATTTACTGTGCTAATGAGCTTTTTTGTGTTTCCTTCATTTGTATGTTTTTTTTTTTTTTTTTTTGGAGGTGGTGTTATTTTATCTTTCCTAGAATGTGACATTTCCCTTAGTCTCTAAAGTTTACAGAATCCAGTAGATATGGTGATATGGAAAATGATTCCCACGTGTCAATGATAAAACAAAGAAAAAAAAATACCCTCATTTTTGACATTTCTTAGGTTTCTCAGTTACTTTCTTTTAACTTGGATCACTGGTGAAGAAGATTAAAAAGAAAGAAACATATACTTGTCTTCCTTTCTCCATTGTGATTTTAAACAGTGCAAATTCTTTACATGAATACAACTTATAATACGTAGTAAAATGTTTAATTTTGCACAAATGTGTGGTATTTATAATTATGGAAATTTGTGTCAATATGAATTCTTTTACAATTACAAATCTTTTGGAATATAATGGAAATAGTTGACAGACTTCAAATCTATCTGTGTTCGGATTTTTAAAGACTATATTATGTTGACTTGGATTGAAGAAAAGCAAGTTTGTTACCCATCTTTGTTTTTTTTCCCCATCAGACCTTCTTGACCAGTAAATGCATACTGATTATATACAACCTCTAAAACTGTAATAAAATAAAGGATTTATGTCCCAAGACCTAATACTTAAACCATGTTCAACCATTACAACTGTACAAAGGAGTTCCTTACTCTAGGTCAAAGAACTAGATCATTTTCCTATACTGTGTTCCATCCCAGTGTTACCCTTGGTAATAACCTCTGCATCCCTTTTTTTATCTTCATTTTTTAAACATTAGCATCTACTAGTGGTTATCTCACTTTCATTGAACTCCATATGACTTAGAAAAAATTTCATCATTGCCTTTTGATTTAATTGTAAAATTTTAAGCATCAGTTGGTTTTTATGAAGACCGCTTACTATAATTATTAAATCTTAGCTGTGCTTGAATAGGATCTGGGAATTACCAGTACAAAAAGAACAAAACTTGGTGGTACCTTTCAAAAGCCACTGAATTTTCAGCATAGTACCATAAACTAAAAATTTTGAAGATACTCAAATTCTTAAAGTTAGGCATTTTAGTACTACAACATTGATCATGAAGACATGTAGAGTCACCCTGCTACTGCGATTGTCATTGGTGTGCTATGTAGATATGTCCCATAACATGAATGCAAATAAGCAAATGTGACATTGAGAATTCATTATATTACTTGTTTCGGTACTATGGATGCCCACTAGAGTGTAAAGCAATGAACTCCTGAGGAATATATGCTAATAAAATATCTCCTCGGGCAAATTAAGAAAAGAGATTTTTCTATGATTTTGTTAACTTTGATCATGGATTAAAGTTATGCGTGCATATGTGTGAGTGTCAGTGCTTGAAGGTGCCCATGCTTGTGAGTATGTACATGGTGTGAGTGTATGTATAAGCTTTTCTATGAATGCACTGAAAATTGGAATTCAGCTTAGGTATCTTCCTCTATTGCTCTGTACCTTACATTTTTGAGAGCAGGACCCTTATTGATCATGTAATTCATTACCTCTACTAGTCTGGTGAGACACAGAATCGGAGGTATCTTCCTGTGTCCAGCCTTGGTGCAACAGACATGTTAACAGCATATATTGCTTTTATGTGAGTATTGGTGACCTGACTCAGGTCCTTATACTTACACAGCAGGTATTGTATTCACTGAGACATCTTTATATTCTTCATGAAGAAATAAAATAAAAATCACAGCATTGAAGAATAAATCAAAGTGCCCTTTAATTATCACATCAAGAAACTAGTAATGCTTGTGGTGGAAGCTCTGTTTTATATTCATGTATGGAGCCAATTGAGGGTAATATGCTTTCAGCTGTTCATGTGCCACATTTTCTCAATCAGTGTAAAGCTCATCTCCACATATAATGCACACTAGAACTCAGACACTATCAGACCAAAGAGAGAGTGAAGAAGGTACATTTAAACTTTAGAACATGCTGTTTGGATGGCTTTGGTTGTTTTCAGTGATTCTGGAGCTATCTCTAACACCAAGGTTGTTGATTCTGGTTTTACTTCTAATCTTTTGCCTCTTATATTTCATGTTATGTTACATTTCTTATTTACTTTTACATTTATATCTGGACTTATGGGAACGTTCTTTTCTCCCCTAGTGCCTGAAGGAAGAAGGTGATTTGCCTGATTACTTTCAGCTTCCAAACATGTTCTGAGGGAGACAGAGTGTGCCCTTCCATTTGCTCCCCTCTCCCACATTTTCTGACATACTTTATTTGAAGATTAATTTGTATAAAAGCTACAAATGAAGTCAGGGTAAGCATTACACTTTATATGGGAAGGTAACAATAGAAGCTAAGAAGCCAGTCTCTGAAAGATAGGTCTGCATACCTACATCCCTAATGCACCTATAGAATCCTGTGACTAAGTTCATAATAAAGGGTCAATTCTACTGACAATCCCTCTGATCAAGAATCCTGCAATCTGTAAGAGCATCAGGAATTCTCCACAAGCTTCATGCAGAGTCAACAGGGAAACTGCCTTGCCTCACTGCCTTCCTGAAGGTGTAACAGAGATGCTGCCATTAGACCCTTCAGAATAAATAACATGAAAAAGTTCAGCTGGCCCTCTGCTCCTCATTTCCAGTTCAGGAGTGCACAGGGCTTAATCACATCATGCAGAAAGCATCCTACTGTACCACTGACTGTGTCACAGCGTCACCAAATTGGCAGTGTAAAAGTAGCTAGTGGGAAAAAAATTTCTTACAAATAATAGTGTATGAGGTCAAGCATTAGAGGGTTGCTGGAGTGATGGGGCACGAGAGTGTGGGTGGGTGGGGGAGCACACTCATTCAGGCAAAGGGGAGAGGTAAGGGCAGATGTGCAATGGGGATATTGGTGGAGGGTTAACTGGGAAGTGGGTTATCATGGGATGGGAGGTTGGTGGTGGGGGTACCTGGGAAGTGGGATCACTTGAGATGTAAAGGGATGGAATGATTAATTTAAAAAAACAGATAACACTGTATGATAGTACAGATTTTAACAGTGCCCACAACATAGAAGAGAGGGCAAAAGCCAATCCTATTATGGACAAAACTATTTAAATTTTACTTGTTTATGGGCCCATCAACCCAGCCACAGCTGCTGCCTACCCACCTATTCCTTTTATGCATATTCTCATCCCAAATAGGTAAGCACACTCTCAAATCCTTCAGCATCACCTACAACAGGGTGTCCAGACGGGCAGGAGGCAACATAGCCAGAGCAGCTCCATTCTGCACAAACCCCAAACCAACAAATCTGCCTACAACAGCTACAGCTGGGGGGCCAATTGGAGCCCTGACCCTCTTCTCCTGTCCTATCATCTGAGAGGGCTTCTCAGCCTTCAAACTATGGAAACAGCATCAAAGACAGAAATAAATGTAGAACAATTCTGCTGCTCCAAACCCCCAGCGGTCCATCCCACACCTCAGCTTCATGTCTGTCCCATCCTTATACCATCCCACCCTGTTGTATGTATTATAGGATTTGTATTTTCTTCCCTTCCTCTTATTCTTTTTTCTTCCATTCAAGATTATGAAACTTTGCTGTGGTCCCTGCCTTTCCTTCATTTCTCCCTTTCACCCTAGTGGCTTATGGGTGAGGTGGGAAGGTGAACGCCCCCCACCCCCCAATATATATCAGCCCAACAGCCCTAAGTCTCCTCCTTTATTGAAAAGAAAACCAACCCCCTACACACACGTTTAAAAAATACCATCATAAATATGAACACCATTGTCAGATGGATTAGTTGAAGTGGGTTTTTTTTGCATTGTGTCCTCATATTTAATGGATTAATGTATCATATTCATATATATATATATATATATATATATATATATATATATATATATGGAAAGAAAAACTTCTACCTTCAAAAAAAAAAAAGAGTAAAAGAGTTAAACTGGCAGCAAATCCATGTGATCCTCTTGACTCCATTTGCAACCGTATCCTAGCAATTACATGCAGGCATACACAGGTATTCATGTGAGTGCTGGGATTTGAACTTTGGTTCTCATGCTTATGCAAAAATTCCTCTTACCCATTAAACTATCTCCCTAGGTCCTTCTGGATATGTTAAGATAAACTCACTTCTAAATGGAGACAAGGATCTTCATACATTGCACATTCATAAGATAGGTAAAATAATTTTCTTCCACTCAACAATTTGATAGCACATTTCTTTCAATATGCTTATATCACACCTGAGCATCATATCACAATAATTCATATCACATTCTGAGAAGTAAGGCCTTTCTCCCAGTTAGGTTTTATGACATTACTTGCTACAGACAATGCAAAGTCTAATACCCAGTTTACGACAAATTGCTATGCAATTTATGTTTGAACAAATGGTGGTTTGTTGACAAAATTATTTACTAATTTTTTTCTGATAAGGATTTAACCTAGAACTTTCTCCGCAGAATGTATATTTTAACATTAACCTGTACAGTACACTAAGTCACATTTCAACGTGTGTGTGTGTGTGTATGAGCATCTGTGTGTGATAGGGTTAACAAATAAGAAAAAATGTGTAAGAAAATATCTCAAATCCTGGTAGATAATATTTTGACATTGTTTAACTCATGGTTCTTCAAAGACTGATGCCCCTAATGCATCATGTGTTAAATGTATGTGGTACACATATGTTTGTTTGTTTTTTTTATCTTCATTAATGAAATTCATTTACATTTCTGTTGCAAAGTTTAAATTTTATAACTTTATAAATTTTATAATGCTAGGGAAAAAGGAAAAAAGAAAAGAGTAAAATTCTCAATTTGTTTTGTTCATATTATATCTGTAATTAAAAGGCCACAATAACAAAAATTGACTTAAGATGCAAACCAAGAATTCCCACAAGATTGAAATTGTTAGTGTTTAGACCAGTATTAAGTGAATGAAAAAAAAACATTAAAGATGTAAAGAACTGAGTCTCTACCAGACCATGAAATGTTATAATAGTTGTGATATTTTTATTATAGTCATCATAAAATTGACATGCTCTTTGTTAATGACAGGCATGACCTTATGTAGTAAAAGTTCTATTTTGAATATTCAATAACTGCTTAAGTCATCAGAATAAATCAAAAGGTTGGCTTAGCTCATGAATATATTTTAGAAGGAGTTCATACTGTTAAATGTCATTTAAGAAATTCAGAAAAACATCTGATGTGAGATAGATGATGGTTACTGGTGTTGTTATTTGGAGAAATTTGAAACACAAACAAAAGTTGTGCATGAAGAGGAGTTGAAAAACATTGAAAAAATAGTGATTTGAAATTGATCATGGAGACTTAGGAATGACAGGATCTGAGAAAGAAGAAGGAATTTACCATGGAAAAGACAGATTCCTCCATGGATACAAATTTGTTTGCAATTTTCTAGATCATTCAGGAAATCTCAACCCACTAGTGTTCTTTACATATCTCACCTCTAAGCTCTTTTTAAAAATCATTTTATTTACATTCCAAATATTGACTGCCTCCCCTTCGCCTCTGAAAAAGTGCTCTCTCAACCACTCAACTCTTATTCTCCTACCCCAACTTTCCACCCCTCACTCCTCATCCAGCTCCCGCATGTACCCATCCATCACTACCTCACCTTCCTTAGCATACCTCTTTCACTGGAGTATCAAGTCTCTAATTCTTTCCCACTGAGGTCATACAAGGTAGTCTTCTGCTACATATGTGCCAGGGTCCAAGGACCAGCCTATGTGCTCTTTGGTTGGTGACTTTGACTCTGGGAGGTCTGAGAGGTCCCAGTTACTTGATACTGTTGTTCTTGCTATGGGGTTGCTATCTCTTCACCTTTAGCCCCTTCAATCCTTCCCTTAACTCTTTCATAGGAGTCCCGGACCTCAGTATAGTACATGGCTATATGTATCTGCATCTGGCTCAGTCAGTTGCTGGTAGAGCCTCTCAGAGGGCAGCAATGCTAGACTCCTGTCTGCACTCACAACAAGGCATGAGTAATAGTGCCAGGGTTTGGTGCCTAATCATGGAATGAATGCCAAATTGTATCTGTCACTGGATGGCCTTTCCTTCAGTCTCTACTCCACTTTGTGTCTTTCTTCTCTTTGTTTTGTGTATATGTCTACTTATGCTTGAAATATAAATATAGCTTCCATTGCCACCATAAATTGATCCATCATTTTTCTTACTAGAATTTTTGCCCTCTCCTGTGATTCAACAACTTACTCCTCACTTTAAAAATAAACATTTATTTCATGCTTGCTCAGAATACAGAACCTCTTGACACCTGTTTTTTTAGAATGTGATTTACCTTACAGTCCTTGTAATAGTCAGATGACCCAACACAGTGTTTCAGACAGTAGGCACTTGACACCACACATTGCAAGCTGGTAAAAGATAAGAAAAACCAACTTCCTGTTTCTAGGGTTTGGCTGGACTAATGTTACACATTATCAAGTTTATTGTATTTGAGAAATTGTGTAAATGGGATTTTTCTGAGAAACAGAACAAATACATAATTTAAGTTAATTTAATATTCAATGGAGTTTCACAGATAATCTTTAAGAGTTTCTGGAGGCATTTGAGGCAATCCATTCTGAGCATATAAAAATATTTCTATATAGTATAAACACAATTAATTATGACAAATGGAAAAAAAAGTTATCTTAAGCTTTTTTGTAAAAAGGCTCTCTTAGCAATAGCAATTAATACTGATATGAATAACATTATAATGTGTATTAATAAGGGTGGCAAAATCATATTGTCTTATCTATTGATAAGTAGAATCTGTTGTGAAGAGACACCATGAACAAGTCACTGTTATAACAGAATGTTTTTAATTGAAGACTTCTTTAAAATTTCAGAGGATTACTCCAGAACTATCATGGCAGAAAACATGACAGCATACAAGCTGGCATTGGAGCAGTAGCTAAGAAATACTTCCTGATCCTTAGGCACAGAAACTCTGGGCTTGGTTTGGCCTTTTGAAACCTAAAGGCCCATTGCTCAGTGACATATTTCTTCCAATGAAGCAAAACTTCATAATCCTTGTAATACTTTCATAAAGTATTAAGTTATGAAGTGCTTTTATAAACTGTAGTCAGTGGTGATTGATTATGTATAAAAATAAACATAATCATAGGAATGACTAGGAAGACATTCTTATTCAAAATACTACACTCATTAAATATTATGTGCTTATTATATAATTTAGTCTTTTTAAGATTTTTTCCATTACTACCATTGCAGAACTGGCCAAGATATGTCAAATAACATGCAGTTAACAGAGTTATAATGGGCATTTTGACATTAAACAATTAGTTCACTGAACAATGAGGTTTTTGACATTTTGACACTGAATACTTCCTTCAGGGAACAACAGGGCTTTTATCCAATTACAGCTGCTTTAAATCCTATACCTAAATAAGGTGAGAAATCGAAATCATAGGGACAATGGACGACCATCTCAAGCCACATATACACAGCACTTTGCAAATAAAAGATTCCACACAAGCTTCTCTAAAGTTGCTTTGCTATGCAGGATCTATTGCACATAGCAGTTGCTCAGGAAATACTGTATAGTAAAGGAAATGAAGTTATTTTTATTTAATTCAGATAAAATGGTTTGTCATAAATTTGAAGGATATCTCTAAATATTTCTTAAGGTTCATATTGAAATAAGTGATGTATATCTTCATTACAAAATAAAAATTGTGATATTTTCAGTAAGTGCTTTGAATTTGTCCATACTGCAAACAAAGATACTAGACAATAAAAAAGATGTCCTCTACATAGAAATCATATACATTCATAGCATTAACATTTCATTTCTGATCTTGAGGAACAAAGAATATAGTATTCTATTCTTTTCCAAAACTGTGTAGGATTGATAATTTCTATAGAGCCACATAACCCTAATGCCAATTTTCAAATATATAATGACATGTAAATGGTATCAAGTTCATTATTTCTAAATATCCTTTTCTTTTCTCTTAATCTTTCTTTCTTTATTATCTTATTTTCTTAAAAATCACTAAATAAAATAAGCTGAATTCTATGAAAAGTCTTTTAAATTGAATTTTACAGGACACTTTTGTTGTCTTTTATTTGAATTTGTTATATTCAGAAATCATCAATTAATACTTCTCGGCCTCATACTGGCATAGTAATGTTCATCAGATTTTACCAGAAAGCAAATTCCACATCCTCCCGGTCAACTCCAGGTTATTATAACTAAAACCTCTGTGTGTCAAAGCAGTAACACCAAGGCCCTGGGCAACATATTATTCACTTATTCCCTTATTCTTTTTGCAAGCATCTAATTCTGACTTGCCATGGGCACCAAAACTTCCTGGTAGTTTGTACTTATTGTGATGCTTTTCAAACATAAATCATCATTGGGCTTTCTTAGAAATATATCATTGTGTTTGCTAGCACTATAATCACTGGGACTTTAATAATAACCGGTATTGTCTATTTTTCCACACTGCCATAGTTGTCCTGCCCTGCTCAGAACAGATAAAGCAGCACCAGAATCTAATTTCCTGCACTCCCTTCAGACTAATCACTGCACTGAGTGGAGCCCATAGAAAGGAGGGTGCAAGCTTCCTGCCAATCTGCCATTCCTACTCCATACCATAACTGCCTGCAACCCAACCCTTTACTGTGTGGGAGTCTGTCCAGTCTCACTAGTTCAGTTCAGGCTTCTACAAACAGGAAGGAACTCATTCTCTCTTTCTCTATACATACAAACACACACACACACACACACAAACACATACACACACACACACCACACACACATACACACACGGTTAGAGCTCTTAAATACTTTCAAAAAAGTGAAAGGGTACCAATGAACAAACAAACCAACAAATAATAAAAATGAATGAATGAATGAATAAATAAATAAATAAATAAATAAATAAATAAATAAATAGCCTTCATAGATACCAAAGAATATCAATGGCAAACATACAGGAAAAAAAAAAAAAAAAAAAAAAAAAAAAAAACCAACATGAAAAATCTCATTCATAAGTCAGCTTCTCTCCCCGTGCCATCCCTCTCTCTCTGTGGTGTGTGTGTCTATTTTTTGTTTGTCTCTGTGTGTTCCTGTGTATGTGCCTGCACACACACATATAAAACTGTCATACAAACTAAAGGTAAGGATAAAAGAAATAAGCATAAAAGAAACAAAAGTCCTCAACAGTAAATGCTCTGGGACATTAAAGAAGGAAATCCGGTAAGACACTAGGTGATTAAAAGACCCAACAGACTCATGGATCAGAAGAAGCAATAACTAGAAACATAGTTATTCTATCTAAAGGAATATGAGTTTCAGGTCAGCATTCACAGACATAAAGAAAAAAATCTTGAAGTACATACATAGGCACAAATGATCAAGAATGGCCAAAATAATCTGGAACCAAATTAATATCACGAGAAGAATCACCACATCTGATTCTAAGATGTGTTATAGAGCCTTAGTAAGAAATCCAGAATGAAATTTTTATAAAACAAAGGCATACACTTGACTTTTATAAAGCAATGAAGTAGACTTGAAGTCCCAAATACAGGTCCACAAACATACAGCTACCATACCAGATTTTGCCAAAGAAACAAACACTACACACTAGAAAAAAAAGACATCTTCAAGTATTGGGGCTAAGGAACCAGAAAATTCACATGGAAATAAATAAAACGAGATCCCCATTTCCTACCATATACAAAACTAAACTTAAAATGAATGGAAAATCTCAACAAAATGGTTTATACTTTGCAACTGCTAAAGGTAAAATTAGGGATTAAATTTTGACATCTAAGCCTTTGTAAGGATTTTCTGAATAGCACACAGTAGTGAAGAAAATATGACAAGCTGGACAAAACATATCCATTGGCACAATATTGACAGGATTGGCATGCGGTAAGCAACTATTCTCTGATAGGTTTGGGGGCTGCTATAGAAGAAGGAATCCATGCTTTATACTGTAAACCACTCATACACTGATGTAAAGAAGATACTAGAAGTAGGGAAATGCTCTGGGCGCAGGCACTTGGTTTATTACCTTGCTTATTCTCTGACGATTTATGTTTATTGTCTTGCTTGTTCCTTGACTATTTACACCTATTATATTGCTAGTTCCTCAGCCTAGAACTGACCTTAATACTTGCATGTAATTAAAATGGTATAAAAGCAAAAAGCAGGAGGAGGGGTGGAATAGGGATTTTCTAGGGAGGGGAGACGGGGAAAGGGGATGGCATCTGAAATGTAAATAAATAAAATATCTAATAAAAAAGGAAATGAAGTAGGAGAAGAGGTGCTAGAGAAGTCACTGCAATATAGAATATCTAATAATTTAACACTGTACTACATTAATTTAAATGACTGTATATTAATTTAACTATTTTATGTCTATAGAATATTTACAGAAATTTTAACCATAAATAAATACACTTTTACAAGAAAAAAAAATGACAGTACTGGGGAATTGGATGGTTTTCAGCAAGTAAGGCTTGACTATGACAGTAATAGGGCAGGTTGGAATATAATCAATAAGAATATTCCCTCTCTAAAAGTCAGAACACAGACTTAAAAACCACGTGAGACTCAAAAATTCTGATACATATGGGTTATCATTTTTATTGTAAATTGATTAATTATTGTTGAGATTTTTATTTCTATCACTCCTGTATACAATTTGTATAGCTTTCCCCATATACTGGCAAACTGAGTTTTGCTGACCACAGATTCATGGGTTTCATGCAGGATGTCAGGTAGGAAAACCTTCCCTTGACACAGACACCTTCCTTATCTTAGGAAAACCCAGAGATTATAAGAATATTAAGTTATTAAAAAGGAAAAAAAAAGAAGTAGGGAAATACATACTACCAATTTTTAGCCAAATTTTAATATTACCCCATCTCTTTATAAGTATTTATGTTTATGTCCATAGATAAATGGATGCTCTCAGACTCAACCATGGAAGCTTCTTTAAGCAGAAGACAGATGTGAATGTAGGAACTCAATTCATAGTTTCACAAAATGCTGAGAATGATGGACAGTTAAAGGTCTAGTCATAAATACATCCCTTAAATATATCCCTTAAAGGATACGAATCATTGCTGAAGAGGGGACTGAAATCATGTAGAAGATATGGTCAATGGCTATGAAAGGCCAACTCAAAAGTTTCTTTTTGGTTTCTTTGAGTTTGAGTTTACGGTCCATCATGTCAAGAAGTTACAAATGTAGGAGCTTCAGACAACTGGCCATATCATACCAGGAGTCAAGAAACATAAAGGTGACAGAAGACAATTGGTTGGTTGTTACCAATTTTGTAGTATTTAGGACAATGTCTAGTAAATAATAGATCTAATGACTAGAAGAAAAAAAAGAGTGCAGAAGAAAGACTATAAGTAGCAACAAATATCTTAAGGTAAATGTACATGTTTTCATGTTCCCATGTATACATAAACACAATGCTATCAATGTTGTTCAATTATAAAACAACTAATTAGTCCTTAAAAAGACTGATATTTTAGAGAGAGATACAGATGATTATTTAAAATTGTATTAATTTTTACTCTTATTAATATCTACCAGAAATTAACAAAGCAGACAAATCATTGTTTTCTACAACTCTGGCAATACACTGGGGGGTGGGGGTGGTACTTGATATATCTCTTTCTTCTGGAAAATTGTATTCCTGCATTTAGTAAAGAATCAAGTTTGCTATGTTCTTTGTAGCACATAATGAGGTTGTGACACATTCTTTGGAATACTTCAACACCCTATTAGCTGCAGTCTAGCAAAGAGGAACCAGAAGGCGTGACCTAGCCGACTTTGCAATTCATCTTTCCACATTACTCTGCAGTGAAGAAGAAGTGTGAAGAAGTGCTGAATAATAATCACAGATGAGCCACTTACTGACACTGCTGTCCCACATGATTTACTGAATATAACCTTTTAAACAGTCATTATATTTACTCTCTTCCAGCTCTGCCCAAAACGTTGATTTTTACTTTAGGCTCACATTTTCAATATAAACATCTAGGCAATTTGATATGAATTTAAGGGTTGCCTGATAGATGAGTCTTAAAACAAATTATGCACTGTACTTTCTTACTCAGTATAGCTCTTTGAGCTACGGCAAGGTTCCTTTGAGCTCTGACTTAATCCACTGCACCCACAAATCATTCTCTGATACGAAGAAGGTATTCCCACTTGTAGAGCCAAGCTCCTGTGGAAATCAGCAATGGATTGATGAACTAATGACTGCATCATGCATACTTTGTTTCCACAGAAATACAACCTACATTTAGATAGACTGTGGTAGTCTGGGCTAGATGATCACAGAATTCCAGCAATTTCTAACAAACAGTAGAAACCTCTCAGAGCTACCGGAGAGTCCCTGAACCGTAAAAGGAGCTAAGAGGAAAGAAGAGGGTTTTGTTGTTGTTGTTTTTTAAAGAAACAAATATCCATGAATTAACTTTAAAACCTTCTGTCAACTTTCTCTTGTGTTGTGTTTGAGTAGAGGGTGTCAGTACAAAGCCACTGACCCATTTAAAGAAAGGAAAGGGAAAAGGGGGATGATTTTCTCACTAATCTTAAAAGCTCTGGGTAAGATTTAAGTAGTAACTATGCATGAAACTGCAAAGCAAGCATTTGAAATATAACTTTCTCCTAAGTTGGCAGAGGGAGGGAGCTGCAGGTGGGTATTTCGGAAATCTGTAACATGCACTGTAAGCATGACGGAAATTGGTTCAATAAAGCATATGATTGCTATAACCAGTATTATGTTGGACATGAAATGTGATTCCTACTGTATCTTAGTTGCTGCTTCAGCCCAATCACAGGTGACAATCCATTTGTCTGGTTCCTTTCCAAATCTCTAGAAGCATGAAAGACTGTTGGGGTAAGATGCTGGTGCAGAGTTCTTATAGGGTGACATATTATTAGAAGGTGCCTGGAATATCATTTTCAAGTTTCAGGAGGAAATTTCACTGTGTGTCTGCTCCAGAAAATGAAAATGATTCGCTTTCCACACTCCAAATGCCCAGATTAATCATCTCTTCATTCACTATGGTGGTCTCATTGGTTACTTTTCATTGGTTACTTTTGGTCTCCTTGGTTACTTCTCCGTTTCTTTCTTTCTGAGGTAAAAATTTGTTATATACACACATGTTTCACTGCATACTATTTCATGATGACATTCAGGAAAGTATATAAAAAGAAAGTTGACATGCATATTATGTACTCCAAGCCTCTGTGTATATCTTCTCTAACTGGATCCCAAGTCACATTGCCAAACATTATGTAACAGTACAAAGAAATACCTTATGTGGGTTGTAAGACAAAGTGTCCTGTAACAAAATTTTATGGATGCACAAGGCCTGTTAATATTCAATCAATGGATTCTCTCTCTTCCACTTCTACCCAAAAAATAGTGTAAGAAAAATCTGTTTTTCATTTCATTTCATAGGCATGTGTATGAATTTGCAGTAAAGCATTCTAGCTTCACTATTGAGCAATCCAGTTAACAATTGTTACAAATGCAGTCTCTACTCTCTTAAAAATAAACGCCCCTTACAGAATCACACCATAGCAGGGCCAAGAATGGAGCAAGCACTAAAATGCCTTTAGCTGGACAACTGCTTTTATCCCATTGATTCATTTTTTATTACTATAGTCTCATCACTAAGACCATGGCAAGGCATCTATTTGCATTTTCTTGTCTTCATCCTTTCTTTTCAACTACATTACAAGAAAAAAATATATAATTTTCTTGCAATATAGTGTCAACATAAACTCCGGAGAAGGAACTGGTTGACTAGGCTTAACTTGGTATGAGCTAGATGTGCATCTGGACCACAGTGGAAGGAAGAGTTTGTGTATCTCGGGTTGATGCTGATGTGATGCCCAGCAGACACAGGAGAGAAAGTGAAAAAGGAGTTTTTCACAAGGAAAAAGCATAATTGTTTATATTCTTCCTTTCTTCTTTCCTTCCTTCGTTTCTTTTCTGATCAAAAGAAGAAAAACAGCGTGCTAGGATACTGAGCAAAGGGAAAATGTTTCCACTGCATCAAAAGGCCTAACCCCGTGAACCTCTCCTAAAGGTTTATCAAAAACAAATCCAAACCCTGCTTATGTGAAAGAGACTTCAAGTGCCCCTCCCCCGCTGCCTGCTACATCACTGTTCTAAGGCATGTTCCTTTCCAGAGGCCTCAGGAATTCCAGTCAAGAAGCTAAGGGTGCTGGGGACTCATGAGCCCTAATTAAGGACATCAATTGTGGTTTTTATCCATGTTCTAGCATAGTGTCTGGCAATAATCTTTGTATTGTTTGTATTATTTTACATAGTTGATTTAAAAATAATTTACAGTATATAAATTTAGAGTTCGGTATTACTTCAACAGTATGCATTAGTTTCCCAAACAAAGACTTAATGATAATAATGTTTTTCTCATTTTCACTGATGACTATGGGAGTATTTATCTCAGCTTAACTAGTTCTTATAGAAATCCTGAGTTTTACCAATATTAGGTCTGTATTATAATATGTGGACAAACTAGGATGCTTCCACATAGTCAATAAAGAGAAGTCCATTTCAAGATTATAAAAAATTGGAAATCAATTCTTTTTAAAAATGTACTTATTAAAGTGTATTGTTATCACTGGTGGTTAATTTTTGCATGAAGATCAGCTGTGTCATTAAAAGGAGAGTACAGCTACATAGATTGACACTATGATATTTTTAAAAAATCATTTTACCTTTTTATGTGAAAAAAAAACTATAGCTCACAAAGCCTGTGATAGAAGACAAATTATAACTAAATGTGGTTATAGTTATTCAGAGTCAAAGACTGAGGGTTTGCTTATACAAATTAATAAAATAGGACTATGAAATTTCTACTAGTAATGTACAAAGTTTTCACCTTGACAGCTTATTATGCTTACGCTGAAATTTTTCAATTGCACTTGCTTGTATTTCTTGGAGAGAAATGTATTTTGTGTTTGTTCATTTGATCAGTATTCCTCCTTAGAATAAAAATATAAAATGTTATATAAATCATAAAATGTTAATATTCATGTGTATTTACATTTGTGATTTATTTGGAAATTAACTCAAGCTCAAAATAATTCTTCTTCTGATTGTTTGTGTTACCAAGGAAAAGCTTGCCCTTTTCTGGAGCACAATGGTTATATTGTGGGACATGAGCTATTTTAAATATCCCAATAAAAATTCTTGAAAACTATTGCCTGGGAAACACTGAGCTTACAAGACAAATCAGTCTGGGCATGTTTTATATAATTCTCATCATAAAGTGGGAGAAAAGTAAAAGAGAAAGGTATTTTATATTATATATTTCAAGAGAAAATTAAGATTCGAACTATGTGATTTTGAGATATGCAATTTTGACACCATCTTCATTCCAATAAACAATACATAGGATGAATTTGATACAGAACCCAAGGACAGAGTATATGATATTTTGAGTAAAAACAAAATGAGGCAGTGAAAAGAAATGGAGTAGAAAATTGGTAAGCAATTTTTATTTTTTCCCCCAGTAACCTTACATAACTTCTAATCCTAACCATTAGCTCTGTATCCAATGAGGTCACTTTAGCAAATCCTTTAAACGAAACTCCTATTTCTTGGTGGTTCAACTAATGTACTAAAGCTGAGAGTTAAATCTGATTCATCACATTTATAGAAGAGGCTTGTCTAGAATGTTTAAAACACAATTCCTCTATCCAAACTATTAGCAGACACTCTGGTACCTGGAGACAAAGCATTAAAAATATTATCATGGGAAGAGCATCTCAAAAACCAACCAACCAAAGAAACAAAAATACAGTTGTCAGTTGAACTTTATCAGTGCCTCATGGAAAATGTCCATCCATCCAACATCTGAAACATGACATCACAATTGTTGGCCAGAGAAGGTAGAACCTGGCAGACCTTAAGGCTGCCAGAAAATTGTTGTGTGTCTTCAGTTGAGACACGTTATGGATGCCATGGGATCCTATCCCATGAAATCAGATTAGATTATTGCTTGACAAAGAGGAAGTGGCCTCTCATGCACAGTTGGTGTTAATATGTGCTAATATAGCCAGCGCAGAGTACAAGAGAAAGCTTCTTCAAAACAAAAGCAATGTAGAACTCTCAGTTTATAGAGATGTACCATTCTCAACTATTAACTATGGAACTCAACACCATCATACAATAGTCCATTTTGGTTTCTGTAGTCAGAAGAGTCAAAATATAGATTTATATTTCATGTTCAATGAATGACATCTTAGAGGAAGTGAATGTATAATTGAGTATTATGCAATTAAGATGAATAAATACACATTTTTTTGCTACTGGAGATTATTTTGCTCAATGAAATATGATAGATATAGAAAGAGAATCTGTTTTTATCTTACATGTAGAATCTAAATTAATATAGAAAATACAAGAAAGTAGAGGAATCTGCCAGGGAAGAGACTCAAGAGAAAAAGAGAAGATGAGGTGTTGGGGCTCAGTAGATTGTAGGATGAATATTCACTTTTACCAAAGTGCCCTAAGGCACAGGAATACTTTGGAAATTTTGTATGTTGCATTAGAAAATATCAATAAATCAGGCAAGCTTTTGAAGAACCATAAACAGACTCTGGTAAGTAGGTAGAGGAGAATGGTCTTGAGTTTGGATAAGAAAACATAGTCCTTCACAAAGCAAATAATATTGAAATAGTGAAATCAAGTGTAAACCCAACAAAAATATATAAATTATAGTCCAGTATCCCTCATGAATATACATACAAAAATTCTCAATGAAGTAGTTGCAAACTGAATACAAGAGATATAAAAAAATAATATTCCATGAATAACTGAACAACTGTTTTTTTTTGTTTGTTTGTTTTTGTTTTGTTTTTTTAGAAGACCGTACTCCATATACAGGCTGCATGTTTTGGGATAGCCCCCACTCCAGATGTTTGAGACCTACATGAAAACCAAGCTGCACATTTACATCATATGTGCAGGGAGGCCTAGGTTCAGCCCATGGAGGTAGATCTGTGTAGACTAGGTATGCTCCACGGTTGGTGATTCAGTCTCTGAGAGCTCCAAGGGTTCAGGTTCGTTTACTCTGTTGATCTTCCTGTGCAGTTCCTATCTCCTTAGGGCCCACAATCCTTCCACCTATTCTTCTTTAAGAGTCCTCAAGCTCCATCCACTGTTTGGCTCTGGATGTCTGTATCTGTCTGAGTCAGCTGCTGGTTAGAGCCTCTCAGAGGACAGCTTGCCGGTCTGTTCTCAGGCTGGAGGTTTAGCTCCTGGGAGCTCTGGTTGAATCTTTTGATACTCGTTCTAAAAAGGACAAAAACACCCTCACTTTGGTCTTCCTCCTTGTTCTTGAGTTTCATGAGGTTTATGCGTTGCATCTTAGGTATTGTGTGTTTTGGGGCTAATATCCGCTTATCAGTGAGTGCATACCATGTGTGTTCTTTTGTGATTGGGTCATCTCACTCAGGATGATATCTTCTAGCTCCATCCATTTGTCTAAGAATTTCATGAGCTCATTATTTTTAATGGCTGAGTAGTACTCCATTGTGTAAATGTACCACATTTTCTGTATCCATTCTTCTGTTGAAGGACATCTGGGTTCTTTCCAGCTTCTGGCTATTATGAATAAGGCTGCTATGAACATAGTGGAGCATGTGGCCCTGTTGCATGTTGAAATATCTTCTGGGTATATACCCAGGAGGGGTATAGCTGGGTCCTCAGGTAACACCATGTTCAATTTTCTGAGGTATCGCCAGACTGCTTTCCATAGTGGTTGTACCAGCTTGCAATCCCACCAACAATGGAGGAGTGTTCCTCTTTCTCCACATCCTCGCCAACATCTGCTGTCACCTGTGTTTTGGATCTTAGCCAATCTGACTGGTGTGAGGTGGAATCTCAGTGTTGTTTTCATTTGCATTTCCCTGATGACTAGGGATGCTGAGCACTTCTTTAGATGTTTCTCAATCATTCGAGTTTCCTCAGTTTTGTTGGGTTTACACTTGATTTCACTATTTCAATATTATTTGCTTTGTGAAGGAGCTTATTGTGGTTCTGAATTTTTTTAAACATAACTCAAAAAGTGTTGCTTGTTTGAAGGCTCTATAGAATTCTTGTATAAGTATATCTGACCCTTGGTATTTTGCTTGTTTGTTTATTTTCATTTTATTCTGTTTGAATGCTTTTTAAATTTTTTTGATTTGCTGAAAATAAAAATTAAAAAAAAAAATAAATAAATAAGTAAGACATATTTTCCAAGACTCTAGAGAAAAAAAAAAAAAAAAAAAAGAAAACATAGTCAAAAATTCTGTTTCTTCTAATTTTAAGAAATTGGCTTCACGGTAAGATCAATCTGTATATAAAAGCAATATTTAAATCAATTAAAATAAATATTGTTTGCCAATTGAAATCTTAAGAGTAACACAAATGTGTCTTTCTTGTTCTGTTGTAGTTTTAAAACATTCAGAAGCCTCTTTCCTGGGATATTTTGCAGATGTGGGATGCAAAAGAGTAAAACTATTCTTTCAGTTTGATGTTGTTGAGATTGTTGTTAAGTAAAACTGACTCCCCCTCATTTTGTAATTACCTGACATTTTAATACACAGTGTACCCTTTATAGGCAATAAGCATAATTATATCTACATGGATGTACAGCTTACTTGGTCTAAAGCACTGTTAATTTCTTATAGATTAAATACTAATGTATCTTAATCATTATCATTACTGATTTGTTGTTAATTTGTTGTCATTGCGGTTATTACTCCGAGTTATTATGTCAGTGTCTTGTATGGTTAGCATTCACAGACATTCAAAAATGTCCAGTCACCATTATGAGTTAAATGAAGATTCATCATGCAATGGAGACAAACACATTTTATGATTGTATAGAACATATACTTTTAAACCTCAATTTATATAATTTTGCTGATTATATTTATCAAAGCCCAATTTCTTCAGCCACAACCTGGGTTTTGTGGTGATTTTGTTTTTGTTTTTATCCATTATATTTTGTACATTTTATTCAATGGATGAACAAACATGGCATGTGTACATATGCTTGAATACACACACTTCAGTGGTAACAGATCTGAATAAAATTAAAAAGAGAAAATCTTTTATATACATCACAAAATATATTAATGGTAATTCACACGCCATTGTTTCATTTTTCTGCTTTGAAATTTGTTCTTTTCCCCACAATCCTCAGCCTTTAATGTCTTACCAGCCTCCAGAAGAAGAATCAGTTTCTCCTTCCCCTATAACTAGGCTTTAAAGATTAGCAAAGTGAGATAAAGGCAGTGACTGTGTTGCTCTTCATTGTTCATAGATACCTGTAATCCTGTGACTCCACATATTGAAAATCATCTATACCTGGAGCAATAACTTGAACTTTTCAGTACTTTCTAAAGGTCAGCCACATCGGAATTAGTTGGTATGATGGTTAATTCTATACCTGCCCTTTGATAGTCTTAAGAGACTGTTTTTCATCTAGTACTGATCACCAAGTCACTGTGAAGTTCGCTGGTAGATCTCATTAAAATCTGCAATGAGTTTATTTTAAATAAACAGTCAGCAAATGATTTTAGTGTACCTTTCTCATTCCTTTCTTTTAACAGAAAGAGAATAGCTGGAGGAAATGTTTCAGCTTGAAGTTAGGGACCCAATTTCTGCCTGGCTTTTCTGCTTTTAGATAATGTGGACATTTCTGCTCTCTTTACTTTGAAAACTATGCCTCAACAGTATTTCTTGACTGTCGCTAGCTCTCCCATTTTCTCCTCATCACTTTTAGCCATGCACATGTATTTTTTACACACATTTATTTTTTACATAGAAGGATGACATTTCAGTCAACAATACAGCCCGTGGCAACATATCCAATCAGATTTGAGACTACATATGACAAAATACTACATGTTTTGTAATGTTATAGCTATATTTACTTATGTAAACGATGGAGATAAAATTCTAACAGATATTTCTCTGAACATATATTCATTATTAAGTGAATCAACTTTATGTTTGTATGTATAAGATTGAGACAATATTTATGAATATATGTAAGACCAGGAAATTAAATAGTGAGGATGATAACTCATTTAAATTTGAATGATTATTTCCACTTTCAAATCATGCAGAGTTTCATTCTTAAAACATCAATAATTATACCTCAATTCAATGTGTGTAAAGTCATAGGTCTATTTTCTTATTTAGTCACATATTTTCTATCAACTTGTCTTTTTATAAAAACATGTATATTAAATTAACTTGAAGAAAAGTTCAGAGTTCATAAAAATAAAAGTGAAATAAAACTAGTTCAAATACTATTAATAATATTAATGATATAATTATTAAGTCTTTATAAAAGTTATTATCTATTATTTTAAAGGAAAATATCATATTTTGAAATAACTTTGGGATTCAAAACTAATCCATTATTCTCTCTAACTTGTCTAGAATTAAAAATCTAAATAATTTATATTTTATTCTTTAGTGATTCACAAAAATCTATGTTTAATGGTTTCCCTTTTTTGTGCAGAGTTCAAGGAGCCTTAAAATCCTTTAAGAAGTCTGCGGTTCTTTTGTAATCCCCAATTAATAATAAAGGAAACTTGGGACACATCCAACATGTATCAGCTAATCAGATCTCAGTACACCCCTAATCATAAGCAGTGAAACGTTTGATTAAAAGTAAATAAAATATAGATAATACTCAAGATAAGAAAATGGAAATGAATTCATCCTCTATACAACTTTAACTTTCTGGTGTGTTGTCTTTTAATTAGTTACCTTTGAGCATTTTGCACAATGTGTTTTGAACACATTCACCCACAAGAAGACCCAGATCCAGCGACCTAAATTTTTGTTATTTTTAAACCCATCATGTACAAAATGTACTATTCATATATTGTATAATATGTGGCCTTCTAGTTAGTGTGTTTGATCTACCAGGTAAAAACCTGTCATATTTAAGTGATTATGGTTATTCAATGGTTAATGACTAGAGGGTCAGTCTCTAATAATGGTCAGCAGGGCACCATTACTGAAGACATCATTCACATAGCTAATTGAATGATTTTGCTGGTTCCTGCATGAGGCCTTTATCCCTAAATTGTAGACTCTTTGGTTTGAGAAGGTACTCTGCAGGCTGTGGAAAGTGAAACCTGGACATCAACTCAGTCACAAAACCCTCAATCTACAATCTATTGTGCCTTCAAGATATGCTAAGGAAATGATGTCACAGAACTTCAGAGCGTGACCAATCAAACAAAACAAATTACATGAATTTAAGTTTAGGAATGGGACAGAAATTTTATCTATTTCTAAAATGACTCAACGTATATTTCTTCTCTTGTATAATATGTGTTTAGATAAAGGAACATTATAAATTTCAATCATTATAAAATCAAACCATCAAAGAACTTAGCAATATATTTAAATGTCTTATGTACTATAATATCAAATATTCAATCAATATTTGATTCTTTTGCATAAAATATAAATTAACTAATCCCTCTCATTATTATGAAAACATGTTTGATCTTTAGGGAATATTCAATATCATCTATCTATAATGTATCTTCCTACATAGTGCATAATTGCAAAGTAAATTTTTGTATTCATTATCAGTGAATATTTGATTAGTATATTTATTATATAATTATATATGCCTAGGATGGCATAAAAATTTAAGTAAAGGCAGCTATGAGTAAAAATATTGAAGAAGTCCTTCCCTAAGGCAGTATAGACATTATCTAGTCCTGAATAGAAAAAGTCCACACTCAAAAAAGTCTCTCTCATAGACTTTTGAAGGGTGAAGTGTGTTGAAAGGAGCTCTTGTGAGAAAACCAAGAAAGAATCTCTGTATTTTTCCTCTTCAATGGTGTATGTACTGCTCAACTTCTAGGTGTACAGAACTGTTAGAAAATGGCAATATCTACATACCTAGTGAAGTCACAAGCAAATGGACAATAAAGATGAATGATACACCTAAGTAACAAGCAATGATTGGTAACCAGAGAATGATCTAATACATCTGGGATGTAGACATCCAGCAGGATACACGTGCCTTATGTGCAACACATATTTGCTTTAACAGTCATATTCTGCTTTTCTTCTGGATCTTCTATTATATAGATACATTGTTCTGTGACTTCATATCCATCTCAGCAAATCTAAACGGCTGCTTGTTCCAAACTATTCTTCTCACTCAATATAAGTTCAAAACAAATATTATTGTGGTTTATCATTTAAATTTAATTTGCAAATTATTACAAAATATATTTTCTGGAAAACAAAGTGAAGAAGCGCTGAATTGAGAACATAATAAACAAATAAAAGCTATTACTTGAGAAGGCCTCCATTTGCCTTTACAGAGAACATAGATTTACAAAGAAGAAAGGAATTATGGCTGCCGCCACCCCATAGCAAGAGTTGGGGTAACAACTGTTGTCCACTGAAGCAAACTGCAGGTTTTCTTCTGCATCTACACTTAATAAGCTTTTCTAAGTTTATTTTAGCTGATTTGCTTTCATTGTCTTATTGTCCATCAACCCAAAGCACTCTCTTTCTTGTCGTTGTCTAAACTTTCACTTTGGAGATACTATACTAGTTTGGATTAAAAGCAATCTCGTGAGAAATGATTTTGATTGTCTCCTGTGTAATTATATACAAAGCACACATGCTGGTAGGCATATATTTTCCCCTCCAATTGTACTTTGATGGAGAGACCAGTTAGAACTCAGAATCTATATGAGTTAATACTTTCCTTACATAACTTCAATAAATATCAATCGAGCTAGTATATGTGAAATACAATAGTAAACTCCAGGAGGAAATGCCAAGTGTTTTCTTTCATCCAGTATTTAAAATCAGTGTAGCATTAAGAAGGTGTCTTCTTTCATTCATTAACAAACTATTAGGAGGCCACATTTTTCGTACATTTTACCCACCAAAGAAGTTGAGATCAAAAGAGATCACATATTCTTCGAAAGATTGTAGACCATGGAGAGCCGAAGAACAATTGAATGTTTTTTTTTTTTTTTTTTATCAATTTACAAATTGTCTGCAAAATTTCTTCTAGCACTGAGAGGGTATCCTCATGGAGATTTTGTCTTAGGAGTGGAGAAAAGATAGTATCAGTTTAAAAGTGATCCTTTGAGAGTGGTAGACTACGGCTTTTTCTAAGAGACAGTACTGACTGCAGTTTGGACAAGGCCTTGTGACTATAGAAAAAGTCAAGATTCTCAGTATTTCATGAGAAACATACAACAGAACATAAACTCTTTGTAGCTGCCATTATGCCCCAAATAGGGAAAGACAGGTCCTGAATAACTTAAGCTTTATGATAATTTGAATTTCAAGATAGGTGATTTATTAAAGTAAGTGAAATGGCTCTAAGAATTGAGAACCTTTACTAACTGAAACAAGTGTAACACATAAAGTTATAAGCAAAACCTCACAATGCTATTATCAATACCAAGCAGCTTTGTCAACTGCAACAAAAAGTAAAATAAGGAAAAATGTCTTATTGGCGTTCTATATGGTTTGTGAGTAGAGATTCCCTCTTAGTAAGAAAAATGCAATCATATTTCAAAATTAGGTATTTAATGAGAAAGAAATAGCTTGGAAAAATATTTCTATACAACTTTTAATTCTGTTATTCATTCCACTACAGACAGTCATAGATCAAAGACAGCATTTTCATTATGGTTATTCAATGCAACGATCCTCATATTAGGAAAGTAGACTAGTTTCCATTTTAGTGTGAAGGAAGAGAAATAAACAATGAACCATAAAAATGATTTGGACAAAATTTTATGTGCAAGCTACTGTAGCTTGAAGAAGTCATTATGCAAAAATGACTACTTAAGATTAATTAATCTTTGTTAGATTTTTAGAAGGTTCTGTAATACTCCCATATCGTCATGGAACTCTCATTTATGGCTGCTTTCATACTTTTGAATTAAATTTTCTTTCAGTACAAGAAAAATGAGAAAGATAGCCTGACATTTTTATATTTTGATAATCTATGAAACAAATAAGAATATTTTATAAAGAAAAAATAGATTTCTGAATAGAACTACTAGCAATAAAAATATTTATCATCCATTGACATTTACATTGATAATGCCTTGCTGAGTACAGTTAGCTAATTGTTTGAAATTGCCATATTTTAAGCTTCATTTTATGTTTTAATGTTTTATTTTGATGATGTGTGATTTGGGAATGGGTATGTGGACATAAGTGCAGGTGTCTGCGGGAGTCAGGGCCTCTGATTACTCTGAAAATGACATTACAGATGGTTGAACGCTACACAGCAAACCTACTGTGAACCAACTTCTGTCCTCAAGAAGAATAGATCATCCATATTCTTAACCTTTGAGTGACATATCTGGCTCTGTTATGATCCATTTAAGTTGTTATTTTATGTTAAATTAATTTTTCTTTGATTTCTCCAATATGTCTGTTACAATTGCTTAATAATCATATGTCATTAGTAAGATGAGTAAAGCTTTGCCTCATGTCCATTTTTGCTCTGTAGGAAATGATTTAAACAACTACACTCAGTAGTAGACAACTTGTCACACATTTGATAGGATCTGTGCTTGGCCAGGCACTGGCGAACATACAATGAAATAAATCAATGATAGATGACTTTTCTCTTGCAGATTATGTAAGCAGTCTTCCAGGAGTCTATATTTCCAGAGTAATTTTCTCTTTATTGAAGGGAGTCCATTATTTCTCACATTTTTAGCAATTGCAAAAGTAAGTGCTACACACACACATACACAGACACACACAGAATCACATACAGAGACACTCAGAAAGACATATACACAGATGCACAAAGTCACAGAGACAGAGACACAAACACATACAGAGAGAGACAGACAGACAGACACAGAGACACCCATAAGACACATTCACACAGACACACAGAAAGAATAACACAGAATGAGACACATATACAGACACACAAAGACATAGAGAGAGACAGATACACACATACAGACAGGCACAGACACACAGAGACAAAGAGATACACACACAGAAAAACAACACAGACACACAGAGAGGCACACAGAGACACAGACACATACGCAGAAGCACAGAGATAGACACACACACACACACACAAACACACTGACACATAGACACACACACACAATTTTCCTGTGTTTTAATACAGTGCTGAGTCTGACCACTAGATGTCATCACACTCCTTGTAAGAGAAACTTGTTAGATGACTCACTGGAAAACAGAGTAATAAATACATAATTTATTAATTCAAGAGTCAACATTATCTGTGAGGAATTTAGAGACATTAAAATCTAATTAATGTGTTATTTACTACGAAAAGCTGATTATACACGTGACATATGAGAATCAAGCCAAAATAAACATTCTTATTGTTCATGTTTGCTTTCTGAATTACTTCCCTTACAATATCCAAAAAAATAAATATTTCTACACCTTCCATTGTTGCGATACTTCCAATGATAATATAAGAGAACATCTTCCTATTAACTTTAAGAAGTATATGAGAACATATGGTTTATTTTACTTAATGTCTTTTATCTCTTCTATAATATCCTAACGTATTGTTTAATAGCACACTGAGTTTAATACAAAAATAACTTTAAGACATGCATTAGATCACTCATTCATTTTCTTTTTTAACCACAATATGAATTGAGAGAACCACATCTCAGTGTTGCTTCTACTCCTTGGGATGAATCAATGAATGAAGTAGAGGAGTCCAGTGTCTGGCACATATGGAGTATCATGCGAATGAATAAAGCATGTATTAAATATAATGCAACAGAAATGCTAAAAAGAGTGAATTCTGTCTAACATAACACAAGCTATCTTTCTCAGAAGCTTTCCGGATACTATTACAAAGCTTAGAACTTCCATATGCAATCCCCTGATCAAATGACATGGGTTTGTTTTGTTTTGTTTTGTTTTGTTTTGTTTTGTTTTGTTTTGTTTTGTTTTGTTTTATGATGAGGCTAAAGAATCAATTCAGAAAATGTGGTGTATTTGCACAATGAAGTATTACCTAGCTTTGATAGTAAAAAAAACAATGATATTTGTAGGCAGATGGATGGAGTTAGAAAAAAGTCATCTGATCACTAACTCTGAGCCAAAAGGTCAAATATGTTATATACTCAATTACAAGTGGATATTAGCTGTAATGTAAAATAATCATGCTACAAGCCACAGACCCAGAGAGGCTAAGTAACAAGGACACCTTAAGAAAGAGATGATGCAAGCATCTCTCTGGGAAGGGGAAATAGAATAGAATAGAATGGGTTGAGAACTGAAAGGATCAGATAGTGGGAGAGGGAGGACGAAAATACTAGGAGGAATGATTGGAATTGGGAACATATCATGAGCAAGGTGGAAACCTAGTGCACTCTAAACTCCATGTATTCTATGAAGTAAATCTAGCAAAAATTTCTAGTATTGTGCATGTGCAGCCCGAACAAGACATCTTCTGCAACCAGGCAAGACCCAAGTGGAAAGATTAACACAGTCACAAAACCTTGGACCTACAGTTTGTTCTACTTGCAGAGTGTTCTGGATTTGTAGCCTTGCAGAGGCATTATCAAAGAAACCAGAGATACTTTATCCAGCAAATGATGGGAGCAGATTCGTTGTCTCACAGCCAAATATTAGGCATCTCATAGAGTCCTTTGGAGGACTGGGAAGAAGATTTAGAGGAATCAAATAGGTCAGGGACACCAAAAGAAAATGGCCCACATATTCAATTGCATATATGCAATGGCTGAGTAACTTGATGTTCTTTTTGGAACAGCGGAACCCAGGGCTGTCTCTGACACTTTTCCCTACCTGTGAGATTCTGATCCTTCTATTGTGTTGCCTGGCCCAGCCGTGATGGTATGTAACTGGTCTTATTCTTGCTTCTTATATGTTTGGCTGATATCCCTGGGAGGTCTGTTCTTTTCTGAGGAGATGGACAGGGGCATGATGGATCCGGCAGAGAGGGAAGGTGAGGAGGAAAGGCTCAGGAGAGGAGAAATAGAAGAGTAATCTATGAGAGGGAAGAATAAAAACACACAAACAAAAAAAAAACAATACAAACAGAAAAGAATCCATTCAGAGAAATCATGTGCCTTCTTATATTGTATTGACACAGTTTCTGGGTTAGATGCTTGCTATACTTCAACTCCTGCCATCTTATCTAGTTTTTGAGCTTCTAAAGACCCAAAAATATTTAAAATGTGATGGGTTTAAAAACAGGCATAGTAGTGACGCAAAGAACGAAGAATTAGGACTGTTTAGATAGTCAAATTTGCTTCCCTAAAAGAAAACCGCCTCTGCAGCAGATGCTTGCAAACTACTGATTCTTCCGAGTTCTGCATCTGCTGCTCACATTTTGTAAAGCAGCTCTGAACAGAAAAACCCTTTCCTCTAAAGCAGTAGAAGGGTCATGTCTCTTCTGTGTCTGACCTTGACGGACACAAAGTTGATCAAGGTATTGACTGAGAACTTTGTGTTTGTAAAATGCAGGGAAGATCTTAAATAATCTTTTAAAGACACATGAAAGATGCACTATAGTTTTGAAGGACAGGAATTTATAGCTTTGAGCAGTGCTACTCTAATGTGATTTAATAGTCATAACAATAAAATAAAAATAATAAAAGCACAAACACACACACACACACACACAATACTCATCATTATACACATACCTGTCATAGTTTAATGTTAAAATAGTTTAGATAGGATAGCCTTGAATCTCACCTGAAGCTAATATATTAACTGTGTTTCTATAGGGAAATGTAATATCGCTTTTTAAAATATAATGTTCCCTTTAAAGCTATTTACATTTCTGTCTCCCTTTATTTGCTACTGACAGACTCCATTCTTTGTGATCTAAGCTGCATAGATCCAGAATCCTGTGTTACTGACCATTATCATGCCATCCATGAATGCTCACACTGAATTAGCTCAGGAAGTCACTGTGAGATAGATATCAAGTTGACTGGGGCCACTCCAATCACCAGATGCACGCAAGTCAGTCTTTTCTGTTCTCCCATAGCTTAGTGATGCCAGCTCAGTTTTCTCTTCTACACATGATGGGGGAACTATGGCAGGATGGATTTTCCTCTGTGCATTGTAAACCAAAACTCTCCCTGTGCTTTTTGCTGCCTTAAATATAAATAAGTCAACCACAGAAGGCTCAGGAAAATCAAAGAGAGGCATGAATGCCCGTGCAAACACTTGCCCTTGTAAAATTGCTGGCTTTTCACTTGATTGGCATGTACTAATTTTAAAACCAAACATGTCTCCAGGACTCAGTTCATTACTCTAAGATGATGCTTAATTGAACATAAAGCAAACAATGAGTGTTTCATGTGATGCAGTTTCTGTAATTGTTTAGTAACTTCTTATATCAAATGATGCCCAATAAGACCTTGATCAAATAAGCAGTAAAAGTCTTCATAGTTTCTGTTCAGGGGATAACCACTCATATGTTACAGTTAGTATTTATTTTCAGAGTCCTGAAACATATTATGCAAGTTCGCAATCAAATATTGGCAACTTGTTCCTTGACTATTTGCATCTATTGTACTGCTAGGTCCTCAGAACTGACCTTCATACTTGCTTGTAACTTAAATGGTTTAAAAGCAAAAAAGGAGGAGGAGGGATGGGATAGGGGATTAGTAGGGGTAGGGGGCAGAAATGGGGAAAGGGGATAACATCTGAAATGTAAATAAATAAAATATAGAATAAAAAATATTGGCAAACTAGTAACTCTAATCTATTCATAGAAGATTAGCAAAGCATTTCAGACTGCAGACTTTTCAAAAGGCATACAAATAAGAATAAATGACTTACTCTGACAAGATGACCCTCAGGAATATTTAAATCTCTTCAATTGCATATGTTAACTATCTTCAGCTGAACCCTGCTTCTCAACGTCAAGTTACTCCTCTTTTTAAAATGTTCAGTGATGGGTCATCATCTGATATTGGTTTTCCCAGAGATTCTCAATATAATATGAAGTTAATTTGTGTCTGTGTGTGTGTGTGTGTGTGTGTGTGTGTGTGTTAGTGAGAGAGTGATAATCTCTGTGTGCCCAATTTCTCTGAAAGAATTTGTGCTCATTTGCCCATTAGGGGAAGCCAGAAAAAAACATCTGATTTCCCATCGTTCATCATCACTTTCCTCCTTATTCCTTATTTCTTTAAGAGTCTCTTACTGATTGTGGAGCTAGTCTGGTAGTCATCCATCTTCAACAATCCTACTATCTTGGCTACCACTGCCAGTGTCAATTTCAAAGTCATACATGACAGTGTTGAGATTTTCCTGTGAGTGTTGGGATATAACTCTGGATATAACTCTTATATAACTCTGGTAGTTATATAAGCGGTATGCCCTGGGGGTGGTGGAAGAAAGAGAGACAGAGAGAGTGAGAGCGACACAGAGAGAGACAGAGAGACAAAGAGAACACAAACTATTTTCCAATAATAATTTCTGTTCTAAACCATAGCTCAGTTCCTTAAGACTCAGAAAGTGCCAATGGATGTTCATCTAACCACAGAAAGTAAAAATACTCAACTAAGGTTGTCCCAGATTTACCATAATTGCAAAGTCCCTCATTCCTAAGGATGTAAAAACAGTAAGACTGATGACTCTCCAGGAATTGTATCACAGATAAATACCAAAAGGTCAACGAAAACACATATCTATGTAAAAATATTTTTTAAATTCAACAGTGACAATGTAAAAATTTAGCTTTTATTAATTTACTTAATAATTGTAGTATTGCTATTATTATGTAATTATTATTGCTATTATTAATATTATTATTATTTTTAATTTTTGGAAGGATCTGGGGAGATAGGACAGTGGTTAAAAACATTTGCTGCTCTGGCAAAGGGCCTGCATTTGGCTGTGAAATCCACATGGCTGCTTACAAAGATCTATTACTGGAATTTCAGAGGATGTAGTATAACCAACTGTTCTCGGAGATCATCAGGCATGCAGGCACTTCACCTATGTACATGTAGACAGCACAGCTTAACAAATAAAATATATGAATCCTTAAAATCTTAGAGTATATTAGAAATAAGTATTATATGTATGTGTAACATAGATATTATATTTTAATTTCTAATCCAAGTCACATAAATATATATTTCAAGACACAATTTGAAAATATTAAAACAATTCTACTTATACTGACATTCAAAACTATTGTCAAGAATGTTATAAAGCACACAAGATTTTGATTGAAGAACTAAGCAATTTTGAGACTGCTAAATACAGCCTAAGCTGTCTCATTTAAGCTTGTTCTTGGTGCAAAATCCTTTAATGTTTTTTAGAACTACTCTGTAGCACTTCAGTCAACATGGGAACTAATTACATCTCTTTCATTCATAAGAAATCAAAATGTATTTCAGTTCAAATGAACTTATTTTTTCCATGTTAAGTACGATGTAAACATAACTGAAAAATTCAGCAACATTTAGCCCTTTACCATCCATCTGTGCAAATAACTTATCTAAGTCATCCTGCTATACACTGTGTTGTTCTCCAAAGTAACATTTAATAATAGAGTCTTCCTACCTCTTCAAACACCTCAGGTCCTCTGTTGTAGTTTAGTGTGTTCCTTGGGCCTTTCAAATGCATCCAATTTGACTCTAGTTTTATTATTGACTGTTTAATGAGTATAGCACACACATGTCAATAATGCTTGGTTTGTTAATGTTTGATAATTTGGATATCATTGTTTTTCATGATTTCGTAGCAGTTTTTGAAGAGATTGTGTAAATCACAGAGATGCTGGTATGAATTTCAAAAATTTTCCTTTTCTCTAAGAGCATGTGTTATAGTCACAGATAACAGCTAGGGAGGGCACTTTTCTGTTGCCCTTCTTTTTAAGATCAGAGCAGGAAAGAATGACTCGTTATTTATTTTTAGCGAGAATAAAGGACATGCAACTAACCCTTGGCACTTGTAGGCATAAACCATACAGTGGATGTACACTGGTGTCTGAGAGCAGGAAGTTGAGTACTGTAGGCTGTCACAAAAGATGAGTGCACTGCATAGTTCCCATCTGCACAGCTTGCTATTTCAGGTTCAAGCAGGCAGTGTTCAAGCTGTAATAACTTTACTGATGCAGCTGACACCAACTTTGAAAGTTACGATTATGGTCTTTGTGTATGTTTCTTCTATGAACTCTGGAACATAGTTTAGCGGTTAGAATGGACAAAGGTGAGGGTGATATGTTCAACTGCTAACAGTTTATTTGTTCTCTTCAGTCCTGTCTGAATGTTAGTAATTTTCAACATTTTAAATTGGTTGTGAAGCATGTGGCTCAGCCATCAAGCACGTGCATGCACAAGGACTTGGGTCCCATCGCAAGCACACTCACAGACAAAAGAACAAGCAAAATCCTTGAGTTCTTAAGAAACACTGTGCTCTACTTGACCTCTGATGTGAATCTTTACACTATTTTAGAAAATAATACGAAAACAGGCATTTTTTATTTTTCCTACTATTAATTTCACTGTTGAATTTGATAGGATTTGTAAACATTCACTTTTGTGGCTTATAGTTGATGATAAAGTGAAAGTTTTACCTCAAATACTTTTTATACAATTATTCTAGATATCTTCTTTGTATTAAGGCTTCACAGAGGGCATATATTCTCAGAATTTTCCATATCAGAAATATTTATGTCATTTATAAATTCATATTAATATTTTTATTGCTACTTCTGGTGTTTTGTGGTTGAGACAGTCGATTTGACTAATAACATAAAATAATGGACAACAATGTATGTATTTTATAAGAGTATGACACAATTTCTTCTGAATTTAACTTATATTCTGTTCTACATGGTAAAGCTGAAACAAAGCAAAGATACAGGGAAAACTCAAAACAAGAAAATGGGCAAACCTAGTGATCAACGTTCCCAGAGCAGCAGAGATTTGAGTTTCAAATTGTTCATGTTATTAATGCATGTCCTTCAGTGCTTTATTATAAGTGGAGATTAGCTCAAGATCATCATTCATCTTAAAGCTTTTCCTTTTTGAAGTAGAAGCAACATTTTAAAGTTCCCAAATAAAATCAAAATTAGCTCTGAAGGAAAAACTCTTTGTTTTATAAATGATTGTTTCAGAGCTATTTAAGTAGATAGATCTTTACTCATTCAGCAAAAGAATAAGAAATTTGTTAAACCTCTGAATATAGTTTATAATAACATACTGGCATGTTGTGACAGAAAACAATTTTGAAATATTTTGCCATTAAAACCTTATGTATTTCATTTTTTCCGTAACACATCATACATATGTGATCAATATAAAGAGATATTATGTATCAGTATACACAACAGCCATCCAATAAACTAACAAAGTCAATTATGAGAAATATTTGTACAAATGTATTCATTGCAACTGAGTTGGTTCTTTTGCAATTACGCTTTTCTGTATACTGTGATTCCCTAAGATACATGAACATTAATCACAAATCTGTATATATATTTATTTAATATATTATTGATAATAAATATTTTATTAATGTTCAAATAATAGCTGTGAGCACTTGCACACATACACAGTGGCCTCAAATCAGGCAAAGCCAGGCCAAGAGATGGCTTAAAGAAACTTGAAAGCACACTTGTTTATCCCATTCTGAGTTTGTATTTTATTTCCTTGGAAGTGAATTATGACTCCAACAATATGATTTTGGTTTAAAAGAAGAAGAAATGATTTCTGACATCTTGAGGTGGAGGATCTGAAGAGGCTTTAAATTATATTTTGTCATGAAAATACACATCTGTCATCTTCCCTTAGATGTTAGAATCTTTCATCTCGCTTGAAAGTTCAGATTGATCTGTAACCTTTTTTTTTTTTTAAATGTATGTCAGTCACTTTGATGTGTTGTGCATATTTTTGCTCATGAAGGTATACTGATATTGGCAGACCACAGCTAAGATGCAACTGAGTTTTATGTACTATCTTATGACATTGAGATGGTGTTGGCTTGCCCTGGGAATCAGACTGTCCTACTTTCAGCTTTGGGAGCAATCCACCAGCTTAATTATTGACTTATATAATTATATGACTTAAATTGTGCGGATGAGGTTTACACAGAGATAATCATCTACCAGACATTGGTGGGCTTTGGGCTTTACTTGGAAATAACTTGTAGGGAAGTCATGATGACGAACAGAAGGTAGCATTTGTTAGAGCAAGACAAAGGTGAGGTTGAGGGAATCAGAGATTTGTTAATGACAGACTCCATGTTTGGTTGCTGAAGACAACTGGTAGACTCAGAAGAAAGGATGTGCAGTAAGTAGTATGTTATCTCATAGATCACAGTTGGTTTTTATTGGTTGTATGTCTTGTTTGTTAAGAGCTCTCACTAACTGCTCATCCAGAGGTCCTGAATTCAATTCCCAGCAACCACATAGTGGCTCACAACCACCTGTAATAAAAATATAATAAACATATGTTCATGCCTTTTACAGTTTTTTTTTTTTAAGGTTTTTCGAGACAGGGTTTCTCTGTGTAGCCCTGGCTGCCCTGGAACTCACTCTGTAGACCAGGCTGGCCTCGAACTCAGAAATCCGCCTGCCTCTGCCTCCCAAGTGCTGGGATTAAAGGCGTGCGCCACCACTGCCTGGCCTTTTTCAGTTTTTAAATACTTTTGTTATGTATGCCAGTGTGCAACTGAGTCCACATAATTAGCCTCACTTAACCTATTTCTTCTCTAGCAAACGTATTCATGTAAGAAGATATTTTTCCTTTTCCAAATTAGTTTACTTGACTATAGATTCATCATAAAAAAAGCTAAATTCCCATTTTGTTTTACATTTTGAGAAAAGCTATAATATGGGATGCAGAAGTATCCCTTCAGCTCCAGTGCTCTTTCTCTGAAAAGAGAACATATGTTTCCTTGCCAAGTCTCACATTCTTAGTACATCTTTTGCTTCATATAATATGTGTGTAAGTGTAAATATATATATATATATATATATATTATATATATGAAATTGGTGGCTTAAATTCTGATCATGAAACAGGAGTAGATACAGTATGAAAAAATAACAAGAGCAACAAAGTAATTTTTTTCTAACTTTTCTTTCTTTTAAAATTTCAAACAAATTTTAGATATATAAGCATAAAACATGCATTTACAGGATATAGGGATGCAAGATAGAGGGAAGCAGCTATTATTTCAAAGAAAATCTCTGAATAGGAGGATATTGCACATTGTCATAGATGTCTACATGGCACATATTGGGTTTTGCAATAAAGCACAGAAATGTAACACGTGTTAATGAGTGCAGATGATGCACTGGGAGGGTAGAAGGGAGAGAGATTCCAGTTTATTGGTGATCTTTGGACACCCCTTCTTGTCTTTCTTTTCTTTTAATTCATTTTTCTATCATATTGTTCTAAATTGATTCCTTTTGTTGTTGTTGTTGTTGTTGTTGATTTCACCTTCTCACCCACTAGCCTTCTTCTAGGCTTACCTTTGGAAAGAAAACTTCTAGGAATAAAATGTTTGAATAAAACCACACAATAATCTTATGACTAGAATAAATGGATGATTAATTTTCAAACAGATAAGGCATATGTGGAAAAATAAGGACACATTACCATTTTAAGTCATTATTACATGCTGTCTGGATTTATACTCCTGGGGAAATCTGACTAATAATATTGCTCTTATTTATTTTATGTCCAATAAATTAAATGTTCCTGAAATTATCCCTTCTATCATTCAATTTGATTACCAAATGTTTCCCAGGGAACAATTTGACTCTACTGATAACTGGGTGTTAATTAATGTCATGTGAATGGTTTTACTGGTGAGCACGTGACAAAATAAATATCAGTGTTTGTAATTTGGCCACTGAGCCCCTGTGTTTAGAGCACAAAGAGGGAATGCAGAAGCATTGATTAGCAAATGTCCAGAAAGAGAATGTCGCAATGGCCATGGAATTGTGTGATGCCACGCTGGTACTTGCATGGCTCATATGTTAGGCTTAATGAGGAGTATTTATATTTGTGAACTCTTTGAGATAAAGTGTGGAGAAAAGGTACCTGAAGCTTTTTATATCAACACTACATTCTTGCTTGCTAGGAGCTATCTCAGTTTACACTGCTTTCCTATTACCTCTTTGTGTTAACACTAATCCTATACTCAAGAACTAAGTTTATTAATAATTTTGCACACTTTGACTCTGTCTCTTGATCATTTTTATGAGAATTTGAACATTCAGAATATGTTATATTCTTATATTCTTAGGTGGACATATTTGACTTCTCCTAGTGCTCAGATATTTACCTGTGAAATCAGAGTAGAGCATAAGAAATCTAATGCATGACTGCAAGATTTAATGAAATAAAATGCAGGTCTACAAATACGTGCAGTAATTGAATGGCTAAGTTTCATGACAAATGTGGTTTTGGTAGTAGTATTAGCTTTTCTTTTATTACTATTGTTTCATTTAGTATAAATTATATATTTTAGTGCATACCAAAATTGGTTAATCCTCAAATCCTACTCTATCCTGCTGGGACACAAACAAGGTTTCAAACCATCATGTGAAAATATGTAGAACTCAGGGAAATGATTTTCTCAGTTATTGGTAGTTGTCATTTGAGAGTCTAGGCTACTTGGGAAATGGACACATTTAAGGAAAGTATTTTGACTTTGTTAGTTAATTGAGATAAGAAAACTAGTCCACTGTACTGGGCACCATCCTCTCACTGGGATGCCGGGCTTTACAAATGGAGTTATGAAACTAAGCAGCCTCTTCCATTTATTGTTGTTTGTTTCTGAATGTATACCATCAAGGTCCTACTGCTTTGACATCCCCAAAGTGATGGACTAGACGTACAACTGTCAGTGAAAACAATCCCACTCTTCCCTAAATTGCTGTTTTCATAATATTTTATTGCAGTAACAGAAAAAGAAACCAAGACAATGGTTGTGCATCGAATGACCTAAATCTTTAAGTGAGCAACTGTTTTTTGTTTCAGTTTTAATAAATGGTGAGATTTGCATGTAATA
Organism: Mastomys natalensis; assembly: GCA_021653895.1. Taxonomy (NCBI): domain Eukaryota; kingdom Metazoa; phylum Chordata; class Mammalia; order Rodentia; family Muridae; genus Mastomys; species Mastomys natalensis. The sequence goes on along the minus strand of JAJTUV010000329.1, from coordinate 139,567 downwards.
ACTGACTGGAGCTTCAAGTGGCCCTGATGGACCCTGGATCCTGTATTTTTACAGCTATAACAGTATATCTTATCAGTATTCCAGAGCATCTGATGCAACGATTTACAGTATTCAAAAGCCTGTGAAATTGTGAGAATATTAAAAGATGTGATAGAGGGGGAAAAAAGGCAACTAAGAAAAAAAAAAGAAGATAAGCATTTCCTTCATACTTGTTCCCAGCTGGGATTCCAGCTGCTTGATTCATACCATCTGGGGGTGCCTAATTAGAAACTACCTAGAATAGGCTTTTAAAGAAGTAATTTGAGAATAAACTTAACATCAGCCGCAGTTCATCTCCCAGAGGATGAGAGTTAAGGTTGCAGGAACCAATGAATGGATCAATGAACAAAAGAAATATCCACCAGTTGCACTGTTTGAACAATGTTATCCTTAAAGAAGCAAAATGCCACTTGGTTCGACCAGACCTAATAAATCGCTCAGGACTGATGGACCTTTAAAGTAGTAAGTAACAACACAATGAAAAAAGACTTGCCTATTAGACCCATGCTCAGGCTCATTACCTCATGGTGGTTTAAGTGCCTTTCCAGGTTCAAAGCTAATTTTCCAAATACAATAATACATCAGTTGTGAAACAAACTGCTTTTCTGTCTGTCAACTCGTTTGACTAATTATAATTAGATTTTTCTTCTTAAAGTCTTTGTTAGTCCCTTAGGAGCAGACCAAAGGAGAAATAAAAGAAAAGGTTTTGTTTCCTGTTTAACCTAATTATTAAAAAAAATTTCATTAATCGGTCCAGTTGATTGAGATTAGAAAGTGTCTTGGAGTTCCTTGAAAATCAGAATCACGCCACTGACAAACAAATGTTCAGCAAGTAAAATGTGGAGTTTATGGTTAAAGAAAACTCTTCTAACCCTTGACCTTTGTAAGCCTTTCATTTGAAGTGCTTCCCTTCGTGGTCACTGTCTATCGCCAACTTTGAGTTTTATAAAATAGTATTAATGTACTGAGGGGAAAATGGAAGGAAAATATCCTTTTTATTGCCATCATAATGATGCTGAGTCTTACCTCAAGCATAAGCTGAACAAGGAAAACTACATGGCAAATAAGAATTCATGCAGAGGCAAGCTGAACAATAAGAGAGGACTCAGAAAGCCACGGGAATAGAATTAATTCATTTCTCTCCTAACCTGCCAGTTCAGCCACAATCTTTGAGATTTAGCTGTCACTATTTCCTATTTAAAGATAAAATAAAATTATTCTCTCAAATGGGAGGCCTGCATTTGTACACAGGATGTTAAATTAACATAAAATGATTGAAACAAACATGAACTGAGGTTTTGGTGAGATTCATAGTGACTGATTATTAAAACAATTAATGATCAACAATATTGAATATGCTCATATACAGTTCCCTGGTAAGACTAAACCCAAAAGAATGGGTTTTTCTGTGAATTTTCCTTGCTTTTTTTTTTTATCAGAATATAACTAGTTGTTTTTTAAGGGATATTGAAGTCGTAAATTCTAGAAAGCTAGATAAATTGTGTGAAATTTAATCTAACATGAAACGTGTCTGCCAAAATCAGTTCTTTGTTTTTGCACCTCCACCAGCTCCAGAGTTGCTACTTTTTTTGAAAATGATCCATAAGACAAAATTTTAATTCTTTGTGATTATATCTACTATCAGGATTTTACAGAACAGTTGTCACTTTCAGGATAAGTAGAAAACAGTGAATATTAATCATTAGCAGATTATCATCCATTGTCATCGGCTCCTTCCACTAAAATAAGCAGAGAATTCCCTACTGACAAAATTGAGTGTTTAATATTTAGTTCTTTATAACTAAGCATATTTACAAATAAGATTCAGGTAACATCTTATTTGTTATCTCAATTGGGTAATTACGGTTATTGTTTCTTTACTATAACTCATTTTAGAACTTAAAATATTAATTTTCTTGGTGTAAATATAAAAATTATATATGCAGCTAATATGCTACTGAATTAATGAGATTTGCACACAACAGAAATGATTATCTGACTAGTCCTTAAAGACATTGTTAGAACAAAAAGCATCATTGAGTTAGTGACATTTTCATGCTTCAAATGTACACATGAATACATCAAACTTGCAATATTTCCAAATGACTAAGGACAGATTACATGGGTGTATTAGAAATACCAAATCACCACCTTTAAAATAACACTTCATGAAAACAAACTGCATATTCTAGAGCACTCAGTGATCTCTTGAGTGTAAAATCTCTTTGGACTCAAGGTTTATATTAATGACACAGTCAGATCATCACAGGTAAAAAGAAAGAATGTGTCAATCAAGAAATGAGTTTGCTCTAGATTTAAAAGCTGAATGTTTTTAAACCCCAGCATTAGAATACCAGATAAGTTACAGACCAGTGTGCACATATAAGGGTGAGGTTTACATATGCATAGGGTTGAACAGAGGAGGTGGAGAGTCAGCAGGGCTGAGATTATTCCTTCCTCATTCTTTCTCTAAACTCAGACATGACATTGTGCAGGGACATGAAACTTTTGTAATCAGACAGAAGATAAAACTCACAGAAAGAATGTGGAAGTCACTAAATCTTTTTACTATCAAAGGATCCTAGGCACAGCCATAAGATTTATCTGACAAAGGGGTTGCTTGGAACAGCAAACTTTATCACTGAGTGTTTTTCTATGGAAAACATTATATCACATCAACTCTCTTAAGTTCAAACTTATGACTCCAAAATGCAGTAAAACATAGTTCTAAGCACTATATTAATTTCATTTGTAAATTCCATAAGTTTCCAAATAGGCTTAGCCTTTGATTACTGTCTTTATTGGTTTTAAATTTCATAGTCAATTTCTTTAGGCCACATCCCTAAGGTCATTGTGAGATATTTAAAAGGAAAAGTACTGCAGCTACATGATGAGACTATTCATCTACTTAAAATAACAATGGTCATTAATAAAAGGATCCCCAGAATTCAGCATAGAAAGGAATGTTTTCCAACACATAACAAAATTTCTGTAACTTCCAACTGTGCCAAATAGAAATATGTATTATTACGTTAACTAAAGTAACTAATGAAATACAAATACACTGATTGACAGGCAGATCATAGCCTTTATCTTAAAGGCTTGCCTCTTATTTCTTAGTGCAGTGATGCTTACAATGGGATATACATTAAAATTATGGGTCATGCATCTATGTGATTCACAAAAAAATGTGTTATTCTCATATCATCTGTGCTCGATTGTTTAGGCAGAATACATCTTAGCTTCAGGGTGAAATTACATACTTCTGTTAATGATATGATGAAGGAACAGATAACTCAAGTACAAGGTTCCTCTTATCTTTACAACTTAACAGCATCATGATCATGAAGAAAATCTTGATAAGTTTCAATTTTCTCATAAGAAAAGTGAGTGTAAACATCTCTTTATTTATACACTCAGATCTTCATTAATTTGATTGACCATCCTCTCTGTGGTACTGTGTGAATTTCATATTTATAATGAACTGATGGATTATTAAATAGAATGGCACATAAGGTCAATTTTTTAGACATATTAAGTATTTCACTAAATCATTTAAAAACTAAATAATTTAACATGTAATTTATTACACAGAAGGACATATATACATGAACAGTGGCCTTTCAATTAAATTATGGTACAACCTCACCAAGAACTACTTGGATTTCCAATGGCAAATAATGTGTTACTATGTAGAATTCTCTCTAATATATGATATCAATGGAAAAAGCAAATTATGAAAATTGAACTTTCTATCAAATAAAAAAGAAACATACAGTAACAATCTTATACACAAACAAGACACACTGTGAGTACACATGTATGTACATGTGCGACAGGACTGTCAAATGCTTACTGTGCATGTCCAGAGTTCCTATCAAAAATATAGGAGGTTCTTGGTTTCCGACCTCAGACCCAATTCTTCTTTCCTGCATATTCTTTCCTCCTTTACCTCTTCCTCTTTATATGATTGTCTCCTTTCTAATCCTTCATGTTTGCATGGCACCCAGCATGGCAAGTTATAAAATCCAGTGATTTCTCAGTCATAAGATCATAATCTAATTTTAATGTTTTATCTTATGCTGATTTCCGCTAATATTTAATGTGTATTGTTGGAAATTCTTAATTATTCTAATCCTAGCTTCTGCAGACAAGGTCAAAGTCTCACAGCATGAAGTTTCACAATTGTGAAAGGATGAGGCAGTGAAGATAGATGAGCAGAAGTCTAAGGAATTTCTGCTCAATGAGAATGTGACACTCTTCCCTCGCATTCCACTCACCTTTAAGAATTTGTCGCATAGATGGATATTCAGTATATAGCTTAGTTTACTCATCATGATATGCAGTAGAGGTGCCAACACCACTAACAATAAGAGTGTATAAACTTCAAAGAACTTAATCTCGGAAAATAATTATTTAAATTAATTATATCTATAGATATAATGTATAAAATACCATAGCAACAACAGATGCAATTCACAGGGGAAGAGTAATGGGAGAAACTAAAATTTCCCCCATTACTGTCATGAAATCTTAGTAAAGAGGATACACTTCAGGAAAATATATCCGAAGTCATGATAACAGCTTGAGTGGAAATAATCATTTAAGCAAAAGAAAGTTAATGCCTAGGCAGGTGCATTAAAGAGCCCGGGGATTACTGGGATGGGAAGAATGGTGTAAGGGTACAGCAGAGGAAATTGACAGAATAATTGATGTCCTGAGGGTCAGCTCTTAAAGTCACATATGATATGAGTAGAGGATTTTATTCTCACAAATGACCAAGTGCTTTGTGCAGAAAAGTGTTTTATTTGCTTTTAGATGGTAAAGAAATGGCTTGCCAATGAGTACACATGTCTCCAAGGAGAAAAGAAGAACTATATGTGTGGGATTTTTACAATGTACATGTAATGATAATTTGAACCCAGAACAATGGTAGAAACTGTAGAATCATCAAGAAAGAGCAATAAAATCTATGTAATCATTTTAGTGCCAATGATTCTGATTCAGGCTGTTCTTTGTGATATCTTATTAGATTTGTATTGCTGTGAAGAGATCCATGATTTTAAGGAAGACATATAATTGAGGCTAGTTTACAGGTCAAGGTCTAGTCCATTATCATCAAGGCAGGAAACATGGTGACGTGCCATCAGACATAGTGCTGGAGAAGGAGCTGAGTGTTATATATCTTGATGTGCAGGCAGCAGAAGTAAATGTCACATTTGGCTTAGGTTGAGAATATGTATGAGACGTCAAAGTCTCCCTTCACAATAGCATACTTCCACCAACAAAGGCAGACATACTCCAAAAAGGCCATACCTCCTAATATTGCCACCCTGTATGGGTCAAGCATCAAACTCATGGGTCTATGGTGCCATTCTCATTCAAACTACCACATATGTAATAAGGGGCAATAGACATTGGCTCCATCTAGCTACAAAGACTTGATGACTTACTGTCATCTTCATCTACACATTCTTGTCCAATATATGGAGAATCAGCTTGAGTTGATGTCTCCCTCCTTCCCTCCTTTCCTCCCTCCCTCCCTCCCTTCCTCCCTCCCTCTCCTTCTTCCCCCTCTCTCTGTCTCTGCCTCTGTCTGTCTGTCTGTCTGTCTTTCTGAGTCTTTCTGTTCATATCCTCCTGCCCTTGGAAAAAAGCAAAGAGAAATGAATATAATAAATAATATATTGTATTAGTTGATTTTAGCTTATTGACATACAGAGTAAGTATAAAATTCTCTACCTGATATTTTATAGAACTCAGAAGACCTGAGGGTGAATGTGAACCTACCTGGTAGGACTTTAAATCTGGTAACTAAGAAGCCTGTCACCATGATGACACAGAGGCATCAGGGTCTAGTAACTATGTAAATTAGCTACAGAGAGTTTTACATTAACATGCACCAATGGCAGAAAACTGGTTCAATGTGGATAGGACAAACTTCCTAGAAATTACAGTGTGTACATGTAGGCATAGAAATACAAACTTTCCCTGAACTGAGGCAAATTACAGTTCGGGTGTCATGATTACTTTGAATATGACCCAAGATAGAAAAATAAAATGCAAATTTCAGAAAACACTATGTAGTTTATAATGCCTAATATGATGTGCATTGTTTTCAAAATTCTTACCCTTAACTCAGCGACTAATCTTCTGGTTGTTGGATATTAGCGTTATTCCACAGTATTCATTCTTTGTACATAGTTGAAAAGTTAGTATTTCTCAAACTTCAGTTTCTATCTTCCTCACTGGAATTTAGTAGCTGTCTACTCACATACTTGATTCCTTCTGAAATAGCTGTCTCTCTATTAAGTGCTTCACATTTTGCTTCTGCTTGAACTTGTCTCTCTAAGACTCACGAAGGCTCAATATTTTATCCCATGTAAGGGACATATGGCATAGCCTATGTCACCTAATAGATATTAACAACATTTTAATAAATTTTCAAAACCCAAATCACAAAGTGAACTTGCCTATATGTGTGTATGTATGTGTGTGTGTATATGTGTGTGTATGCATATATATGTGTATTTGTGTGTGTATGTGTGTGTGTACTGGGTTATAATTCATTACTATAGCATGTATGTAGCATGCACAAGAACACATCTGTAAACTCCACCAGAGAAACCAGCAACAAAACCACCTATAATCTAGAATTTAGGGAAAAAAATGTGTTATGAGTAAAATTGGGAGAAAGTATTGAATAATTAATGACGCACATATAAAACCCCTAAAAATTAGCAAGAAGATAAATAAAATGATATAGTAAAAAGGGAGGCCCTTTGTACTTCATTATGCACGTACATGAAATGTGTGACAGATGCTCAGTCTTATTGTTAGTGAAGAAATAAAAATGCAAATATCAGTACTTATTTGTACTCTACACCCCTCATGGCTATACAGGATCCTTTTGAATATTGAGCCCTTGTGTGCTAGAAGAGTTAATCAAGTTCCTGAGAGAATTATTAACTTTAGGAAGTACAGTTAGATACTTCATTTCAATACTTTTCATGGGACATCTATAAATTTGTTTCCCAAGCATCATTTCACCTTTCAGGTGATTGAGAACTTAGACAAAGAGGGCAATGATTATTCAGGTTCTTAAAATTCTTCTTCTCCAGGAAAAAAAATAATCATAACTTCATCAAGTTTTAGGAAGAAGCAATTTAGACAGATCCAGAGTATAGAACCTAGAGTATACCCAGATGTACACAACCAGCCCATATATAAATACATACTGTGAAACGGCATAATCTATCTTTTAAAATACACTATCAGAGATATAGTTGAAAAAATTGCCAGCTGTTAAAATTCCAGATTGAGAATATTTTCGTATTTAAATACATTGACTCATACTTAGCTGTTGATTTAGAACTATCAGATTCAGCCACATTTTAGCATTCAAAAGTTTCTGATTGACATGTGCTGTAGTTTTTTTCTTTTATAAACATCTAACTGCACATTCATCCATCACAGGAGAAAGAAAATATGGGTTTCAATTTTGTCACAACTGTCTTGTGTGTGATAACAGAACTCTTTCTTCTATATTTCCCCTACATATCACAGAAATTCTTCTCAAAATTTCTTTGGGTGGATCATAGAACAAGACTCTGTTTTTCTCACTATTTTCCCTCTTTTATTTCTTATAATAGGGTTGATGAGAATATTTCATAGATTAGGAATTATTTGCAAATTTCCATTGGGAATATCAGCCCTATTGAATTTATAGAAATATTCTGATATAATTTTGGATGCATCCAGAAGTGTTTTAGCTCTCACACAAACACAAAGAATTTATGAAATAGATTATACAGAAACACAGTTTATATGATGAAAACAAAAAGTGTTATTTCTTAAAAGAGACATGAAAATGATATTTAGTAACTCAGGTCATGGAAGAGTAAGTTACATGGGCATTGATAAAAAAATTAATGCTTATCTGTGCTTCAAATAAAAATTCATCAAATAACAAACATGACATATGGTTGACTTTCTAGCAATATATAATATTATGGAAACATTTTTTAAAGTATAATATACAAAAATAGAAAAAATAATTGAACTTTGAATTTAGGTGTTTTGAACATTATTAGCCCCAGATATTTAGAGCAAAATATTGAAGTTAATATGTTTTAAACTTGGATACTAAAATAAACTCTATAATTTTATTGTCATGATAAACAAAACCTGATAAAGGATGTATTATTCCTTGAAAGCAACTCTCAGAATAGAAAACAGGCAAAACTTCCTTTGGACTTTTACTGTCATCTTTAGGAGACTTAAAAGCATGTTTTTGTTAAAACGGTGTTAATGTTTTGTCTAACTTGTTATCAAAAATAAAATCACTACAATTTGTGTTCATTTGGTACAAATGCAGGAATATATCTAAAGTGTTTCCCAGCACTTGTGGATTTCATCCCATCTAATTTAAAATGTTTAGAACCATTTCAAAACACAGTGTAGTACAACTACGGAGGTGGATGGGGATTCTTGCTTTAAAACCCGATAATCTAATTTCTACACTTGCGACACACATGATGGAGGGAGAGAAACATTTCCTGCAGGTTTTTTCTGGTGTCATGACATAGCTTGTTCACCATGATTTCCCACATAAAAGAATGAATGAATGAATGAATGAATGAATGAATAAAGAAAATATCACTTTCCAAAAATGCATTATGAAACGCACCAACCTCTGTGAAAACATACACACGCCCTTGAGAATGGAAAAGCCTTAAGGCATGAGCACCACTCACCGAACTCTAAGTGTCTACAGATGGTAACTTATGTAAATGTTATATATCACTACTTTTATAATAGAAAGTTAAACATTTTTCTAGGTAATCCAAAAGGAAGTATCACCGACATTTTCATGTGCGTGCATCTCATTTGGATAATTTCTCTCTCCCTCTCACCCTACTTCTCTTCTTATCCTTCCCTTCCTCTATTCCATTCTCAATTTATATACATTTTGAGAAAACCCCAGAAAATGGAAATTTATTGGTGAATTATTTGAAAGGCATGTTTTGCTTAAGACATACTATGCCCATAAGACAGTCAAAATCTCCCAATTTCTGAATGTCCTCTCCACTTCAAAAAGCACCAACTCTCTGAAATGAACTTTAGTGTACCTATTTTAATATTTGCTGCTGCCTCCAAGCTAGCTCCAGGTTATTTTAGGTACTGGAAGCAGCACTAATTTTCAAAATCTTTCCATGACTATTTCATAGGTAAAATTTTGCAGACAGCAGACTCCAGCCAAAGGCAACTTTTTAAGATGGCAAGAAAGTCTCTTCAAGGAAAATAAGCTATCAAGGCATCACATGGAAATGTACCTTGTTTAACAACTTTTACAACTAGTTGATCGATTGTACTACTGTTTGTCTTTTATGAAAAGAGAAAAATAAAAATAATGACACATTGGAATGGGATTTATACTTAAGTCCATAAAACCAAATATCGTTTTATGGAAAATTCATCCTTGAATTATTTTTCAAGTCCAGATGTCTCAAATTCTGATAATTTGTCAAGTAGTATTTAAAACTGAACTTGGAAAATGTGACTGGTCATTCCCATTAAGCAATTCCCTTCCAATCTGTTTAAAATCTGCGTCAAACCTCAGTCAGCAGTTGGATAGTTAGATGTCACTGCAATCTAAGAACTTCGTGAAGCAATTTGTATTACTATATATTTAGTAGTCTGGCTGATGTTCTTTGATTTCGCAGTGAGAGAGAAGTAGAAAGTGAAAAGTCATATACAAGAGAATTCAATAAAAATTGTCATCAGCTGGAATCCACAGTGGAAAATGTAACCATTCTTAGATATTCAGTGGCTAGATCTGGGCTAGGCTTATTTTTCTCCAATATAGTAGATCTTTAGGGAAGTATATTTCTGTGTAAAGAATGAAAAAAAAAGATATATGTGTACTAATTTTCAATAAAATAGACAAAGCAAGAAACCTAAAACTCTACAACCAATCAGTTGTACTAGTCAGAATGTTAGCAAGCATGACAGAAAAGGTATGTTTTTAATGTAGAGGAGTAAGATAGATGCTTAATGGCTTGCTGCACACAGCTTGCTTAGCCTGCTGTCTTATACCATCTAAGATCACCAGCCCAAGCATTGGTTAATTGGGCCCATCCCATACCAATCATTAGTCAAGAAAATCCTCCTCAGATTTCCCACAGGTGTGTTCTTATTTGAGGGTTCCTCTTCCAGATTGAATCTAGTTTATGTCAGGTTGACATAAGAACAAATAGCACAGGAATGGTTTTTTCTAATTTCAAGATCTGGTCCATCACTGTAGGCATGTGTCAGTGATAGGTTTTGAAGAAGCCAGTCACATTACACTCACAGCCCTGAGCCTAGGGAAGTAGATGCAAGCATGACTATTGCCCAGCTTTTATATAACCAATTAAGGTTTTCACCGGTTATATTGATGGAAAAACATCCTAGGAAGAGTTGTTATGTCTTCCTACATCAACTAACTGTAGCCATTACCCTGCTGATATGTTCAATGGCCAACCCAGTAGAGATAGTCTCTTACTGAAATTCTCTTTCCGGGTTGTTATAGGATAGATTATGTTGGCAATTAAAGATCATTATCATGAGTAGATTTTTCATGCTCCTTTAAAACATTCTTCAAATATAACACATTGCTAACATGATTTTAAAGCCAAAGTTTTTTTTCTAGACACAAACAAACAAAAAACGTTGTCACAATTCTTTTCAATTTTTTTTTTTTGTAGGTAAAAAATATATAAGATCTGAACATTTTGGCAAACTAAAGATTGGAATTTTATCAAAGTTCTTTATGACAGCTGATATATACTGATGAATAGTAGTCACCTGAAATGTCACCATTGCTTTGGTATTAAACTATCGACTTAAATGAACTTATATAAAGACCAAACCAAAAATTTTCAGAAATAGAGAAAACCTTTAATATGACCACCTCATTAATGTTAAAGCAACACTAAAATAAAAACTAAGAGCAATAATGAGATCATGATAAACTAAAGTAATTTACCTTCTATAGGAAACAATAATGTACATTAGAATAGATTTTTTTTTTATCTCAAACTAGAAATACCAAAATAAACATAGGTGAGGGGACTGGAGAGATGGCCCATCAGTTTGGACCTCTTACTGTGCTTGCCTATCCCTATGTCTGTTTAACAGAAACCAATCTTGTGTTTCACGTCCACATGTAACTCTAGGTTCAGAGGCCTCAAGGCTTGTTCTGGTCTAAAAAGCACCTGCAATCACATGGACATAGCAGCACACAGATATATACACACACGCATATATATACATATGAACGTGTACATGCACTGCATGTGCATGCCCACATTCACGTTCACATACACATTCACATACACACACATAAACTTATATACATATACATGATTAAATAAAACAAATCTTAAAAATGGATAATACAGTCCACCGAGGCTGCCTATTTATAAGACCTATGACTATTTGGGCTTATGCTCCGGTGCCATTCCCTTCCCCACATCCTGCCTTTTTGTGTTTATAATCCCTGTGTAAATAAGTAAATTATGATGTGATTTATATAACTAAATAAATTTTTAAAAAATGGATAATACACCTGAGGTACCAAAATAAAATACCTATGAAATATGTCATTATGATTACCTTAAATTTGTCTTCCTTATTCATGGATCTCTTCTACAGTCAGGATACTGATTTTTCTTTCTACCGTTACACTTCACTAGGCTCAAAACTATTGAGGCTTGCATTGAATTTTGTACAACGAAATTAGAAGAATTTCTTTTAATTTTTTATTGTATATTTTCTTTATTTACATTTCAAATGTTATCCCCTTTTCCCAGTTCCCTTCCACAAAATTCCTTATGCCATCCTGTCTCCCCTTCTTCTATGAGGGTATTCCCCCACAAAACCACCCACTCCTGCCTCCCTGAATTCGAATTCCCCTACACTGGGGCATCAAGCCTTCGCAGAACCAAGGGATGCTCCTCCCATTGATGCCCTACAAGGCTATCCTCTGCTACATATGCGGTTGGAGCCACGGATCCCTCCATGTGTGCTCTTTGGTTGGGGGCTTAGTCCCTGGGACCTCTGGAGGGTCTGGTTGGTTACTGTTGTTGTTCTTCCTATGGGGTTGAAAACCCCTTCAGCTCATTCAGTCCTTTCTCTGACTCCTCCATTGGGGATCCTGTGCTCAGTCCGATGGTTGACTGCAAGAATCCCCTCTGTATTTGTCAGGCCCTGGCAGCACCTCTCAGGAGACAGCTATATCAGGCTTCTGTCAGCATGCACTTCTTGGCATCCACAATTGTGTCTGGGTTTGGTGACTGTATATGGAATCTTATACTCTTTGATCTGTTTAGATAACTCTAATTTGTTATTCCTTAGAGATAGGTTTGTGGGTGACACACTGTCTTTGTTTTCCTTCATTTGAAAATGTTTTATATCTCTTTAACCTCTGAAAGATATGGTTACTAAACATAGAATTCAGATTTCAGACTTTTGCTTTCAGGACTTCAAACATATTTTATGCTATTTCTTTGTTTTGCAATAAAATCTACTGTCATTTGTATGACAGTGTTTGTAATCGTAACAATGTTTATAAAGCAGGAATTGTAAAGAGAAACACATGGGAATATGCTTTCTTAGCTGTCATCAAATTTACACACATACACACCACACATACACACACATGAGAGAGAAAAAGAGAGAGAGAGGGGGGGGGAATGAATGCATACAGTTCATATGAGCCTATAATAATATTATATTGGCAACAAAAAATTCAAGTGAAATATTCCAGAAATAATTTCCTTATTAAATTCCCATTGGTTTAAGTGTTAAGAGAAAAAAAATGCTGTAAGGGTTATTTTCAATGTTCTCTTTACATGTATAAATTGTATACCATTTTTCATTCTTTTGTTTCTGGATTATGCTTATTGTCTTAGTCTATGATAGATAAACCCCCATCTCATACATTTATTTTTATGTTGTTGAAGACTTCAGTAGAAACAATGCTTCAGAGAATATTTGATTCTAGAAAGTAATCCAGGTTAAAAACTTGATAATGCATCATCAAAGAGAACTGATGCTATCATCAAGAGCAAGCATAAAGAAATGGAAAAAGACACAATTCTTCCATTTACAGTTTTACTTGATGTCAATGAGTGATGATTGTTTTCGATGGCTAATGTGTTTCAATTCGTGGTTCTCAAATGTTATTACTATTGGCATGATTACATAGCTGGAGCAAGTATTCACTGAGGCTAGACATTGAGGCCTTATAGCTCATTCTCTGTTCCTAATTCTGATTCAAAATGAATATCCATTCTATTGCTAAAGCTGCCAAATTATCTTGCCCACGATGGGGTATGTCCTCCTGGTGCCACAAGCCCAAATAAGCCCTTCCTTTTCCAATTTCTTTTGTTATGTAGTTGGTAGCAGCAATAAGGACAATAACTAATAGAAATCCTTGGTAATGTAAATGTAATCATTGTTGTAGTTAGCATGAGCACATGGAGACCTCAAGGTATAGAAGGTGTCAAAAGCATCATTGATGGGTAGATGGATAGATAGATGGCAAGTCGATATGTATATACATACATGCATATATACATGCAAACATACATACTACATACATACATACATATTGTGATATGTTGTTTTCCATTGTTAATTTAACTTGATTTAGATTCAAAATGGCTATACAACTCTGTATATATTGTGAAGGGTACCTCTAGAGACTGAGAAAAGATAAACCACCTAGGAAATACCATCTCAGCGATCGAGATCCAGGACTGAACAGAAAGGAGAAAGTGAGCTAAGCTCCAACATTCATCTCTTTGCTTTCTGACTATAGCCGTAATGCTGCACACTCCATCAGGGATGGCCTACACTCCCTGACATGCTGCAGTGTAGTTTCTGTGACTCAATCCTTCACAGCACTAGTACTTTAGAGAAGAATATTGCCACATCAATGAGAATAATAACAAACACCACACACTAACACACACACATAAACTATATATATCTACATATATATATATATATATATATATATATATACACATATATATATATGAATGTATGTATATACATATATATATGAATAAGCTTAATTATTGTAGACATTACAGAAGCTTGAATTAACATATCCTACAATAGCATATTGTCCAGATTTCAGGCATAAAAAATAGCAAATTGACCAATGTAGGGACAGTTCTGATATTAAGATCCTGTTCCCTAATTGGTTCTTGATCTCTCCGTAAAGAAAGCCATGGGCTAATTGCTAGGCAGAAGGGATAGGTGGGATTTCCAGGTCCCTCGAGGCAAGCAGAGAGATGCAAGGGAGGAGAGACAGAGTTTGCCAGGATTCTGATGAAGAAAAGTTGACCTGCCATGTGAGATCTCAAAACAGAGTAGTCACACAGGCCTCTCCTACAGGCTGGTAGTCACGGGAGTTTAGCAAATAAAGTTTATGGCAGGTAGCAGGAGCAGAGCTAAGAGTATTGATAAGCACATGATTGATAAGGGCATGCTTTTCCAGGAATTCTGTCAATAAGGCAAGTTGAAAAGGAACAACTGTGTGTGTGTCTTTTATCCATGGATTCAAGGGAAGTTGGGTGGTGATTGGTAGCACAGCCACTTCCTGGAGCCAAGGCAGGATAATGAAATGCTACACACAACAGACAAAAATGCCTACGGAATCAATAAGATTATAATTCTAATAATTCTCATTCTTGAATGATAAATAGCAGAAAATATTATAAGATATAAATTATATTACCTATGTACTCTTTCAGCAGCATGTAATTTTCATCACACAGTCTCAGGTATGATGTCAAATAATAAATCATTATTTCATAGCATAGAGAGAGCATTGATGACTACATTATTCTTTATGGCATTTTCATTCTGCCCCACTGATTGGCAACAAGATAACTACTTAGCTATACAGCCTAGTTAAAAAAAGCCTTTCATTTGTTTTTCTTTAAGATGTTCATAAATATTATTTATTTATTGTGTATAGAAGCATTTTTCCTGTTGTATTGCATTAGTGTACTGACTGCTTGTGTATATGAGCTTCTGATATTTCTGAATTATATATCTTGAACATATATTGAAATATAGCACTTAATAATACTGTTTTGTGCTTTAAACTTTTTAATTTTTATTTTATTTATATTTTGTCTCTTTTTATTCTACCAGAACTTTGTGTATACATTATTCAAGTTTAGTGTTTTTATAGTATATCTGGAGGCAGGTATATGGGAAAGTCTAGAGAGAGAAAAGAGAAGCAATAAATGATGCAATTGTATTATAATGTCATTTTTTTTTATGTAAGCAGAAAGCATTATTAATTCATAGCCAATAACTGCATCCTTCATTGAAGAGAAAGATATTCTATTTCCTATGTACCAAGTTAGAGTAACTTTATTTGTAAATTAAAAGATTGCTTTAAGACCATGCCAAGTTAGTATCCTGAAGTGAGACTTCATTTTTAAATTCTTCATGTGGCTTTGAACTACCAGAGCATCTGTCAGCTCTTTTATATTATAAAGCAAGAGGGATTTTAAAACTGAAGAAACAACTGATGTATGTCTGGAAGAGAGAGAGATCAGTTAATTGAATGGAGGGTTGAATTCTCTCAGTGGCTTTCCTTCTCTGGGCACCATTTGATTATTATTATTTTTTGAGCAAACAGATTATCCACCATTAAGTGTAAAATCAACAGGAGAATAACAGGGTTTTAAGAAAAGGCAGGAAAATTGGATGAATGACATGTTTTGATTTGCTCAGGAAAAGAACTTGTCCCAGAAGGCAGAATGGAATTCATGATGTTGAGTAATGTTATAATATTTTCTTTGTGAAGCACATATAGAAGAATTTGCTGGTGGATAGGAATACAGAGAACTAACTATAGACATTATATTATTTTCAGCGTTGTGATATGTGTGTGCATATCTTATGTGCATGCAAATTAGTGAATTGTGAAAAACTGAAATTAGAACAGCCCTATAATTGCCAAACAGTCCTGTTCAATTTTCATCCATGAGTTTCTTTAATCTACATGGTGCCCAATTATATAATCCCACTTTTATAGCTGGAAAAATAGGAAATTCTAATAGATGAACTCCATGCTTATGTAGTGTAGATGCTGAGACAATGGCACAAAAACTATCTTAGTCCAATACTATGTACTCTGTAAAATGAAGACCAAAACCTGGGTGGAATAAGATTCCCAAAATTTTATATTCTATTTATTGAATTTTCCAACATATTTATTTAACTGCTGTTTAAGAAAATAAGAGCTATTTTTATCCAAAGTAGAAATTTTAATTTTTAAAACTTTAAAAATATTTTATTTTGTAAAATATGTAGACCTTTATAAGTACCCCCAAGTAATTCTTTTAAAATGGTATTATGATTATATGTAATATTCCATATTGCAAATTGTACAAGAGTGATTCACAGTATAAAATACTCAAAGGTGTAGGAAGCGGTTCTTCCCGCCGTCAGGATGACGGTTGGCATGTAGCCAGCTAGTTTGAGTAGGCACTGTGGCTGTGGCTCATTGTAGAGAGAAGGTTCGTGCTTCCAGGTGTGGCTACTCGATTAGTCCACCTCGCATCACAGGAACAGCCAATTAACAGTGACAGCATGGCAGCTGCTGATGGGATTAAGGCAATGTATATAAAGGTGGCTGGGGCAGTAGCCGGGAGAATTGGAAGGAGGATTGAAGGAAAAGAAGGAGGGCATTCAAGGGGCTGGAGGAAGAAGAAGGTAGAAGCAAGCATGCTGTAACAAGGAACCTGAATAAAGCTGCTTTAAGAAGAACACGGTTGTAGCTTGCCTTTTATTCCATGGGACGGAGCAGAGGGCAAGTCACACAAAGGCCTTTATAAATCTCCATTTTGTTCAGGTATTATTTTCAGCTACCTTACAGGTTTAGTTTTGTGAGAAATTTTACCATTTGTATAAGATTTTGTCTGTACCTCTCAATTCTATTGTCAAAGCTTGTACTATGTGTCTTTATGGCAAAATGCCCCAAGTAAGGCACTCTGAATCATTGGTTTTATCTCATATTATTTCTTTTTCAAGAATGAACAACTCATGTTGTTTATTCAGCAGAAGATATGCTAGGTACAAGGAAGGAAATGGAAGGAAGAGGTGAGATGAAGCAAACATATTATTTGTATATGAAAATTTCAAAATAACCTTCTCATTTTCATAATTATTGCCAAATTGCCATATGCTACTATTTTGTGGACATATTGAGTAAAGACTAAGTAAATATCTGTTGAGATTATCTTCTAGATTCAGACTGTAAAACATTTCTTTTGCAATGCAGGTTTCTGCACAATAATTTCTTATAAGTTTTTGACTGTAAATCTCAGGTTTTGTTGGCTAATGTTTTAAATAGAAGCTAATTCATAATTAAACATTTATTTTTAGAAACAATGTTTCTATAAAGGTATTACTTGGTAATTTATTAGGAACTATTATAAGAAGAGCACTAGAAAATGAGTATAATTTAAGGTACTATTCTACCCATCAGGGTGTTTAAAGGTACCAATTTCCCTAGTGCTTGGGCCACATGGGCAGGGTGGCCAGAAATCGAAAGCAAGTTGGAACTGAATAAAACCATAAACCATGAGAAAACTTTAGGGAAAAAAAAAAAGCTACTGAAGGAACAAGAACAACAAAGTTTATTCAAACACTTCTCAGAGGATTTTAAAATAGTGTTCTTTAAGTACTTATGATAATATTTAGTGCCAATAGGACTGAGGAATTAATTTCCATTTGTCTTCCATCCTTCATCAACTTTAACCAGATATACATTATACCCAGAGTTCATTTTGGTTTGCTTTCAACACTCTACCTTTAAAATAGCAAAACTTCCATCAGAGATTCCATCACCAAATCCCACCTCTAGGTGAGAAGCTCTAGATGGTTACTAGTTGCTGGGGAGGGAGGAGTCAGATTTCTTCAGGAATGCTGTCACTGCTAGGTTGTCCTTGCTCCAGCAGATGGCCTTCATCTGTGTGCATACTAATAGCACTGAGATGACTCATCTGGCTAAAACTAAGAGCCCATGAATCTAGTAGGATGTGTTAGGAGATTATTTTGGATTGGTGTGAGTGGAGAGTTGATCTTATCAAAACACATTGTAGGATAGTCTAAACTGTATTATAAAAATTACCAATTCTAAGTTGGGGATAAATTTCAGTAAAATACAAATATGTTTTCCCATCTTATAGAATTCTTTAAATAAATATTTATGACAACAATATTTTTGGCACCAATCATCTGATTGTCTAATTACAAAGACAAGGAGAGAAGAAGTATAAATTCAGACTCCCATCAATGCTTTTGTATTTTATTTAAATTCTACAGACACTAATTATTTTGAGACCTTAACCCATTAAAGTATTTTTAAGAAATTATCCTATAACACTGTTTTTCTTAGATTCAAGATTAACATAGTTTACAGTTTAATTGATATGTTTCTTTTCCTTTTACTGCCCTTTTCAAAAACAAACAGTGTTACAGATTTCTAAATTATTTATACAATGGTAGCCGGTGATTGTTTTCAATTTTTTTCCTTGTCTGAAATGCAAATAGTGTCACTTTTGAGTACTACAACCTAGTCTTAGACTTTGAAGATATCTTTGTTGGCACAGAGTAGAAAATTATTTTAATTCTTCCATTATTCTGCAACTTGATTACATATCAATGAGGAAATCAAAATGTGAATACAAATAAAGGAGATTTAGAAGATATATACCCCCACAATCTTAAAATTTTTACATTTCGACCATAACAATACTACTGTTTCCATTTGGTATATAAAAGTTATAATTATGTAGCCAGAGAAACAGCTCATTTTGGAAAGTGTCTGCCTGTACAGTAGGAAGACCAGTGTTTCACACTTAGAATCCATACTGAAAATGTCCAGCTAGATAGTTGTAGGACCCCGAAGGCTGCTATGTCCTGACTGAGACTTTCTGTGTGCTGTTGTCAAGTAAGTAACATTTTGTGGTTTCTCTAGGATCAAAACATCTTGACTAAGGCATGGTGCCCCAGGAAGAGAATTTACACTTGACATCTTATTGTCCCCCAGTTGAGTTCCCGTTTTTTCCTGAGTTTATAATTTTCCTTCCCTGGCTTGGTATATATATATTAAACCTGCCCAGTAAAGGCATTGGCATTCTCTCACAGTGGATGAGTCTGAGTCTTTCTTTAATCCCCTAGGCCTACGCCAGAGATACGTGGGATATGTTCCCCTTGATGGATTAGAGCAATTCATCAGTTTCTGTTTTCTTGATGTTAGTTTCTTCAATGCTAATGTTAGCACATGCCTATCAGTATTCTTAGACAGATTGTAAAGTGAAAAACAAACATAAATGGCTTTAGAGACTAGAGCTGACTTCTATGTGGACTATCTAGTCAACAGACTTAAAGCTTAGTCATCTCCTACGGCCATTAGTGCTTTATGTAGGTGCAGCCACTATCCAGTGATCACTTACTCTAAAGCAGTAGACAATTGGGCCTAGGTAGCCTCCTGTCTGCTTTTGTATACAAAACATAAATAGAATATAGCAAATGAGAGAAAACAGCCCCACAGCTGGAAGGCAACTTTAAAGAAAAATGATGTTCATAGCTATCCTGCCAGTAGCTGGCAAAGCACTTTTTATAAAACATATTTAATGTTTACAGCCACTCGGAGGCTGGGGAAGGAGTAATACTTTGAAAATACATTTAATGTATTTTTACCACACTGTGGCCGAGAAGCAACTCCTGCTAAAATATATTTAATGCTTAGAGTCATTTGGCAGTTTAGGAAAAAAGAAACTTCTTGTTAATTTTTAACATTTATTGCTGATCAGTGACTGTGAGAATGAGTACCACTGTGGTATGCTGTATGTTTAGGGACACATTGTGCTGCCAGCAAAACAATCCGTACATTTCTCTCAAGGCTACTCCAAAACTGTCAACCGCATTAGCTTTTCAATTGCGCCACTAATAAGAAAGCAGATTTCAAACACAGGGATAAAATGTTCCTTTAACACACAGTCATAACATCCTATGGCCCTGGAAATAACCCTGCCATACAGTATGCTGGAGACACTTTACAGCTGACACAGGAGAGATCATCAGGCCCAGCTCAATTTCAGCAAATGTGTTAAGGCCACTCGACAGATTGGGAAGTGTAAGTATAATCTGATAATTGGTGTTTTCTACAAATCAACAGCTTGTCTCCACACATTAAAGTGCAGGAGCCCTCTACACCAAAGGAAATGTAAATTGAAGCAAAAAGTCTATTTTGTTTTTAAATAAACATGGCTTAGATTACAGAAAGGGGAAAAAAAATAGAGTTCTCTTTGTTGGGGGGCATGGAGAACAAGCTGGTTGAAAAAAAATAAACCAGAGAGAGAGAGAGAGAGAGAGAGAGGAGAGAGAGAGAGAGAGAATGATAAATATAAATAGCCAGGAGTTCTGTAATCAACACCTTCTCTAGTAGTCTCGAGAGAATGAGCAAAAATTATTAGTAGTACCCTTCTTCACTTAAAATGCATTAGGCAGGCATGGCCTAAGTTTTACACATATTTTTATTTTCTATTTCTAATAACCTTGAGAATAAAGTGTTATTATTCCTTAGTTGCAATTGGGAGAATCAAAACAAAACCAAGCTGTGTAATCTTTACAGATATACACCTCTGGGGAATAGTAGGGGGATTCCTTAAAGGATGAAGGACATCTGACTCTCAACAGTTTAAATATCAACATTGTAAAACAACATGATATAGTATATAACAGGAACTACAATGCAGACAGAGGGAGAAAGAGCCTAAAGTATTGATGGAACAATTATACTTACTCCCCATATCAACCTAATCAGCTCACCAAAGAGATTGATTTTTAGTCCTCCATACTGTGCTTTGTTCTGTTGTTTTTTTCAGCAGATATAACAACAAAATGTATTTTCTATCCTTCTCATCATTGTATCTTAGATATACCTGGACTTGGATCGTGGACTTAGTGTTACTGATTCCCACAACTAAATCTTGGTCACTTGTTGACACATGGACTTGAGTTTCCTAACTTAGGACACATGCTTTACAAGAATGAGATATTGAGTGTCTTAGAAGAGGCTAAAATATATACCAGGGCACAGAACAGGAAGGGGGCAAAAGATCTAGATCACAGAGTATAGATTATGGGAAATTCACTGGAAAGAGTTTTATAGTGATTCTGAGCTGACATATCCCCTTCCCTGAATAAAGACTGGCTTTATTATAACAATTAGAATCATGGACAAGTGATGGAAAGCTTTGGTTGATGCAGCAGCAATTGAGGGCTGGCAGTTGTAAAGAGTATATTATCACCAATAAACCTTTTGTTCAGAGGACTTGTCAATGGCCAGCTTCGCCACCTCACGGTAAACTGAGCAGGCTGATATGAAGTCAGCTATTGATTATTCAGAAGACTTTTATCTGGGGAATAAAGCTTGATTCACTGGGTCAGCACTCCTTGTTACCAGTGAGAAATTCTCTGGATACTTTTAACTTCACTGGGGTTGTGTTTTGTGCATGACTAGAGCAAAGCTCCTATGAGTAGGTTCCAACAAACTTCATTATACATACATATATGCACATACAAACATGGAGGATGGAGCAAACTCCGATGAGCTGACTCTAACTACTTTACTTTTTTCTCTTAGCCTTTTCATACCAACTAATACAAAGTACTCTATGTAAAAAAAAAAAAAAAAATTATCTCATAGCCATGGCCTAACTATTTTCTATAAAAAATTACCCTAAAAACATATTAAAAAAATAAAATCATTATACAAAAGCAAATTAAAACAAGATTATCGATTATGTATTCTTATTTTGAAACTCATACTTCATTAAACACTTCCCGCCTATCTTTCTCTCCTCAAGTTTGTATTAACCCCAAAGCAATGACTTTAGTCATTGATTAACAGAGTTTAAGCAAGCCAGTCTGTAATAGCAAGTTTTTCACTATGCTTAAGTGATAACAATTTGTATTTATCAAGAAAGAGATCATCATCGATTTTAAGTCTTGAGTTTGAGGACTCGTTCAGATAAATTTTCTAATCATCTATTCTGTATTCTTACACGCATAATAGAATTAGTTACCCTTTATTCATAACCCTGTCTTTTCATGGTGGACACAAAAACCGACGGCCACATTCCTAGATCACAAGATCCAGGAACTTAGACCCAACCTAGAATGAATGTATTCATTGATCATTAATTTGTCCTAAGGCTGTTTTTCTCTCCCAAGTGCAATTCCACGCTTGTGAGGCATGAAAGCTCACTGAACTCCTTTTCTAACCTATCCAGCTCTCTCGATTCTACAAGGAAAGGGGAATACTCTGCTTTTAATTCTAACTTTATTATATGTTTATGGAAAACAACATAAACCATCTTCTTAAACTTTCTATCATCTACCTTACCTTCCTGTAACTATTTAAATCAAATCACAAATTCCATAAAATCATTAAATCATATAAACAATATTATATTATGAAAGATCATCTTCATGTTTATCTGGAGGAAATTTGCCAGATAGAGTGAGCTGTCACACAGGAGGTAATGACACCAGGCTCTAGGCAGTGAGATATCCCCACTTTCAATCATACAGTCTCAGATATATAAGGAATATGGCAATGACAAACATAAGAAGCCACAACAGCAGCAAGAAGCAATCATGGGACATGCTACTCTAGGGTACACTTATTGAAGCTGGGCAAAAATGTGTGCCTGTACCCTCTGCAGAAAACTCACTTATTCACTGCAGTTCTCTCTGTGCCTGCACAGCATCTGCCAAACACCGTTAGCTCATCTCCTTAGGGAGATGGCTCAATGTATAGAACTGCTTGTCATACAAGTAAAATGACCAGAGTTCAAATTCCAGAACCTGTGTAAAATCAAAAAAGTATACCATTTCTAAAATACTTGTGTTTCAATAAAGAGATAGGATACAGAGGCAGAAGGATTCCAGAAAGTCCACGGATCAGATAGCCAGATTTAAACAGTTATAAAATAAAAATTGGTCTTGTGTCAAACAAGATACATGACAATGACTGACACCTGACGATTTCCTATGACTTTTATATGAGTCCTGTGGTATACCTTGGATAACACACATGGTCCCTCATCCCACATAAACACATACACACATACAGATAGAGGTGGGGGGAAGGGGAGAGAGAGAGATACAACACACAGAAAGGATAGAAAGACAATTTGTACTTTATAAAACCATATAAATCCAAAATATCTTAAAAATGTTTTCATAGAGAAAATTTGACCAAGTTTTACCATAAAGAAATCCAAAAATGTCCTTCTTAATTGAAAAAAGATAGTAGCACAAAATACATGTTTATATATATTTAAAATATTAAATCTATTGTGTGATTAGGAACAATAATAAAATTTGTATTGATACCACCGATAAAGCTTGAATGAATTCTGAGCATTAGAATCTAAATTCCTGAGTTTAAAATTTGTATTTCGGTTATATAGTAAAAATGCCTCAATAGTTATGAAAACAAATAAACAAACTACAAAACATACAATGGATTTTTGCACTGAGCTTCTGAGAAGACTTGGGATGGTTCATAGGATAAGAGAATATACCCATTGTAAGGATAAGAGAATATACCCATTGTATTATTTGTAGGTCATTCTCTTTATAGCACTTCCATAACAACCAAAGTATATCTATAGATCACTGTGTTATTCAACAATCATCAGAGAAGCTTCCTCTATCAATAGAGGGTAATTACCACGAGACCCACAACTGTTCAATATGCAGAAAGGAAACTACCTTGAAATACTCAGTCCTGAATTAGATATCTTTATTACACCCTTCTCAATGATTAGGGATCTATGTGGTAGAATGGATTAATGATTGTTAACCATGGAGGTGTGGGGTTTTAGAGAAAGGGCCTTATGGTCTTTCTAGACACATCAAGACTGATGCACATGTGAATGAATTTACAGAGACTCAAATAGCTTTCACAAGGCCTGCACAAGCCCAAGAAAAGAAAAATCAGAGCAGGGAAAAGGGTAAGTGGGCACAAATGCCCATCAGTACCCAAGAAGCTGTATTCAAATGATTGCTGTTCAGGAGGAGGAAATGGGTTTTGTTTAATGAAGTAACATTACATCAACTACAGCTAAGGACAGGACCTATGCTCAGAAATGGTTGTTCAACACTAACTGACTCTATGTTATAAGTAGCATATATTTTTTTAAGAGAAAGAACATGAAATGGATTAGATAGGAATGTGGGCAGAATCTGGAAGGTATTGGGGTATAGGAAAGAATATTATATAATATACTATATGGAATTATTAATTAATAAGTTATAAAAAGATGAAAACACACCCAAAATTTCACTGAATGTTTCTTTTAAATGCCATGCAAAATCAAACAATGAACCTAGGGGATTAAAAATAGAAATATATTTGTCATTTACCTTTGTTGTAAAGTAGTTTCATTTTCTGTAGCTTATTTATTTGAATTTATGGTAATATTATTTGTTTAGGATGAAAAAAAGAACCATATTACTCTGATATGTTTTAAGCAAGAAGCCCCATCATCTAATTATGCATTATATCTAAACATATAGTAATGTAGATTAGAAAATATTATAATAGACTTTCTAAACCTTTAGGACAGTCCTATAATATTGCATATTGAATGTAAATTTGTCAAAAGGAGTTTAATAGTGGCTCAGCAGAAAAAATCAAAATAAGCAGCTGTGAATAACTTTAACCTCATTTCTATCTCCTTATTCATAGGAGTTACTAGGATTTCATGCAACAGGAAGAGAGTTTTGTGATAGTTAAATATTAAGAGTGACAACTCTCTCTAGTGAGTTCACCTGTTACCTAACAACTGTTTAAGTACTCATAAAACAAAGTCCTTAATTATTGATTCATAATTAAAAGCTCCTAACACCAATCATAGAGACCTGGTCATTGATAATTTAGCAATCTTTCCAATATGACTAAGCTAAAGGAGAGGGAGAGGATATGAGCTTGAATACAGATTTGAAATTGCAAAACTGTCCGCAGTCTTGAAGAAAGTAACTGAAAATGCATGGTCCCCAGATGCATAATCATCAGATATTAAGGAGGGCACATTATCGTAATTCATTGTGCTCTTCATGGTCTTAAAGAATTAAGAGCACATCCATAAAGTCCAAATTTGTCTCCAAGGAGCTGGGGACTCTCTGGATCAAGAGGCAATTTCCTTAGGTCAAAGTAGAAGCAGTTTGTCTTTGAGCATGTTGCCATGGCAGATTGGATGTAGCAGAAGTTATTACCAGAACAACCTTCCTCTCAAACCATTCATAGAGTCAAGTGGACAATTTTGAATCTCAGGTGTTAAGTGCATTATATTACATTATGGCTGAAATATTAATTTTCCTTGAAATTTCTACTTATCGTTTTTAACATTTTCTGAACTTACATATGTATAGTCCTTGTAATAGTTTCTTTCTATAATTTTCATTGTAGGTTTGTTTGAATATTCTTTCCTATAAAAAATCCATTAGGATTAAATTCCCACTTGCATAATAAACTTTGTTTCAGTACTACAATATTTATTCACCTTATGCTTATGTTATAAATACACTGGCTCTTTAAGTATTTGTGATGTTTTATAATTTTCTTTTTATTTTTAATGTACACATTATATAAAATAATGACTTTCCTTATAACTATTCATCATAACTATTTCCTTATAAATATTATATGGGGCATATACTATATATTATAAGCCAGAGACATTAACATTTATATGTATAACTCAGTTTAGAGGGTTTTTTCCTGTTATTTATTTTTCTCCACTCACAGTAATTGGCAAAAATGTTTTGTGCTCAAAGAACACCTAAATATCTGTATCAACTAAGGACAAACTGATATGGTAGAGCAAAGGCTTTATTGTTAATCAGCTATCCAAAGTGAAAGTGGTTCTTGGCCAGAAATTTTATCATTGAAAGAAAATAGAATGAAATTAAACAAAATAAAAGGAATTGCATGATGCAAAGAAAGCAATGACAAAGATCTGCCCTTAGAATATTAAAACAATGAGCTTTTTCCAAATGGTGATGAGGATCATAGACTGAGTCAAAGCAGTCCATAGAATCAAGGAAGTTCTAGGTTGTGAATGCCATAGAATTATGTTTCAGGTTAATTTGATACCTCCTTTTTACTTATGTAAAGGTAGAAAATCATGCTTGTATATTCAAAGAAGATATAAAATATAAAATTTCCCATGACTTTGAGTTTCAATAAACATTTCTCTGTTATATCTATCTATACTCTCTAGCCATCTGTATTTATATGGTAAGTGATAGGTTCGTAGAATATAGATCGATAGACAGACAAACAGAAATAATAATGAAGGTGTATATTCAAGGTGATACCTAAAGCCACACTTTGAAAAATCTATTGTCATATAGATAAGTTCACCTTCTCTTACTATATTTAATCATGTGTTCATCTAATACGGCAGTCCGGTTTCTTTTTCACTTCCCTGAGCTTCACCTTTGACCCACCGCTCACTCTGCATAGCTGGAGAAGCATGGGCACCAGGGACAACTAGATGAGTCACATTTCTACCCTCAGTCCCTGGACTGCAGCTCTCCCTTGACCTCAATTTCCAGTTAATGGCTTTATTTGCATTCCTGAGGCCTGCCAGAATTTGGAAAACCAGGCAGGTACCTTGCCTGCCAAGTCTCCCTTGGAAATAACTGACAGCAGTGAACTAGGACTTGTCCTGCCACCCTATCCCCTCCACTCCATATTCTGTCCCACAACTCTGCCTACATTCCATTAGACCTGCCTGCTGGTATCACATCAACCAGGTAATACCACTCCCCCAAATCCTCTGCCTACCAATTCTCCCTAAAGCACATCCAACAGCTGTAAAGTGTACCTAGTATCCTGTGCTCTATTTTCTGATCCAAAATATGCCTGTAATCCACTAGGCCTATCTGTACTAGGGAAAATCAGATGAATAAATGCCAACATGAGAACACAATCAACAATTGTGCTAGGACAATTCGCACAACATCAAGTCCTGGATAACCAATTACAAGGTATGTAATAATGTGTTCCTCCAATAAGGAAAAATCAGAGACCAGGATTTTGGTCAAAGCATGAGAAAGTGACCTTAAACCTAATCTTATAAAGATGATAGAGAACTTTGAAGAGGAAATTAATAAATTCTTTAAAGAAATGCAGGAAAATATAATAAGTATAGGAAATGAATAAAATTGTTCAAGACCTGAAAATGGAAATAGAATCAATAAAGAAAACTCAACTTGAATAATTTTGGAGATAGAAAACCTAGGTAAAAAGAACAGGAATTTCAGATGAAATACTCACCAACAGAAGACAAGAGATAGAAGTATCTCAGGAATAGAATATAGGATAGATCTGTCTAAGAAAATGTTAAATCTAAAAATTTCCTGACACAAAACATCCAGGAAATTTGGGACACTATGAAAAGAGAAAACCTAAGAATAATATGAATGGAAAAGTGTTTCCACTTAAAAGCCTAGATAATATTTTCAAGAAAGTCACAGAAGAAAATTCCCCAACCTAAAGAAAGAGATGCCTATAAACATACAAGAAACTTACAGTATGCTAATAGATTGGAGGAAAACCATCCTATGGGGGCCCAGCCTTTCATAGGAGAATGGAATGGGGCAATGGAGGAGACACTCTGTGAGGGCAGTACTGGAAATGGGAGTAGTGTTTGGGATGTAAAAACAAAACAAAACAAAACAAAACAAAAAAAAGCTAGTCAGCACTATTGATCCTCTATATATCTATCCATCCATCCATCCATCCATCCATCCATCATCTATCTATCTATCTATCTATCTATCTATCTATCTATCTATCTATAGCATAGCATTAAAAATCCCACAGTCTTTATTCCAACAGTATAAACAAAATAGTATTCAATATCTGGGACTAAACCATGATCTCCTGGACTCCAAAAGGCTTGACCAACTCCACTTCACTGACTCTCTCTTTCACAGCACATGAAGCTTGTCTCATAGACTAGGCTGGATCCACTTGACAACTACTGTTATCTTTGGTAGACCTACACTCCTGGAATCTTCAGTTTATTGGAATCATCAGTGAACTGGGTTATGTCTTTGCTATGGTCTCTCCTGGCCCCTATGTCATGGACTCTGCCACATGGTACCAAGCCTTGGCTTTTCCCTAATATGAAGCTTCCATTGCAACCCAGCTTGCACATTCTCTGATGGCGTCTCCTAGTATTTCATAGTATCAGGCCACAACATCTTTCTGTCACTCTTTCAGTCCTCCAAATGTCTTGTTAACATCTCCAGAACCACACTTACAAGTTACCAAATCTGCCCATCATCCTGAGATGCAGCTTTGGATTCTTTTAGACCACAGTTGTAGTGTGCCGAGGCTGAGGATTCACTTCCCAAGAGATTACGATCAATGATTCAAGCCTATCCTTAATCACAGCTGAGTTTTCATCCCCAGATGATCAGTACAACAAATGCCCCAGGGAAAACATAAACTTCTCTTCAGTGGTTCTGATCTCTTGTTAATCACAGATGATTCTTCAGTCCCATCAGACCAGATACCACAGATTCAAAATTCAAATATATCACATGAATCACCTTGCTAGAGACCTTTAAGGGACTCTTAAACTTGCAAAACCCTCCAAGCCAGACCTCCATCACCTGAATTGCTCTCAAGATCCTTCTCTCCCAAACTCCCCAAACTTATTAAGTTCTGAATACTGAATAACATTTAGAGTCCAAGGTTTTAGTCACTTCCATGTCTTCCAAAATCAACATGGGTGGATATATAGCAGCAATATCTATAATCCTGGTATCAGTATATGTTTTAGTTAGGTTTCTATTGCTGAGCTACAAACCATGACCCAACAAAGAAGTTGTGGAGTAAAGGTTTATATCAGCTTACAACATATAGTATGTCATGTAGGACAAGACCTCAAGGTAGAAGCCTGAAGACAGGAAATTCAGTAGACATTATGGAGAAGTGCTGGTTATAACTTACTCCCTAAGCTCACAGTCATCTCCAACTACCCTACTTACAGTTCTGAAGACTACTTTCCCAGGGATGCTACCACACAAGTAAGCTGAGCTCTCAAAGTTTTCCTCTTCCTTTGTGGCCCAAGTCTGAGTTGAATTGACTCAATCTAGTAGTGTAACTGTTTTCCTCCACCTCTCTTTACGGAATTTTACTATATAAAAACTGTAATAGATGAGGTATATAATTTTTAAAATGACATAAAATTGTGGGGGTAAAGAAGTAGGATGGACTTGAGAGTAGTTAAGGGGAGGAGTTGGGGATAAATATAAATAAATATATTATATGAAATCCTCAAATAATTAATAAATTATTTTAAATGGAATAAATCCTCCTATCACATAATAATTAAAACAGTAAATATACTGAACAAAGAAAGAATACTAAAATCTGCAAGGGTAAAAGGCCAAGTAACATTAAGGGGCAGATATATCAGACTTATACTCTAATTCTCAAAGATTCTAAATGCCAGAAGGACCTGGACAGATGTCTTGCCTTCTCTAAAAGACCTACCCAGAAAAAACTTTTAATCATTTTTCAGGAGATAACAAGATATACTATAACAAAATCAAATTTAAGAAATATCTATCCATGACATAAGACACTAGAAGGAAAACTCCAACCCAAGGAAGTTTACTAAACTCAAGAAGGGACATATGGACACACAAGGTCACCCACATTCATAAAAGAAAATTTACTAAAATTTAAATTACATATTCAACCCTGTACATTAATAGTGGGGGCCTATAATATTTCATTCTCACCAAAAGACAGACCTTCCAGACAAAATTGAAGACAGAAATAATAAAAAATATAACATTATGAATCAAATATATCAAAGACATATCTACAAAACATTTCACACAAACCAGAAAAAAATAAACCTTCTTTTCAGTACCTCATGGACCTCTTCCAAAATTCTTAACATACTCAGTCACAAAGCAATTCTGAACAAATAAAAGAAAATTGAAACAACCCCTTGTATCTTATCAGACCACTATGAACTTAAGCTGTGCTTCAATAACAACAGAAACAACAGAAAGCCTACAGACTCATGGAACCTAAACAGCTTTTTTCTCAATGATCACTCTGTCAGGGAATTAATTAATTAATTAATTAAAGACTTTTTATAATTTGTCAAAATGAATGTACAACATATATGAACTTATAGGACACAATGAAAGTAATCTTAGGATGAAAGTTCATTGCATTAAGTGTGTTCATAAAGAAAGTAGTGATATCCCATACTAGTGACCTGTAAGTTTTAAGAAAAAAAGAAAGAAAGAAAGAAAGAAAGAAAGAAAGAAAGAAAGAAAGAAAGAAGAGAGAGGGAGGGGGAAGGGAGAGAGAGAGAGAGAGAGAGAGAGAGAGAGAGAGAGAGAGAAAGAAGCAAACACACTCAAGAAAAGTAGATAGCAGGAAATAAACTCAGGGCTGAAGTCAATAAATTAAAAACTCAGAGAACAATAGAATCAATGAAACCAAGAGCTAGTTCTCTGAGAATATCACAAGATAGACAAACCCATAACCAACTAACTAAAAGACAGAGGTTTAATATCCAAGTTAACAAAGTCAGAAATGAAAGGGGAACATAGCAGACACTGTAAAAAGAATAATTAGGTTTTCCTTCAAAAATCCATACACCACAAAATTGGAAAATCTAAATGAATTGGACAATATTGTTGATAGATAGTACATACCAAAGTTAAATGTGATCATGTAAACCATTTCAGAAGATATATAACTCCTAAAAATAGAGTTTTAATAATAAAAATCTCCCAACCCAAAACAGCTCAGGGCTAGATAGTTTTATCATAGAATTTTACATAACTTTCAAAGAAGAACTGATGCGAATACTCCTCGAACTATTCCACTGAAGAGAAAGAGAAAGAATATTGACAAACTCATTCCATAAGGCCACAGTCACTCTGATAGTGAAACCACACAAAGACTCAACAAAGAAAGAGAATTTCAGATAATTTTTCCTTTATTACAATTGATGCAAAAAATATTCAATAAAATAGTTTCAAACAAAATCCAAGAACACCATAATGAATAAAATATCATCCACCATGATAAAGTAGGCTTCACCCCAGGGTTCTAGAGATGGTTCAACAAATGAAAATCCATCAATGTAATCTACCATATAAAGAAAGTGAAAATAAGGCAAAGCAAAACAAAACAAAACAAAACAAACAAAACAAAACAAAACACATGATCATCTCATTAGATGCTGAAAAAATCCATTTACAAAATCCAATACCACTTCATGATAAAAGTCTTGCAGATATCAGGGATACAAGAGCAGAAATACCTAAACACAATTAAGGCAATCTATAACAAGCTGGTAGCCAACATCAAATTAAATTGAGCGAAATGTAAAGTTATTCCACTTAAATTACAAACAAGACAGGCTGCCCACTCATTATCTATAGAATACAGTATTGAAGTTTTAGCTAGAGTAATCAAACAGCTAAAAGATACCAAAGGGCTACAAATTGGAAATAAAGAAGTTAAAGTATTGCTATTTGCAACTGATATGATACTATGAATATGTGTCCCCCAAAAGTTTTCCCAGAAAACCTACAGCTGATAACTCCCTTCTTCAAAGTGGCTAGACACAAAATTTTCTCAAAAGAAAATCAGTAGTCCTCTTTTATACAAATGATACATGCACTGAGAAAGATATTAGGGAAATAACACTATATTGCTGCAAATAATATGAACTACCTTGGTGTAACACTATCCAAGCAAGTGAATGACCTGTCAACAGAAACTTCAAGTCTTTGAAGAAAAAAATTCAGGATGACATCAGAAGATGGAAAGTTCTCCCATGCTCATGGATTAATAGAATTATCACAGTAAAAATGGCTATCTTACCAAGACCAATCTATAGATTCAATAACTTTCCCAACAAGCTTCCAGCACAATCTTTTACAAACTTTAAAAGAAAAATTCTTAACTTCATGTTTAAAAACAAAAAATCCAGGACAGCTAAAACGTTCCTGTACAATACAAGAACTGCTGGAGGTATAGCCATTCCTGGTATCATGCTGTACTGCCGAGCAACTGCAATAAAAACCACATAGTATTGGGAAAAATCCAGACAGCTTGATCAGTGGAATTGAATTGAAGATGTAATAGTAAAGCCACATACCTATGGACACTTGAATTTTTACAAAGAAGCCAAAAATATACAATAGAAAAAAGAATATATCTTCAATAAATGGTGTTGGCTTAACTGGCTGTCTTCATGTAGAAGAATGAAAAAAGATCCATCTCTATCATCTTGCACAAAACTGAAGTACAAGGTGGATCAAAGACATTCCAGTTTTATGTTGAGGTCTTTAATAGTTCTGATATACTAAATCTGATAGAAGAGAAAGTGGGGAATAGCCTTGAATGCATTGGCACAGGATACAAGTTCCTGAACAGAACACCTACAACTCAGACACAAAGATTAGTAATTAATAAATGGGACCTCATGAAACTTAAAGGCTTCTATATGCTATATATGCCATAGGACACCATCAATAGGACAAAAAGCTGCATATACAAAAGTTTGATGAAAAGTTTGTCATCAACCCTATAGCTGACAGAAGGCTGATATCCAAAACACATAAAGAACTCAAGAAATTAGACATTAACAAACTAGGTAATCCAATTTAAAATAGAATATGGATCTAAATATAGAATTCTAGACAGAGGAATATGTAATAGCTGGGAATCATTTAAATAAATGTTTAACATCTTTAGTTATCCAGGAAATGCAAATCAAGACACTGAGATTCCATCTTACACCTTTCACATTGGTTAAGAACAAAAACTCAAAAAGATGCTCTATCATACCATTAAGAATCTTGATTAACCACATTCATAGCATTTTTATTTTTAATAACTAGAAACTGGAAACAATCAGATGTCTCTCAACTGAAGAATGGATAAAGAAATTATCCATGGGAGCAGTTGTCATTGTAGTTGGGAGTTTGTCCTGACTACAAGATGTTCAGGGATAAACTTCGAGCAGAAACTGAGAGAAAGGCTAACCAATGACTGACCCATTGGAGACCACCAATGACACTGTTAAGGGTATTCTTCTGGAGGATATTAACTTGCAGACTGGAGGCTAGCATGACTGTCATGTGAGAGATCTCACCCAGCAAGTGTTAGAAACTGATCCAAAGACCCACAGCCAATAATTAGGTAAAGCTTGGGAATCTTGTGGAAGAGGGGGAGGAAGATTTGAGAGAGCCAGAGAGGTCAAGGACAACACAAGAAAACCTACAGAATCAACCAATAAGGGTTATACATATATAACATATGTGCAGCTCAGTCATCAAGTGAGTACCCATACAGTAGGATCAGGGCTGTCACTGACTCTTCAGCCTGTCTCTGGATCCTTGTTCCTTAACTATGCTGTCCTGTCTAATTTCAATAGGAAAATATTCACCTAGTTCTACTCCAACTTGATATGCCACAGTTGGTTGGTACTCATGTGAAGCCTCCACTTTTCTGAGAGAAAGAAGGGTAGAATAGGGGGAGAGGAGATGAGAGGATTGAACAGGGAGGAGAAGAAGGAAGGAAATCTGTGGTTGGGATATAGAGTGAATGAATGAATGAATGCTTGAATGAATGGAAAAGAAAAGAAAACAGAAAATATGGAACAAGAAGTGACTGTATACCTTTTACTCTATAAAATACATAAAGAATGCAAATGCCTCTTTTTTGGCCCATTGGTGATCTCAATGTAATGTATTACTTAATACTTTAGTTTGAGCTAACAATTACTATATAGGTTTCAGCTGTATTTGGTAGTTATTGCTAATATTGAATAGTGTCAATTCCAGTCAAGTTCATGTACATTTGAATTATATATATAGTTCAAGAAAATCAATAAATTAAGAAATAATAAAAATTGTCACATATTTTAACATCTGTATTCATAGTGATACAGAAAACAGTTTCTAGAGCAAATTAAAATTTTTAAATGAACAATATTGATACCTTATAAATAAGATATTTACATCAATATGTACCAAGGAAATGTTGAAGATGGTTAGTAGCATTTGATGGAAATTTGATTTATCTACTCACCCACAGGAGACATTTCTGGAACACTAGCCACATAAGGTCCATCCAAAAACTTTGGCTCATTATCGTTAATATCCTGCACTTTAATGATGAACTCTGATTCAGGCTCCAATGGCTTCCTGGTTTCTATGTCCACTGCCTGAGCACGAAGAGTGTAGAAAGGTTTTTCTTCTCTATCCAGGCTTCTTATTGCATGAATGTCTCCTGTAGTTTCATCAATTGTAAAAACAGTGCCAGCACCATCTCCAGAGAGCGTGTATTTAACAGTGCCCTCTCCCTTGTCCAAGTCAGAATGTAGCTGAGAAAGAGAGAGACAATTTATTTATCAGATAAGTTAAATTACTACTTAATAGCCCTTTATGTCATATCTATACCTTCCTGGTTATTGAAATTTAAAATGTGGATGGCTGGATAATTCAGAAAGCACTCTTAACTTCTGAGTCATCTTGACAGTCCCTTTGACATATGTTCTTATAAATTGTTATTTTAATTCAAACATTATTTAAAATAAACTGGTCCTTTGAGAATAAATGTTTAATTCTCCAAGTTTATGTAAGAATCTATCTCAATCAGTACATCATTTAAACAGAAGTATTTTAGCCAGGCAGTGGTGGTGCACATCTTTAATCCCAGCACTTGGGAGGCAGAGGCAGGTGGATTTCTGAGTTAGAGGCCAGCCTCGTCTACAGAGTGAGTTCTAGGACAGCCAGGGATATACAGAGAAACCCTGCTTCGAAAAAAAAACGAAAAAAAAAAAAAAGAAGTATTTTAAATTTCAGTAGTAACTGTAATCATTTTTGTATTTGGTATAAAATGTATATACAGGTGTTGTCCTATGAGAAAATATTTTGTTACAGTGACTTTGATTTTATTAATGGTTCAACACAGAAGATAGCATTGAAATCATTTTCAACTATATCATTCTTTATACTTAGCCTTGTGTGAACTGGCATTAAAACTTATCACAGCAAAATAAAGTTAAAAATGTCATCTCTGGTTACATGTTTAAACATCAAATTAAACATTTTGGTTTAGTCTCAGCATAAGACCATAGAAAATGTTATTAAGATGAAATCATTCTTGTTTTGAATTTGCATTTACACCTAAATATTCTCTGAAGTGTATTTGGTGTAGAATATAATATAATGTGAATTTTTGAATGGTTGAGGAAAATATTTGAAGAAATAAGAAAATGAGAAAGTCTTCAATTTGGATTATCCTTTAAAAGTTTTTACGCATTGCATTTCAGCATAAGAGGAATTGCCAAGAATGATGGGATGAAGGTTTTTTTTTTTTCATCCTATTTTTTTTTAACTGCTCTAAAGTGTGGGGAATTTGAAGCATAAAATCAAGCTGTAGAAAAATGTTCTTTGAACTTATGAATTTCAAATCACAATTGTCAACCACACTATTAAAGATATTCAATGCAGTGGGTATTACTTTCACTTTCAAATTTATGTTAAGGTATAAGACAGGCAAAGGCTCAATGCAATAGGGATAGTTTTATGAGCAGTAACCAGTTTGCAATGCCTTAAAGGATACGTGCAGATATTTTGAGAACTGAGTGAAAATCTTAATTGGGTTTTCACAGTCTGATTCAAGTAAAGTTACAAAAAGAAAATTCCATATCATTTGATTAAAGTCAAAACTGTTTTCTTTTCAAAGTGACTTAAGAATATGTAAGCTGATGTGCTGTCAGTCCTATCAAATTCCAAATGAAATCCAGCCGCTGCTACTCCTTCCTCTAACTTCCATCTTTAACCTTCTAACTTAAAATGTCTAGTCTTACAGAGATTAAATAGTCAGAAGAAAACATTTGAAAAAATTCTAAGACTGTTAGAAAAACACTGCTTAATGTACAACTCATTTTAGTGATGAGTCACATGATGGTGTCTTTTAAAATTACTTATTGCTACTTTGTGTCTGATGAATGTCTTGTGTACATTAAGAATGTGTACCACATATGTCCCCACCTTCCAGAGATGCAAAATAGGACATCACTCTCCTGTTACTGATTTACAGACAAAGAGCTATGAGTCCCTAAATGGATTCTAGAAACTGAAGTCAGGTTCTCTGAAAACCACCAATTGATTTGAAACCCTGAGTATGTCTGTGGGTCTGTGAAAGGATAGCTTGGTTTCTGGTGGAGCACTGGCTAGAGATGGCCAGAGACCCAACAGGTAACCATACTTACAACGGATGGCATACATTTCGCCATGCTCCCAGACTCCAGGCTCCTGGCACATAGCCAAGGCCTTGATTGATCTACACCTTTCAGTCATGTAGGGCAATGCCCCTACAGCCGCTCCCAAAGAGAGGTTTGGGTCACCTAGCACAGGTAGAGGGTTGTGACTACAGGTCTGAAGGCCTCGAGAGATCTCCATATTAATGAGATACCTAATGCCAGAGGGCATAGCCAATTAAGCATTCCTTCCCAGATCCTCCTCCCTCCTCCCTCCCTATTTAGCTCAGGTCTGCCCTGAGGTACAGGGGAGGGGTACAGCCAGATTCATCCACCATGAATAATAAACCTTTTTCAAACCATGGACTTCCTCATGTCTTTAGGACCTGCAGTGGGGAACCCTGGAGGGGGCCTTAGACTACTGAGCTGCTGCTTAATCTCCCACGGAAGACTTCTCTACTTTCCAGTTCTGCTGCAGAGACCTGCCAATTCAAGCAAGCTAGCCGAGTTAGCAAAGCGTCTGTACCTACAACTCCACCCAACAGGAACTACGCCCACACCCGGGAGCTACAACCCCTTATAGCTCTCCAGCCTAAGCACAGCAAAGTGTAGTCACTTCACAGGCTGCTCAGTCAACAGTTAGCATTACTGATTTTCTGCTGGTGAACAGTGACATCCTGGTGACCAAAATAGATATTGGGGTCTACCAGCATCAAATTACCCAGTATCTAATTAACCAGTATATATGAAAATTAAGATTATAACTTCTTAAATATTCTAAAATCTCACTTAGTGAAAACGTAACATAGTTTTAACAGAAAATTGCACAGTATAAGATAAACCCTGTGTTTTTACTCAGTAACAACTTTTAAAAACATATCTTCTCCTTAGAGACAGGTTTTCACTGTGCTGTCCTGACTGGTCTAGAACGTGCTATGTAGACCAGGCTAGCCTCAGAGTGACAGAAATCCATCACAGCCAACCGCCTAAGTGCTGAGATTTGAGAAGTGTATCATTATGCCAGTCTAACTTTTTATAGGTTGATTATATAGATAGGAAAATATAGAAAATAAAAACAGCAACACAAATACATATTGCTCTGCAAATGTAATCATGTAGTTATTTTTCCGTGCAGCTATACTTAATTTAAAAACCACTGGGTAGCCATTTTCCAATAACGAACCCCCGCAAATTTTTTCTCCATATCATTTTAGGTCCTCAAAATTATGTTTTTAGTGCTATATGGTGGTGGCTCATGCCTTTAATCCCAATATGCGGAGGGCAGAAGCAGGAGGCTATCTATGAATTCCATGCCAATCTGGTCTACAGAGCAAGTTCCATAACAGGCAGGGCTACACAGAGAAAGCCAGTCTCAAAATTGACATATATACATGCACACACACATACATACACACACACACACACACACACACACACACACACACACACACGTGCACTCTTTTAATTCTGAGTTATATTCATATATTGAAATTGGGAGAGTCAAAAGCATCGATGAATTTCTCATAAACGGTATGTGGAATATATGTTTGAGTGAGTATGCGTTTGTGTTTTTCTCTGTTTATTTCTTCAAAATAAATAGTAACTGAAAAGACGGAAAATGTGTATTTTATGAGACTTAGAAAATGTTGAACTTTCAGTGTTTCCAGCAATGGATCTCCATAGATAAAACTGACTTCTCCAGTTCTCTGGTGATTCAACTGAAGCTCATTTTATGCCATGTGGCTAATTTTACACGTCTCATTTCCATAAGAACTGAGGACGCCTTTCCTCCTCTTTGGATGGTGTAAATTGTTAAAAATATAATACTACATCATTTCATGTAGTTGTCTAAAATATCACACAGAGAAATTATTAATTACATAAAAATAACAATTTAAAAATAAGTGCGATACTTGTGTCTTATGCCAAGTATTAAAAATAAGGTTCCACTGAGTAGGTGCTACACCATTTGCAGACTGAAACCGCCAACTCCAATAAGATCATCCTTTAGTATTGAAACTTAAAATAAAATCTCCCCCAGAAAGAGTCCCATAAATGATGGATGCAGAAATAGGCACTGTCCAGATAGTTGTTTTGTGGAAGCAATGGTGTTATTTTCTGATGTGTTCCAAGTCATCTCAGATGGTGCGTGAAAATGAGATGCCAAGAGAGGCTTAAAAAAGATGCTGAGGCCTAGGTTCAGCGTGGAAGCAAATCTTGAATTTCAGTGCTTAAAAGTTTGAGAAAGCTAATCTAAAGTTAAATGTTTACCAGCCTATCTCTGACCGTGGTTTGGAACTGCTGCATTAAAAGGCAGCTCGTTCGTATTTTCTGTGAGTTGAAAAGTGCACATCAAATGGAAAAAGTGTTTGTATAAATATACGCAGCAGTGACTTTTATTTTCATTTGCCATTTACTGGGACACGTTTAATAGACATGCAGAGAGGGAGGCGGTTGGAAGGAGGACTATCTGATTTTAGAAAGGTAGTTTTTCCTAGAGAAATGAAAGAAAACTTGTACCACTATTGTTTTAGGGGTAAAAATTTCTATTCACACATGAATGTACTGGATAAACATGTTACAAATATGTTTCCAAATTAAATGTAGCCATTTAATACAAAATAATTATATTTATTGTGTGTGTGAGAGAGATAGATAGATAGATAGAGAGAGAGAGAGAGAGAGAGAGAGAGAGAGAGAGAGAGAGAGCTCATTCTTGACATGGTTCTTAGGTAGAAAGGTGAGGACAACCAGGGTCTTTAGTGCATTTCAATCAGAGCCTCTTTGTGATTTACTTCTGCAGAGTAAAACACACTATATACCCCAAACATGAAGGAATTTTCCTGTTTCTGTCTGTCATCTCCGTTGCATGTTGCAATTACAGACAGAGATTTATCTCTCTTGCTGTTTAGTGGGTTTGATTGTTTATTGTTTGTTTTTTGTTTCTTAGGCTCTTAGGCTTGCACAGCAAGTGTTTAACATACTTTCACATCTCCCATACCAAAACATGTGTCAGAATTGTATGTCCTAAGCCCTAGAAGCAGGCAGGCTTGGTCAACGGAGATGGAGACAAATGGGTATAGCTCCTTGGTAACAAACAGGATAGTTGTCAGGAGAAAAGTGAACAGCAGAAGATTGAAGCAAACATTTACAATGAAGTTTTACATAAACTCTAATATGTTATTTTTTTCCTTTAAAATGGTTTAAAACCATAAAATGTTTAAGAATATAATTTATTCGTTCTGTGAAATAGTTCTTGATCTGTAAATCATTTCTGGGCTCCAAAAACATTTCAACAATTTCTTGCCTAATTTTCAGTAAGATACTTTGCACATGGTATCTCTTTATAGCAACAGAACAGTGACTAAGACAGAATGAGGTACCAGGTACTGGGTTATTACTGTGAAAGGCTTGACCATGGTACCTATTTAAAGAATATGGAAGATTTGGGGATCTTGTACAAAAGTGATTGGATGCTTCAACTTCAAATAGGCTGTTCTTTCAGAATTGGGACAGGCAGTAGTACAAAGAATGATGTAATTTATAATAACCCAACTCAAGAGGTTTCAGAGAAGAAGAATGTTGGTAAGTAGCCTAGAGACCACTCTTCTGATATTTTGACAAACAATGTGACTGCTTTTTGCCCTTGTTCTGAAAATATGCCTGAGGCTAAAGAGTTTGGATTATTCGAATTGACAGGAGAGATCTCAGGACAGCCTGGTTATGTATG
The DNA here is from genome assembly GCA_021653895.1 of Mastomys natalensis. Classification (NCBI taxonomy): domain Eukaryota; kingdom Metazoa; phylum Chordata; class Mammalia; order Rodentia; family Muridae; genus Mastomys; species Mastomys natalensis. The sequence goes on along the minus strand of JAJTUV010000329.1, from coordinate 99,361 downwards.
TGTTTTGCATGGTTATTATTGTTCATTTCAATGAAGATGTATAAGGAAAAGGACCAAGCTGGGCAAAGATAAATACAAAATTTATAGTTTGATGAAAAGAGGATCAGCAGAAAATTTGTCATTTGAGCCAAGTCCTGTGCTCAAGGAGAGAAAATATATACAGAAAAACCTCATGTAAAATGGGGTAAAGGTGATCTCAGGGCAAGATCCTACCCAGCTATACTTACAGCCTGTACTAGGAATTAATGAAAAGCTTAAATGGTGAAGAAAACCATCAAAATAGCTGATGCAAATATAATTGAAAGGGGAAGCCAAACTCTACTTCTATCAAGCAGCAGAACTTGGCAGCTTTGGCCACTTGGTTCTGGTCTTAGTGTCAAGGATATGAGAAAGGAGTAGTGGAATCTCCATCAATGGTTAAGAAAAGCCACTGAGGCTAGGCATGTGTGAGGGGTGCTTCTGTATGGTTTCCAGAGAGATTGTTGCATGCCAATGTGAAGGTGAAGCATGGTTTGTGATGGATACCACACAGTATTGGAGGTGCCACATCTGTGAGATATCTTAAAATGTTGGGCAGACTTGGTGTGGAAAGAGCTCAGAGACCGCAGTATATTGTAGACAACAAAGCTGAAATGAGCTAGAGATCCAAGGAGCACTTTAACAGCAGGCTTAGTTACAGAATTCAGAGTTTTCCTGAATGCTTTTTGTAGTGCTTTAGTTCTATATTTCCACACTAAGATACATTTTCTTCCTTTGGAATGGTAATGTATATTCTGTTCTATTGTATGTTGAAGTACGTGATCTAAATTTTATTTTGACTTTATAGGGCGCTACAGTAAAGAGGATGCCTTGAGTCTCGGAAGAGTCTTTGAACTTTGGAGGTGTAAATAGTGTTGAGACTATAAGAGACTATCGGGACCTGTGAAGGAGGACTAAATGGATTTTTTCATTATGATAAGGCTACAAGTCTATATTTGTCATGAGGCCTAATGTGGTCGTTCAAATAAGAATGGCCCACATAGGTTCATATATCTGAATGTTTAGTCACCAGGGAGTTGCATTATTTAAAATGATTGCAAGGATTAGTGTGGCCTTATTGGAGAAAATGTGTCACTGGTATGGACTTAGAGGTTTCTTACTCTGACCACTGATCAGGGTATGAATCTCAGACACTTTTCTATAACTATGGCTGCCTGATACCACCTTGTTTTCTGCTATGCTGTTAATGGACTAAACCTCTGAAACAGAAAGCAAGCCCAAATTGAATGCTTTCTTCAGGTGTTGGGGTTGGGGGAGGGCATCAAGTGGAGGGATGGGGTTGACCTCCCGTAGTCAAAAACTCAGACCCAGAATTGTTCCTGTCTGGAAAAACTGCTGGGACAAAAATGAAGAAGAGACTGACCCAATTTGGGTTCCATCTCAAGGGGAGGCTCCAAGGCCTGTCACTATTACTGATGCTGTGGTATGCTTACAGACATGAGCCTAGCATGGCTGCCCTCCAAGAGGCCCTAAGAAGCTGAGTCAAGATACAGATACTTATACCAAACCAATGGACAAAGAAGCCTGGGACCTCTGGGATTTAATTAGGGAAAAGCTGGAAGAAGCTGAGGAGGAAGAGGGAGACCGCAGAGGAAGACCAGCAGTCTCAAGTGATATGGACCCCCAAGATCTCTCAAACACTGAGCTACCAACCAGGCACCATATGTAAACTAGTCTGAGGTTTCTCCAACATATATACAGCAGAGGATTGCCTATTTTGGCCTCAATGAAAGAAGATGCACCTAATCCTAGAGAAACTTAAGGTCCCAGGGAGTGGAGGGGACTGGTGGGATGAAGGTTGGGGGTTGGGGACATCTTCTTGGAGACAGGGGTGGAGGAATGGGAGGAGGAGCAGTCGGAAGGAAGACCTGAAGGGGGATAATGACTGGACTGTAAAAAAAGATTAAATAATACTAATAATACTAATAATAATAATAAAGAGTTGCCTTAGTCATGGTGTCTCTAGAAATATCAAATAAGACATTTTTTTTGGGGGGGGGGGGGGTTCGAGACAGTTTCTCTGTATTGTTCTGGCTGTCCTGGAATTCATTCTGTAGACCAGGCTGGCCTCGAACTCAGAAATCCACCTGCCTCTGCCTCCCAAGTGCTGGAATTAAAGGCTTGTGTCACCACTGCCCTGCTAAACAAAGACAATTTTTAAATTTTTTTCAGAATTACCACAAAATAGATCACAGATGTTATTTACTCTTTTATAATTTTTTAAATATCCTCATTAAAATTCATACATTTATCTTTTTTTTTTAAAGATTTTTTTTTATTTTTATTTTTATGAGTACACTGCAGGTGTTGTCAGACACACACCATAAGAGGGCATCTTATCACATTGCAGATGGTTGTGAGCCACCATGTGGTTGCTGGGAATTGAACTCAGAACCTCTGGCAGAACAGTCAGTGCTCTTAAACACTGAGCCATCTCCCAGCCCTCATACATTTATCTTATAGGAAACATATTTTATTGATTTCCTTTGTTAGTGTACAGGCTTTCCCTAAATTTTTATTCCTTCCATGTTTCTTTTCTGCTCTGGAATGTGGATCATTACTGTTGATAATTTTGGCTTTCTCGAAATCATGATGACTGAATGTTTTGTTTATATTTAAATATCAGTGATTTAACTTAGAGTTTTGAATTTGTGTGTTGAATTTACAGATTAGCTTTGCTAACTTTGTTAATTTTTGTTTTATGTTGAATGAAAACACAACTAATTGCCTCATTTTATCAGTGATATGTGACTAGGGATGACAAACATGGAGTTAGATACATTCCCATTCTTTTATAGTTTATCTACTGTTCTTTTTGATCCAGTGCTTTCTTTTTTTTTCATGTTGATTATTTATACCTATATCATATTACTTTTTAGGTATTTAAGAGAAAATATATTTTCAAACAGTTTTTGCATTTTGCCTGCTATGTCTTATTCCTAAATTGGTGATTTTGCTTTTTCAGTTTCCCCAATATTCTTGAACCAGCTCAATATAGTTTATTCAGATTCCTTGAACTTTTTCAGAGCATTCCAGTTACTTAACAATTCAAAGTTTCAAAGAATAGGCCACTAAACTCTCTCTCCTGCCACTAAACCTGTCTAAGCAGAATTATTTATGAGTTTGTACTTTTATTCTCTTACTATAAATTTCATATGGTCACAAGAGAGGAGGTAAAGTTTTAAGGCAGTATACCTTTTTTTTTTTATTAAAATTGATTTAAATAAAAATCACAGTAACTGAAAAATAGATAGAAGGCTAAAACCAAAATCTTATAATTTGATTATTTGAAATTATCAACATTTTACTGTATTTGCTTTATGAATAAACAATTTGAAATAAATATAATATCATGGTCATTCACTTTCTAATTTAAATGTAGATCTTGAAATTGAAGTATTTTCCCCTTTGTAAACAGAACTATATAATATTTCAAGAAAATGAATTAAATTGCCTAACTCCATATAACAATAATCTATGCACAGTACAATCCTGTTTCTCTGAGTATCCTTTGCTTCTTTATTTTTCTTCCCATTGATCCATAACAAGTTCAAACATCTCATTAGAATTTTTCTCTTGGTTTCTTTTAAGTGCAAAAAGAGACATGTTTAAATCTACTTATTTGTCATTATATTGAGGAAATAGATCCTCTCTCAGAAACCTATTAATGTGTCTCTAAAGTGTTACATAACATATTGTTTCTTCTGATTAAAAGAACTATTGATTAAAAAACAGAATGCAGCCGGGCGATGGTGGCGCACGCCTTTAATCCCAGCACTTGGGAGGCAGAGGCAGGCGGATTTCTGAGTTCGAGGCCAGCCTGGTCTACAGAGTGAGTTCCAGGACAGCCAGGGCTACACAGAGAAACCCTGTCTCGAAAAAACAAAAAAAAAAAAAAAAAAAAAAAAAAAAAAAACCAGAATGTATACAACCTCACTTTAATTGGTGTGTAGCTCTGTTATGTATAACATCACATCAGATGTTCATGGGGTTTGAGGCATAGCTCAGTGGAGGGCTGAAATCAAGAACTCATCTGACAGTCATATCTGTACACGTGAATTAGAGTTAATGCAAGAGTTTCCTCTGTTGTGTGTACTCAAGTTGTTTTGAGATAAAATGTATATTTACAATACATGGAAAATGTTCTTTACTATGTTTGTTAGTCCACTGTTAGAGATTTAAAGCAGTAGTTTAGTGGCTTCATTCGTATGCCTGACCCACACAGATTAGCCTATTTAAAATAAGCCTAACAAAATTATCAAGGTCTCAGGTTGAAATGTTTAATCGGATACGAAGGACTCTAATTTTCTCTCGGTAAGTTTATGGAATATTGAATGCATCTTTAATTCTATTTGCTCTGAGTCATGGTGCCTCAAAAATGAACATGTTTAAGATAGAGTTAACAGAAAATTGCAGACAAGACTCAGTGATGATCTATAATCCTAACCAAGTAAAATTGTAATGCAAATATTTTGTTATACAAAGGTCTTGAATGCCCAAGAGTCTTTACCATTCCATGCTACTCTGGTCTTCCAAGAGAACTCGTCTCTTGTTAGCTTGCTTTTAGTGATCTGGACTAGCAGAATATTTCATTGTAATGTTTAGAATTCCTTTCAACAGTCCAATGTGAGTTGAAAGCTCCCCTGCCTGAGTAACACACCAAGAGCTATTTATCATGTGGAAATATTTCACCGTCTATTTAAGAAAATAGAGATCTGTTTCAAAGGTTCACACTCCCCCAGGATATGCTAATGAAGAACAAAGAGGACCAAGGTGATTTCTACTGTTCTGGAGCAACAAAGGCTGATATTCAAACCTGTATTGTGCATCTTAGTGTTGAAAAAAAACAAAAACACACACACACACAATCATACACACACACACAAATATCTTGCTCCCCAGTGTTTCCTTCAGTGTCTTCTCCTTGAATATTGAATGCATGTCACAACAGTCTATTTTATTAGGTTGTCACATTCTACAACTTTGATTAATTGATAGCATATTTTTGTTTGTTGATGATATTATAATATATTGATATACACTTTTGCAAAAGTTAGGTCGCTGGATTGTTGCAATGGTTTGGAAGTGAAAATTTAGAAGCAGATTAAAGTAACTTTTCTTCTACATTTATAACATAAAATATCTCTGCATCTCTTCATTTTAGATGATTAACCACTCATAAAAGACAAAATATTTTTTATTAAATATTAATAGAATTTCTGTTTTGATAGAATGAATTTTTGTATCATTTAAATCAATGGAGGTAATAATACTTCCAATGTGTTGGATAAAACAAGAATGTTTTATTCTGGATGTAAAGTACATAATTATGATTCAAAATAATAACTCATTATTTCACTTAGGTGTGATTTTAAATGTATTACTACTAACTGCTATTTAATCATGTTTGTGGTTTCCAGACTAATCTTTTTTAAATGTTTAAAATTGCATTTATTTTTGATTATTTGGGGGTTGTACACACCATGTTGTGTGTTTGGAAGTTGTTTTGAGTCCACCAAGTAGGGACTACAGTTCAAAACAGGTTCTCAAACTTGGTGAAAAGCACTTTGACCTACTGAACCATCTTTCTGATGCATAATCTTTTATAACTGTATGATAGTTGCAGAGATTATTTATTTATTAGGCTATAATTCAGATGCTATTGACACAAATAAGGTAACAAAAACTTTTCAACTAAACTATATGTGCAATCTAACTCTTCAATGGTATGCAGGGAAATGAAATTCTTTGCTTATACATTTGGTAGAGCTAGTGCCACTTATTAAAACTACAAATAAAGAATGTGAATTTTATTATTCTTTATCATCATTATATGATCACTATCATGTATGTTTCAACCTTATATTTTATTCCATTTTTTATTTTATTGGTTAATCTCTAATGATAATTCAGTTATATTTCATAAAAAATATATTTTGTATAAAATAAAACAATGATGATAGGGTCAATATGACTAATACTCCAAAATAAAATCCTTATATTTATTTGGTACTACTGAAAGCCTTATAATTATTAATAAATAAAAATATGATGAAAAGTGATTTCAAGAAAATTTAAAAATATTAAACTACTTTAACTGCTTTTTAGATCAAGTGATCAATACTTTAGGAAGTAGTTTCATGGTGTTCTCTATCTGTTGACCAACTCCTGGCAAAATATTTAAAAGGTACTGTTTCTAAGAGTGAAGGAAGAGGATGCCACAGTCCAAATCACCATGTGAATGAGACAAAGAAATCACTATGTGACCTTCAAGATTTCTCTCCAGTACTGAGACTGTTGGTCTTCTTTCTCTATTCCCAAAGGTCTTACTCAAGGTGATAGACTATTTTTTTCACTTTCGATGATATTAATCGTGTGTATGAGTGTGCCTGTGTGTGTTTCTGTGTGTGTCCTAAGTGTGTATGTGTTCATCCATGTTTATGCATGCAAGTGTGCGTGTGTGTGTGTGTGTGTGTGTATGTGTGTGTGTGTGTGTTTGACACAGAGTGTTTGTGAAGGTCATGGGAGAACAATGTATAGGTTCTTTACTTATATCTTCACATGTGTTCCTGCTATTGAATACAGTCATCCGGATTGTGCAGCAAGCATCTTTTCAAGCTGAGTCACCACTAAAGCTGAGGGCAAGAAACATAGATCTACTGTGTTGATCACTTACTGATTCGGGACAGTGGGGATAAATATCTACTTGCTGTGAGTCACACCCTTTAACCACTCACTCTGTAGATCAGCCTGGCCTTGAACTCAGAAATCTGCCTGCCTCTGCCTCCCAAGTGCTGGGATTAAAGGCCTGCACCACCACTGCCCAGCATCCTTTAACCTTTTAAATGGTATAATAAAGTTGTCCTTCCTTTCTTCCTTCCTTCTTTCCCTCCTTCTCCCTTTCTTTTCTTGCTTTGTCTTTATTTTTGCTTACTAGGGAGTAAACTCAGTGTTTCATGTACATCAACCCAAGTCCTTTAGTGGGACGAATTTAATTAATTTAATTACTATTCTTCTTAAGTTTGCTAGGAAGGAAAGTGTATCTGAAATGTGTGTGCACCATAAAGAAAGGGTGTGCTCTTTGTGAGCTCTGTGTAACCTGGAGCAGTTTTTCAGTTTGCTCTTCAAGGAAACCTAGCGATACTTCACCTGAACTGGAACCACTACTTCCCACAGTTGACATGCTAATTAAAAGGAGGTTAAAAAATTGCCTGCACAAAATACTTTGCAACAAACAGCATCAATAATCATCTGAAGGGAGTTAGATGCAAATGCACTTTACTGAAGAATAGATTGAAAATTACTTCACATCACAGTTGCTATGTTTGTTCCTGGAGAACCAAAAAAATATATATATATATAAAGGGTGAAGTGGACATTTCTATAAAAGGAAAAACAAGTCTCCCTCCCGATTCCCATAAAGCCCCAGGACAGGTTATTAGGTTATGAGAATATGTTCATAGTTATGTAGATATGCATGTAGTAGATCAGGAATCACCAAACACTTAGGATAAGAACAATGGTGGGCTGTTACTCAGATTTCAAATGGTTGTTCACTATCTGAAGGTGAAAAGTGAAGACTTAAAGAAGGGGGAAAGATGCTTATATGTTATTGGGATAAATAATAAAACAAGCATGTAGAGGATAAAAAGAACACTAAACCAGATTAAGGGAAGGAGGGAGATGGTGGGGGGCAGCAGAATAAGGGAGGAGTGGGAGGAAGTGAGGAAGTATTAATAGAGTTTAGCCACTATATGAGCATTGGATATTTAACTTGGGCCCCCAGAAAAATCAGCCAATGCCCTTACTAGTGAATCATTTGTCAAACTCCAGTACTTTCTATTGTTATGATCACATTTCTCAGTGTTTACAGATGAATTTCCTGATCAGTAGGGAGGAGATTTATTATGCTCCTGAATGAAAGAATTCACTTTCCAAGAATCCAGTTCTCTGGCTGGAAAAGACAGCACCCTTTTCTATCATTCTCATCCTCATATTTCCCTGAGTTTATATTAGTGATTTTCAAATTATTTCATTGTCACTATGATGGTATGATATGACTTTAAGGAGGATACTTGAACAAAATAAAGTCTATTTTGCCCCCTTATATTGTAACTCCCAAAGATTTACCCCTACATGTTAGGGCTATAAAAATACCACATATCAAAAGGTAGTGTTCCTCTTATTTTTCATTGTTTAGAAGTAGAGGAAAGAGGATCAAGAGTTAAAGACTAGCCACTTTTATATTGTATGTATAAAGTTAGTTTATGCTACCCAAGAGCATGTTTTATAAAATAAAAACAAATAAACAAAAAGTATTTTACTGGAAATGAAACTGTTGAAAGAGTTATTTAGCTCATAATATTTGACAATAGAATGTTTATATACTAATACCATGTCCTCATGATTGTACACTCACACACACACACACACACACACACACAGAGAGAGAGACACACACACTCGCACATGTACCATGTGAATGCCTGTCACCTGAGAGGACAGACACAAGAGGAAATTAGATTCCCTGAACCTAAATATAGGTTATAATTATATATCCTATTGGAATAGCTATAACCTATAGAAATTATAGGATTTTCTAAGCAGCTTTGTATCTACTGCAGATTAAAATCCTGGGTCCTGCAAGAGCAGCCAGTGCTCTTTACTATTGAACCATCTCTCTAACCAAGGTTCTTCATTATTTAATACAGTTTTATAGTCATTAGTTTCAGATTTCCTTATGTCTGTTTGACATTTAAGTTTGGATTTTGTTTTCAGTGTTCAGAGCTCCAGCATGTTCTGACCACATCTTCCAACTTGTGTTTCAGTTGATTAAATATTATAGCTCCTTAATAACATGCTCAGTAATGCTTTAATACTGTATAGATTTAAAAGGAATCAAAACATATACTAGTGGTTAACAAATCAATGTTTTGTTTGCTTTTTGTTTGTTTGTTTTAGTTTGTAGTAAGGACAGAACATTAAATGATCTAAAATCCATGGTCATGTACTATAAATATTTGAAGATTAAAATTCTTTATCCCTCACTTATTTAGTATTACTGCAAATTAATAGTTCTTATAGGAGTGTAATTATATTTCAATATGTGAGAAAATGACGATTCATTTGACTTCATAAAATATTTCTTTTCTTTTTGACTCCTAAGTATGCCAAATTTAATAATATTTGTGTTTATGCTAATGTACATCAATGGTTAGAAGAATTCTAATTGGGTTCCAAATAATTATAGAAATCCCTGTCAAACTCTTACCTTTAGCTTGGCAATTTTATATTGGCTTTATATATTTTAAAGCACTTTAATACTCACAGTAATCCTATTAGTGCCACTATGCTGCTATCATCCTTGCTTTGTTGATGTGAAAATCGGAGCCTGAGCCTACTAACTTGGCTCAGGACACACAGGCAGCAGGAAGCAGAGCAGAGACTCAAATCAGAGCACCTAATCCCCTGTGTGTTTCTGATGAATGCTTAAATCAAACCAAGTCATACTTAATTCAGAGATCTAATGCCTTGTGTTTTTTAAACATTTTAATGTGAGATGGAAAAATAACTTAGAAAGAAAAACTAAAACAAAACCTCAACAGAGCTGAATCTTTGGACAGAATATTAGTAATATATGTAAATTACCCATGATTTGTATATTTGACATCAGTTTATTTACACAGATAGATTTGTATTACTGGGAATGGATAGCATAAATAGTTTCATTCAAAAACACTTTGGGTTGCCAATTGTAATTGTGCTGTTAAACATAGACTAGAGAATATGAATTACTTGTTTACAAGGAGACAGAGATCCTGCTGTGAATTACAGGCGTATTAGCACAAAAGCCATTCATTCAAAATAATCTCTTAAAAAAATCACCACTAAAATTTTAGGGAAGCATGTGTTTTCTAATTAAAAGCAAGTCCTGTATGTATCCTACTTTCGATACAATGTGACAATATGTGTTAAGGTAGAAATTATCTACACAGAATAATGCATCATGGCTCCTGCTTGTAAATTAAAAGTACTCATCTAGAAAAATATTATGTTTACATTTATAAGAATATAATTATATTATCAATAACAATGTTTTAATTAGAAGATTTTTTCTACATTTATGCATTGCATTAAATATCTGTTCTGAAAGACAAATGTCACATAAACACATTGTGAAACAACTAAGTCATTTAGAAATATACTGATGGAGAGGTCTACTTTCTCACAATTAACTCAATTACAGAAGGAGGCACATTAAGAAGGCCTTTGTTGAGCATACATGCAATAGGAGAAAAGAATGTAATATTAGAAATTGCACTTGTGGTTTTAATGCTTGCATAAACACATATTTTTTTGGAAAATGAATAAAAGAGCAAGTAGAGATACATAATATAAAATAATATTCTGAAGAACAAAATGTAAAATTATAGCTTCAGCTGACTTTCAAGGGTAGTTTGAAGGTGACCCACTTTCTGTGCCTCCTATACTGTGGGGATTGCTTTCGTGTGTTAAAGCAGAAATCCACTTCACTGATGTCTTTTATTTCCTTCTGCACTCTATCATAACTACTTAAAACTGAATTTGAAAGTATAATATCAATGAAGATAAGTAAACATAAGAACTTCAGTAGCTTGCTCTTATTGTTCAGAATAGAGTCTTCTGAAAAACTGGTTCTTAAGGATTCAGCATGCTATGCTTACTTCCTATAATGTTATCACAAGTATTATCTAATAGGCCACTAATTTGCATGATAATTTGTACATTACACATTCATTTTTGTCCAAATTGCTAAAAAAGGTAGTGTTGGGATAAAATATCTGTGTTAATGAGCAGTAGTTCTAGCAACTACTTTGTATAAGAACTGTAGTAAGTTGAGTATTGTCTCTAAATAGAGGTTAGCTGAAGGGATTTTCTAACACTCTCATTATAAACATATTAAAGAAGGAATCATTCTCAGTGTTTCCTTATTTCCCACAAGGCTTCATAAGAGTCCCCCCAAAACTTCAAAAGCTCATCATAGTTCTACTATTAGTTTAATATGGGAAAACTAGAGAAATAGACTAAAAATAAATCTTTCACTGATTCTGTAGTGGACTTTGTTGCCTTTAGCAAATATGGCACACCTGAATGAAAAAAAAATATTTTCAGCTATTGTTTTCAAGCATATGAGATGATCATTAACTTTAAATACAAGGTTGTGAACACATATGCTTAATTTGTCATTGACTGAAGAGGCATCTTTTATCATTTAATTGCCTTTGAAAAATAATTTCTTTGGTGTTAATGTTATCCAAAGGATTGAGAAAATCCACAGATTTGCCAGATGGTCGTGGCGCATGCCTTTAATCCCACTACTTGGGAGGCAGAGGCAGGCGGATTTCTAAGTTCGAGGCCAGCCTGGTCTACAGAGTGAGTTCCAGGACAGCCAGGGCTACACAGAGAAACCCTGTCTCGAAAAAAGACAAAAACAAAAACAACAACAACAAAAAAGAAAATCCACAGATTTGTGTTAATGTGTTTGTTTTATATCATATTTTCCTAAATCTGACCCTTCATATTATTAAATTCAATGTTATATGACTTCCAACATGTTAAAATCATATATTTCCTATTACTTTTCCACAACTCCTTTTTCTCCATCTGTCATTGCCGGTTTAAATAAGTTAAGCACAAAAATTTTGAAATTTGCCAGGAACTGATCATAGTTCACAGCGTAAGTTTAAGTTGTAAAGCTAAGTCATACTCATTACAGAACTGAAGCCAAATCTAGTCTTTGTTTTTAGGTATGAGTAGACCAGAATGTATTAGGGAGTAGGAAGGATTCTAAAATATTCCTCATGATCTCAATCTAATTGTTGATGTATAATACATTATGATTAAACACAATACTTATCATAAGGGAAGGAAATAATTATGTAGACCTCAAAAGTGTTTGGCAAATCAACGACCCCCTCAAATATAAAACAACAATACCAGAGAAACATGTTGCAGTTGTAAAGATGAACGTAAGAGTTGTGCGATGTGGATGCAGAGTTATTGGACATTGAGGAGTTGAGGATAGATTCCAGCATACCACTGCCAGTTAAGAAGACCTCCATTTAAGATTGCCAAAGAAGCGACTTCCTGAATGTACCTGGGAAGGGTATATTTTACTAAGACCCTCAAGATACTCAGCTGGAATCATGCTTGGTTTTGGAAAATGTTACCCAGAGAACCCAGGCATGCCTAACTAGACACAAGTGATTTAGTTAATGGGTGACATTTTAAACTGCTGAATTGGGACTTTAGAAATGGCTCAGCGGTTGCAAGCACTGACTGTTCCTTTAGAGGACCTGGGCTTAATTCCTAACACCCACAGGGCAGTTCTGTTTACAACTCAGTTTGAGGAGATCTGTGGCAACAAACACGCACGTGGTATACGTATATATGCATGCAACCAAAATACACATACGTATAAAGTGAAATAAATTTAAATATGTGAGAATTTATAAGTCATTAATAACTTACCAACATCTATGAGTAGTTACATACATCTTATATAATATTGCTTCTTATTAAACATCAATTCTATGTTTAGATGAAGGGAACAATGTTTGAATTTTTTCTTAGGAACATAGTTTTTCAGTATGCTACAGAATTAATTTTCTTTGCTGTTTCCTGGTTTTCTTCCTTGTATATTACTTCCATTTAAACAGACAATCTATAAAAATCTCTGAAAACAGTAAATTAACTATATTTTAACCCTTTGGCCACAGTATGGGGAAGAATCTCAGCTATACAAATGACAGTTTCTAATTCCTGAATTAAAGAAGTGTTATTTTACTATTAAGTTAAACCCTGCCTTACTTTCCACTTTTGACAACTTTTAATGTGGGCCACTTTGTCAGTGAAACAGGGGGACAAGGAGATGAGATCAACAAAGAGAGGAAAAAGTTCTGATGGCACTGTGATATTCCTGGATACAAGCTTTGCTCACAGTTACACAGTTTCTACCGTGAATTTGTTCATTGTTCTAAAAAAAAAAAAATGTAAAGGAACCATCAAAAATTACCCCAAATGCTTAACTGTCCATGCTTCTTTTTTCTGTAAAGCTAGAATTTATTGAACACTGATTGTATTCAGGTTCATTATATTAGGAACAAAAGCATTGATAAGTTCCCAGACACCAACAAGGGTGAAGAATCTGGTTTTCCATTATAGTAAGTAGATGAGGAAGTTTTAAATAAATGTATTAGGTCAGTGAAGATATATGATAATCACAATTTTAAAGAAAGGACTTCAAGGCTATCAACCTAGGATTCATAAAGCTCAATATTGAATACAACACTTCCTGCTAATAAATTGTCGTGAAAATAAATAGAACATTTGGTATCTCATCCTGATAGGATGTTCTATAGCAGCTGAGGCTGTTTCTGCCGTTCAAGTGGTGACTTTAAAACTTTAATTAAATGCATTAATTAATTATTTTTATTTTGTTTTTACTGACATTCTCCAAGTTATCCATTCTATATGTAAACAAATTGACATTTCTAAAAATGTAAGCTTAGTAACCTCTTCATTATGGTGACTTTAGTTTTATGAAGACGAGTTGGTGCTGATGTCATTCTGATGCTCTCTCCATCCCTCTTTTTTTAATCACTTACTAGGTCAAAAGCACACATAAATTATGCAATGAACATGTTTAAATATTCTACTGGATCTCTGATTATGAAACTTATACTACTCTATCTGCGGATCAAGCTAATTGTTCCATATCCTTAGCTAAGGAAAACATTTTTTTTTTTACTGAACTTCATTTTGCTGCATAATAAGTGTTGATGTTTGTTCACATTAAAAGCACAGAAAATGATGTGTATCACTTTAAAAATTGGCTTCCTTTATTGCCTTATAATGCACTGAGTATTTTTACTTTAATGGCCCATCAATGCTCCTACCCATTTTATTTTCTGAAGCAGTATCCAAATGGTGGCATATTCTTGCATAGTTCTGTGTATGTACCAGCTTCTAATGAAGCTTGAAATTTATTGGCACATCCTGGGGAATGTAGATAATAAGGTATTTGAAAAATATATTTGAGAATTGAGCTCAGGCACCTATCATTTCTCATACAAATTTGCACAAATATATCTACCTGTGTGAAGCTTCAACTATCTTTCTTATAATAAAATTATTTCTTCCATGACTGTCAAAGTGACCTGTATAAATTATGGTTTAACTTCTCAAACATCTGAATAGTCAATCACGACAGCTCTACCTCAAATGTACTTACTAGAGACAGCAATCATATACATTTTAACCTGTAATAGGGAGTTGGGAAACAACATCAAGTGCAATTTGAATAGGTAAATAGAAATATATGTTGTTGAGGGAGATATGTAAAATGGCAGCTCCCAATCTTGCTTGTTCTTAATCAGCTGCCATCTTCCGACTAGCCTAGACCTGAGAATACACTGCTATCTCTTAGCTCAGGCCTCCAGCTCAGGTGGTCAGAGACACCAGCCCTGCCACCCACTAGACATCAGCCTGGGAGATGGCTCTGCCAATCTTCCACACTGTCTCCACAAGTTTGGGCTGAGCCCAGACCATCCTGCCATCCATGAGGTACCCAGTAGAAATGAGACTCTAATGCTTAAAGATTAACCAAAGACTTTATAAGTTTGGTAATGCTCAAATTAACAAGATGCTCACACAATTGGAGGTGTTTCCCAATTAACTAACCTAGATATAAGTTGTGACCTAGGACTGCTCTCGATCCATGCATGGTTCTCCATCTTCCTACGTCTCTATCTCCATAGCTCCTCTTCTTCCTTCTCCTCTTCCTCTCCTTACTCCTCCCACCTTAGATCTTCCCAACTTTCAGGGAAAATTTCCTACTACATATGTGACTGAGACATAGCTCAGCAGTTAAGAGCAGTTACTTCTGCAGAGCGCATTATTTCCTATCACACACATAGAATCTCACAGCCATATGTAACTCACTTCCTGGGATCCAGTATCCTTATGCTGGCCTCCAAAGGCTCAAAAGCACATACATGATATAAATGACTCATGCCGCACACATAATTAATACTTTTTTGAAAGAGAAAGAAGAAATACAATTTAAAAGTAAAGCACAACCTCACATATCATGTCTATGGTGACATAAAATCAGGACATTAGAACTGAATTGTACCTTAGAGAGCATAGTTTCAATTACTCGATTTCTCAAATGAGGAAATTAAGAATCAGAACTGCTAAGTGATTTTCCCAATATCATACTGCTATTTAATTACAGAAGCCAGACTAGAAACTGGGTTATACAACTATGTACTCAAACCTCCTTCCAATACATGTAAGTGAAGTGAACTATTAGGATTTGGACTAGTTTGATAAAAAAAAAAAACAAAAGTAACATTATGGCCCTGGTTAAATGTAAGTATTGTGTCACTATGAAATGGGAAAAACCAAAGGGGAAAAAATCTACTACTCTGATAAATTCAGTTAAAATATATTTTATTATGTTATATTAAAAATAATTTCACCTATAACTCCATTGCAGCATTTGTATAAAAATTTCTTTACCACCCAAAAGATTCAAAGGCTTTGAAGATATCAATGCTCAGAAGTAAAAGGACCTCATCAATTTCAACATCACTAACAATACAAAAAAAGTAAAAATATGGAAATATTAATAGTTAAAATCTATACTAGCGAACTTTAGTATGTGTGAAAATAAAAATATAAATAAAATGAGATGAGCTTACTATTAGTCATACCAATATTTTAATGGCTTTATTTAATTCAACATATTACTAATAGTATCTTCGTTAAATCTCTCACCATTATTTACAGTTTACCACACTGAGGATTAATCTATTTTTTTTTTTTCGGATATACCAAGATTTGTCAAATGGTCATGGGTTGAAAATCTAGGAACAAACTCCAGAGGTAATCTGGTCTGTATAAACCAATGAATTTATTTATTAATTTTAATTTTATTATAGTATATTTTGTATGTTTGGAAACAACCAAATTAATCCTCTTCCCCAACATTTACCAGTGTAGAAAAGCCCAAACTTGCAAAGATGAACAGCCAGTAAATGTTGAGTATTCTCAGGGCTTCACATTTTTTATCACACGTTATATATTGTTGGGAATAAAATTTTATGAAATTATAGTTACAGGCTTGAAATGGATTTTAAATCTCTTCATTTTGTATGTCACAAGTGAGAGCTGTAAACCTGAAAAATTAAACCTGCAGTATAATTTATCTTGACAATAAATATTTTGCTATACATTATACACTTTTGAAGTAAACAGTAATAGACAAGACTTAAAATGATATTTCTCCACGGGAAAGCACGTGATAAATAGCAGAAGACTCCAGGAGCAGGACTGCAATTGTGCCACACGGATACAGAGAGAGAGAGAGAACTCTCGTCTTAGCACTCATAATCAGTCTGATATATTGTACAAGAAAACATCTCATTATTTGTAAGTTTTAGTAGTTGTTTCCGTTTATACTGCAAATACTTAAGCCAAATTGATCTGCAAAATCCATCAGTAATAGACAGTTGTATATAAACAGTGTGATTGATCAGTCGCAGCTACTTAAAAATCTACAGTAATAATAAGTGTCACAGTATTGTTTTTAATTGTGAAGTAGGAGATTTAGGAGTTCTTGCAATGAGTGATTTGTGAGATGTGGATGGATGTTGTAATGAGAATCAAAACTTACTACAAAGAAGGAAGCTTTTCAAAAGATTACAGGTCAGGAACGCAGCAAGATAGAGTGGGGAAAGAACTTAGGAGTCAGAGGGGATTCAGGGCACAACCCACTGTGTCAACTAAGCAGGCAGGACTCACATGGCTCAGAGAAGAATGCAACAAGCATAGGTGTTAGCATTTTGCTAAGCTCCGCCCCACAGTTATCTGGTAATAGCCAAATGTGCCTGACTCACTATAAAAGGTGCTGCTTGCCCCCTCTGCTCTCTCTTGCCTTCTTGCTTTCCCTCTGTCCTCTTATCCTGATCTTCCTCTCTCCCATTCCCCTCCCTCATCTCTCTCCACTTGTTCATGGAGGCCTCTGCTCCTTTATTCTCTTTGCCTTTCTCTGTCTTTACTACCCTCTCAACTTCCAACCCGCTACCCTGAATAAACTCTATTCTAGACTATATCATCCTCTGGCTGGTTCCTCAGGGGGAAGGGATGCCCCATCATGGACCTTCGGAGACAACCCCTCCCCCCACACCTGACTGCACATCCGCCAAACATATTCCTTCTCTCCCTTATCATTTTATAAAACGCACCAATAGGGCCTGCATGGATTCCCACCAGGTCCTCTGTGTATATGCTATAGCTGTTAGCTTAGTGTTTTTGTAGGATTCCTAACAGTTGGAGCTGGTGTGTTTCTGCCTCTTGTGTCTCCTCTTGAGATTCTTTTCCTGTGATTGGCTTGCCTTATCCAGCCTCAATATGAGGGGTTTTGCTCTGTTTTAGAGTATATTGTTTTGTCACACTTGGTTATTAGGACTGCAGTTTTTGAAGGGAAATTGAGGGGGAGTATGGAAGAGTGGGGACCTTGGAGGAGTGAGAGGGGATGCATATTAGGAGAGAAGAATAAATTTTCAATTAAAACAAAAAGCCTAGCAACGCTGTACACAGCAGGTGTTGCAGGTAGAAGTTATAATATAAAGAAATATAAAGAAAAAAAAAACCAGTCTGGTTCATATGCTGTCTTTTATCTTTTTTTCTTTGTAATTTCCTATGAAATTTCTTTTTCCTCACAGGACGCCATATATTTAGTTGCAATAATTAACTCAAGCGCAGGTACATCAACACACAGGCACATACGTAAGTAAATAGAAGCTCTGACAAGTACACTTGGCTATGCAGCATAAACAGCCCGAAAGTATAAAAGGACCTTGTCTTAGGGTTTCTATTCCTGTGCAAACATTATGACCAAGAAGCAAGTTGGGGAAGAAAGGGTTTTATTCAGGTTACACTTCCACATTGGTGCTGTTCATCTCCAAAAGAAGTCAGGACTTGAACTCAAGCAGGTTAGAAAGCAAGAGCTGATGCAGAGGCCATAGAGGGATTTTACTTACTGGCTTGTTTTCTTATAGAATCTCGTACTGCCAGTCCATGGATGGCACCACCTACAATGCGCTAGGCCCTACTCCCTTGATCACTAATTGAGAAAATGCCTTACAGCTGGATCTCATGGAGGCATTTCCTCAAGAGAGGCTCCTTTCTCTGTGATAACTCCAGCTGTGTCAAGTTGACAGGCAAAACCAAACAGTACAAACCTTCACTGAGAACTTTCTTCTTGTTAAGTAAGGGAAAGTTTAAGCTTTGATACCTATTGTAAGTGTGAACTTATTTGCATATGTATGCATCTTAGGCATAAATTTGCCTCAACCTCACAATGACACAGCAGTTCCTGTCCATCATAAATCACACATGGAATTCACTGACTGTGAAGTACATTTTCTCTTCTCATATATTAAATTGAATTGCTGTAGTTCAGATCATATAAATAATTTCATTCCTGAAGTATAACCAGACATTCTGTTTCATTCATAATTATATCATCAAATTGCTCATTAAAATTTAAAAGACAATTGACTCTCTGAAAATTATAAGTTAATCTACCTTCTTATTCTTACCTTGTTAAAATTTTACTGATTTTTACGTTAGAGAGATATATGCAAGGCTAACATTTCATCAGGATGCTCTTTCCTTAGTGTCCCTTGACTATGCAATCCAGTTTGTCTTTATTACATCATCAATCACCATCTACGTTTTCTTTATTCTTTTCTTTCAGTGGAAAGTGATTGTTTTTCTTCTAACACAATGAGACATAAGTGAGTTTCTGCCGTTCACTATATTTTGCTCATGTGTAATTATGGTGAAACATCATACGCCAGGTAATAAATGTCCAAAATTATAAGAAAGTATATTTACCTTCTAAAAGGACCTTCCTTCTCTGACAACATCAGTGGTCATTCCCATTTCTAACAAACAGGAAATGCTTTACAAACAGAAATAGTAACACCACCTTTTTTTTTTTCTTTACAAAGTTTTATTGTATTTTCTCACTTAAGACCAATTCTTCAGATATTAAATGAGGTAGATATATTGATACAAGAGGTAATTATTATCCAACATCTATATTTTTAACTCATACTTTTATCAGGATTTTCAAAATGAAGTTTCCGTACATAAATTTAGAAATGAAGATCTCTCTTTTTTTTTTTTCCTGTTGAATCTAACACCACTTGATTTACAACAAGTCTGAAAGAATATGAAGACTGACATTATTTCAACCCTGAATACCAATCCATTAGAGATCCCTTTAATGTTGGATGCTCCATCAGTTAACACTAAACTGTTTTTAATAAGAAATATGATTTAAGTTGAACAGAAGATTGTAGAACATATATTACCATAATGTGTTTTTAAAAGGACTGCAGCAATTAAATGTTTTTTCCTTTTTTCTTCTCAGTAATAAAAAAGAAAGGTTTATTAGTATATTAAAGTTGGTGGTGTATCAAAAAAAATTTGCCAGGAAAAATGGCCAGAGCACTGTTACATAATTAAAATGAATCTAATGTCTATGTTTTTCCCTAAACAGGGTGGAATAACCAAGAGCTCAGAAAAGCATTCTTCCCTACCAAGACCTTTCTCCATTGTTCCTCCTCTCAGGGGTGTATCAGGAGACAGGGAGGAGAACTTGTTCTCCCTGAGCAGTTCCATCTCTTTAGCAGGAAGGACCACCCATAGGTCATCCTACTTCATTTCCCTTTAATCCTAAACGAAAAAGAAGCTTCCTTAGGTTTGCAGTGTTTAAATAAAATGAGCCTGTGTCAGAAAGATATTATCTTTATAGAAAAAAAAATAGAAAATCTAGATGTAGATTGTTCCAAAATAATGCTTTTTTGTCAAAACAGTTGATGGAAGACATGCCAAGAGATTTGTCTTCATATCTACTGAGTTCAAGATTCACTTATTCGATAGGATGTTTCTCTCTTAATTCAAATTTAAAACAAAAATGACTGTGATGGATCTGAGAATTAGTGAACAGCAGCATTTAGAGATATCATCTCAGAACTGCCTGTCTAGTCTACAGGTGCCATCTTGCTGTGGGACTTTCTAAGCAGTACTGGGCACAGATGAGTGCTTCAACCTTTTTCTTAACGAAGTGAGTTCATTAAGAAGTATGTGGTATTTTTAAAATACACATCACATGCCTCCCAGAAGTTATATTGTAACATGCTATTAAAATAGTCAGACTCTGGAACTAAAAATCTTAAAATTAGCTTTGAGTTCTGTGACTTCATAAAAATTGTATATAAATGTAATTATGTGTTATATATTTATTTATATGCATTTATAATAATTTAACATATAATATAAAATATTTATATATATCCATCATATTATTATATTTGTATAATATACTTATATATATTATATATTTATATTATATTATATATACAAATAAATATAAATTATATATATATATATATATATATATATATATATATATATATATATTATATTGGCTGTGGCAGCACTAAATCTCGGGTTAAAAAAATTATGAACCATGTACATAATAATCCTAATGATATTTAGTTGTTTTAATTTGCCAATCACTTGAACTCACTGTTTCTCATGTCCATGGCAGCCATGTGCTCTGTTGCTATATCCCTGAGGATCTCTGGTTATATTCCTGCTATCTACTTTGTACATTTTATCTTCTTTTCTTTCCTTCTCATCCTCATATGCTTCCTCAACATCTCTGCCCTGTATATAAATGCCCCATGAAATCCAGCAACACGGGTCAAATCTACCTTGTGGAAAATGATTTCTTAGGATAAAATAGTGCAAGAAATAGTTAAAAGTCCCATAGACATCAGGAGAGCCAGCATCAACTATGTACTGGACCTGGATATTCTGACTAGAGAAACAAGGAGCTAAACTCAACCTTTTCATTTGTGCAGAAGCATCCCAGAATAAATACACTCTTGGGACATTTTCCAAGGCTGTAAAATCAGGTAATTGTTTCTGATTCATATTGCAGTTGAAATTATTGCATGAGCTTTTACTGAATGCCAACAGTATATCAATAAATAGCAGCTTCTGATTTCTCCTTGACACAGGAATGTTTCAGTCAGGCTACAAGTGAAACTTGTAATATTACACACTTATTTTGCCCACCAGACAAAGAAACAAATTGCTGTAAAATCCACTTATCCTATTGCTTTATTATGAAAAGTGTGTCTATACTTATCTAGCTTCAAACAGAGCTTACTATCGCTCCTAAATTGAACAGAAAACATTTTACATGCAGATCATACTTCACTTATGTTATCAAAATGAAGGAAGTAAATGAGATAATTTTCTTAACAACTTCTCTTTCTTACTGATTTTTTTCTTAGTTGTTAAGATAAGTTTTGATTATATAAATTTTGAAGAAAAAGTGCATGAATCTGATAATATGCAAAACTACCCTGTAAATAGTAATAGTTCATTATTTTTAAAAATTTTATGACATAGAATTAATGCTACAGAAATTAATTGAATTTCTCTACAGCTAGGCACAGGGGAAAAGTTCCTGAACAGAACACCAATGACTTGTGCTCTAAGATCAAGAATTGACAAATGGGACTACATAAAATTGCAAAGTTTCTGTAAGGCAAAGGACACTGTCAATAGGACAAAACGGCAACCAACAGATTGGGAAAAGATCTTTATCAATCCCACATTTGATAGAGGACTAATATCCAATATATACAAAGAACTCAAGAAATTAGGCTCTAGACAACCAAATAACCCTATCAGAAAATGAGGTATGGAGCTAAACAAAGAATTCTCAACTGAGGAAATACGAATGGCTGAGAAGCACCTAAAGAAATGTTCAGCATCCCTAGTCATCAGGGAAATGCAAATCAAAACAACCCTGAGATTCCACCTCACACCAGTCAGAATAGCTAAGATTAAAAACTCAGGTGATAGTAGATGCTTTCGAGGATGCAGAGAAAGAGGAACACTCCTCCATTGTTGGTGGAAACATGGTGCAACCACTCTGGAAAACAGTCTGGCGGTTCCTCAGAAAATTGGACATATCACTACCTGAGGACCCAGCTATAACACTCCTGGGCATTTACACAGAAGATGCTTTAACACATAACAAGGACATATGCTCCACTATGTTCATAGCAGCTTTATTTATAATAGCCAGAAACTGGAAAGAACCCAGATGCCCTTCAACAGAGGAATGGATACAAAAAATGTGGTACATTTACACAATGGAATATTACTCAGCTATTAAAAACAATGAATTTGATAAATTCTTATATAAATGGATGGAACTAGAAAATATCATCCTGAGTGAGGTAACCCAATCACAAAAGAACATACATGGTATTCACTCACTGATTATTGGACTTTAACCCAGAAGCTTGAAACACCCAAGATTCAACTCACAGACCACATAAAGCTCATGAAGAATGAAGACCAAGTGAGGGGGGGGGGGCTACAGTCCCTCTTAGAAGAAGTAACAAAATACTCAAGGGAGCAAATATGGATGCAAAGTGCAGGACAGAAACTGAAGGAGGGGCCGTCTACAGACCATTCCACCTGGCTAATCATCCCATGGGCAGTCACCAAAGGTAGATGCTGATGTGGGTGTCAGGAGGTGCATGCTGACAGGGGCCTAACATAACTGTCTCCTTAGATGTCTGCACGAGTCTGACATATTCAGAGGCGGATGCTCACAGCTAACCATTAAACTGATCATGGGGTTTCCAACAGAGAAGATAGAGGGAAGACTGAAGGAGTAGAAAGTGTACGGGACCCCATGAGGAGAGCAACAATACCAACCAACCAGGGCCCCAGGGTCTAAACCACCAGCCTGGGATCACTTAGGGAGAGACCCATGGCTCCAGCTATATATGCAAGGGAGCTATATATAAGTGGGAGAAGAGATTCTTGGTCCCATGAAGGCTGGACATCGTGAGGGTTGGTATTCGAGGGTGGGGAGGTGAGGTTCTGGGGAGGGTGGGTGTGGGTACACCATCATAGAGGCAGGAGGAGGGGGGAAGGGATAGGGAGTTCCTGGGGGGGGGAAGGGGGGAAGGGGAAAACATCTGAAATGTAAATAAAAGTTCCAATAAAAAAAAAAAGAAAAGAAAAAAAAAGAAGATTGAAAGTAACAATACAGATAGAAGGGACTATGTAAAATAGCCATTTTCCTTTATGCCTAGTGGAGCTTCTAGTAAATGATTACTCTAAAATATCCAACCACAAAAGACAATATAATAGGTATGTTAATTTTTATTTCATTGAAACTAATAAATAAAATTCCATTTAGGCAATCCTTTTGTTGTTTTTGTTTCTTAGGTCTTTTGTTTGTTTGTTTAATTATTTATTTAGACAGACCTTTGCCCTGTCTATGGCTTATTGTGTCCTAAATCTATTGATGATCTGCCTCAGCTCATCCAATGTTGAAATAATAGGGGTGTGTGTGTGTATGAGAGAGAGATAGAGACAGAGAGAGAGAGAAGATGCTTAGTACTGAACTGGTTTTGTATTTCTAATGTCCTACATATTTATTTAGGTTTAATTTTCTACATACTTATTTTGAAAATTATTATATATTAATAATATTTATCATTGCTATGCTATATGTTGGGCATTTGTGTGGGCAGCACCATATCTATACCACATACTAATTTCATCACAATAGAGCTGAAGTCAGCATAAGCTATAGTTTGCCTAATAGGGCAAACCTGAGAAAATAATTTGGATGATTTTAGAAAAGTATTTTTAAGTGACCTGGTGGCCATGGTTTAGAGTTCTTATTACTTTCCTTTCATGTTTTAATCATTCTTCTTTCACTGCTTTTTTTTTTTTTCCTGTGATAATAATTAGGCATGCTGAGTTTGCCTACTGGAAAATTAAAAGCTCTTTTGTAATGTCATCATGAAGAGTCCACAGCAGACCCAAGATCTCATCACGTGACTTCCATTTTCACAATAAAAGAAGGGATTAAATCTTTATTGAGCAAATTATGAGATTCATGGCCCTTTCCTTTAAAATGCATTTAATCAATTAGATTTATTACATGTAAATTGTGGATAAATTTCTCACACATAATTGACTTCCAATATACATCTAGTGGTTGCTATTCTCACACTGAAATTTTAAATATATAATATAAAATTGTCTAAAATTTACTATATGAGCCGGGCGGTGGTGGCGCACGCCTTTAATCCCAGCACTTGGGAGGCAGAGACAGGCGGATTTCTGAGTTCGAGGCCAGCCTGGTCTACAGAGTGAGTTCCAGGACAGCCCGGGCTACATAGAGAAACCCTGTCTCGAAAAACCAAAAAAAAAAAAAAAAAAAAATTTACTATATGAACCAAATTAATGTAAAACATCTATAAAAAATAATCTCAAATCTATTTAATTGTACTTAAAAACAATCATTAAATATTCCAAGTATTTAAACTAATTATTACCACAATAAAATTAAGTAAGTTATTTATAGAAATATCATTGTGAGTTCTATAATAAACAATGTAAACAACACTTTGTAGGACAAATCATAAATGAAAAACTTAAATTTATGTGTATTTGAAATAAAAATTGGCTTTGCTGACACAAATCAGGTTAACATTTTGCATTTTTCTTTTCAGAAAATTGTTACAAAACTCATTTAGATGACTCTGCTTGCATTCTGAAAATATATCATTAGAGAAGAACAGAGTTGAGTTTTCTAAAAGATAGTCATTTCCTCACTGGGTTTCCTCTCTTGTCCTTAATACAACATAATCAAAACACAATAAAGTGAATCACAAAATGTCTGAGCTTGAGTTATCTGTTCGATTATCTTTAATTATGTGTTTTATAAAAATATCATTTTTAGGGATAAATTGTGATTTGTTTTTAAAATATATTATGCACAATTCTGACTGTGTTAGGAATCACTATTAACCTAAGAACACATTTTGAAACTAAGTTTCCCTGGTTTATGAATCTACACCCCAAAGCAGGAAGAAACACATGTGATAGATGATTTTTAGAAATTCAAACTTCACATAAAATACGATTTTTAAATGACTGGCTCACAGTGTACACATACATTAGAATCAATTATTGTGTGAGTACAGAAATAAAATGAGAATTACAGGTAATCAATTGGCCTGGTTTTGAATGTTAGAAGTTGTGCTCTCAAACAATTTTATTTAAAATTTTAAGAAAAATTTTAAATAAAAATATGGTTTCAAATTAGTGACTGGGTGCTTAAACAAACACAGTGTTTTAATGATGTTCATGATTTTGATGGCTTAGTGTCTGGGAGCTCCAAGGGGTCTCAGTTAGTTGAGACTGTTGATCTTCCTATGGGGTTGCCATCCCCTTCATCTCTTTCAATCTGTTCCCTAACGCAGAGATTCCTGATCTCAGTCTAATACTTGGCTGTAAATATTTGCATTTGTCTTAGCTTCTGGTAGAGCATCTCAGAGGTCAGCCATGTGAGGCTCCTGTCTGCAAGCATAACATAGCATCAGTAATAGTGTCAGGGTTTGGTGCCTGCACATGGGATGGATCTCAAGTTGTGTCTGTCACTGGATGGCCTTTCCTTCAGTCTCTGCTCAATTTTTGTCTTCATGTTTCCATTAGACAGGAATAATTCTGAGTCAAAAATTTTGAAGATGGGTGGATGGTTCTGTAAGACTCTGATGAGCCTTAGCTACCAGAGACCCCTAAGTGAACCATACAGAGTTGGAAATGAATGAAAAAGCAAGAGGAGTTTATTGTTCCAGAGGGCTGGGGTCATCTTGCATCCAAAGAAGAGACAATAACCCCGGACAGCCCATTCTGCCAGTCTTTATTCAGTTTTCAGGGCAGCAGACACTAGGCACAAAGTGAGTGGCAAAACGTTGTGAGTTTTAAACTTATTTGTCCTTAAGGAATGAGATAGCAAGGACTTTCCTTATCTGAGGAATGTGTCTACATGCTCTGGAATTCCCTTATCTGCAGGTAGCCAATGGTCAGTTCCTTCCTGTGGTCTTCCTGAGGAATGTAATCAGCCTCTCCCTTCCAGAGGGGAGGGGTGCCTGGTGGAATTTTCCAAAGGCCCTGAGCCTTTGTATCATCCTGCCATTGGGGCCCTATCTTTCTACTGGAGGTGGTCTCTTCAGGCTCCATCTTCCCAGTGCTGAGCATCTTGGCTAAGGTCATTCATCCTTAGTGAGTCTTGAGAGCCTCTCATATCCCAGGTCTCTGAGCCTTTACAGAGGTTCTCCTTATCTCCCACCCCAGCAGCTGCATATTTCCATTCATTCTTCTGACCCTCTGGGCTTCTCTCCTGTTTCTCCCATTACATACCTGATCCTGCCCTGCTTTTTGCCTCCTCCTACCCCCTCAGACTGAGGTCCCTACCTCTCTCTGCCTCCGATAATTATTTTATTCCCCCTTCTAAGTGGGATTCAAACATCCTCACTTTTGCCTTCCTTCTTGTTAAACTTATGGTTTGTGGGTTGTATCATGAGTATTCTGTATTTTGGGGAGTAATATTCACTTATCAGTGAGTGCATACCCTGCATATCCTTCTGGGTTTGGGTTATAGCACTCATGTTGATATTTTCTACTTCCACCCATTTGCCTACAAAATTTATGATGTCCTTGCTTTTAATAGTTGAATAGCATTCCATTTTATAAATGAAATGTATTTTCTGTATCCATTCTTCAGCTGAAGGTTGTTTCCAGTTTCTGGATATGAGTAAGGCTGCTAAAATCATAGTGGAGAACGTGTTCTTGTTGAATAATGAAACATCTTTTGGGTATATGTCAAGTAAGTGATATAGCTGGGTCTTTAGGTAGAACTATTTCCAGTTTTCTGAAGAAATGCCAGATTGTTTTCCAGAATGGTTGAACCAGATTAGAATTCCACCAGCAATAGAGGAGTGTTCCTCTTTGTCCACATCCTTACCAACATGTACTGTCACTTGAGATTTTGATCCTAGCCATTGTGATTGGTGTAAGGTGGAATCTCAAGGTTGTTTTGATTTGCATTTCCCTGATGACTAAAGATGTTGAACATTTCTTTAAATGCTTCTTGGCCACTCATAATTCCTCTGTTGAGAATTCTTAGCACTCTACTCCATTTTTAAATTTGGTTACTTGGTTTTTCAGAGTCTAACTTCCTGAGTTGTTCTGTATTTTGGATATTAGCCTCCTATCGAATGTAGCCTTAGTGAAGACATTTTCATCATCTGTAGGTTGCTGTTTTGTCTTATTTACAGTTTTCTTTGTCTTACAGAAGATTTTCAGTTTCATGAGGTCCCATTCATCAGTTGTTGATCTTACATCCTGAGCCATTGGTGTTCTGTTCAGGAAATTTTCTCCAGTGCATTTCAGGCAATTTCCCACTTTCTCTTCTATTAGATTTAGTGTTTCTGGTTTTATGTGGAGGTCTTTGATCCACTTGGACTTGAGCTGTGGGGAAGGTGATAATTATGGGTCACTTTGCATTCCTTTACATACAGACTGCCAGTTAGATCGGTACTAGTCGTTTAGGATGCATTTTCCACCTATATGGTTCTGATTTTTTTTCAAACTCTTTTTTTTTGGGGGGGGGGTAAGTACGAGACAGGGTTTCTCTGTGTAGCCCTGGCTGTCCTGGAACTCACTCTGTAGTTCAGGCTGGCCTCGAACTCAGAAATCCATATGACTCTGCCTCCCAAGTGCTAGGATTAAAGGCATGAGCCACCACTGCCCAGCCCTTTTCATACTCTTAATACTAATTTCCAGTAGTGGCTAGACCTAGTTACATTTATACCTACAGTGAAAAGGTTCCCTTGGAATGTTGTTTTGGTTTTCGTTTCCTTCTACATTGAGAATGTTGAGGATGTGTCATATGGAGCTTGTGTTTCATATAGTTTTCTGGGTTCTTGAGACATCTGAATAAAGGGAAACTCGATTGAAAAAATGCCTGGTAACTCAGGCTGTTCAAGACCACAAAGCATTTTCTTAACTAGTAATCGTGGAGTAGAGACCAGCCAGTTGTGCATGGTGCCATCCCTTGTGTTGATGGTCTTGGATTCATTAAACACGCAAGCTGATCAAACCATTTGAAATTACAAATAAGTAGAACCTCTCTACGGCCTTATCAACAGATCCAGTCTCTAGTTTCTTACCTTGTTGGAGTTCCTGTCCTGACTTCCTTATTTGATAGACTACAATGTGGAAATGTAAAACAAATAAAAACCATTACTGCCCACCTAGATTTCATGGTGTTGCATTTCAGTAATAAAAACCCAGACTTAGACTGGGCCTATTACCAGAAAGTCACATGCAGAAGAAAGAAGAAAGAAGAAAGAAGAAAGAAGAAAGAAGAAAGAAGAAAGAAGAAAGAAGAAAGAAGAAAAGAAAGAAAAGATTCTTCCTCCAGCCTTGTATAAAATATAATTTAAAATCAGAAAGAGCAAGAAGGGTATGCAGGCAGGTTGGATAGAATGAAAGGGAATGGAGAAATATAGTAATTATAGTATAGTTAATTTTAAAATATAGATTGAAGAGCCTAATATTAAATGTGAAAATTTAAAAGTAGTAGTGGAAAATATTGGGAAACTTCATCAACATGTTGACTTTCTGAAAACTACTCCAATAGACTGGTAAACGAATTAAGAACTATTAAATTGTATTCGTTTAAGTGATAAAACTTCTACATAGCAAAGATGACATAATTAATCTACTGAAGATATAGACAAGGAAAGAAAATAAAATTTTACTAGCTGTATATCTGATAGAAAATTAAAATTTAGAAGAGAAAAGATAACATATTAGGTATCCAAAATCCAAAAACTTAATAACTAAATTGGAAAATAAAACCAACATTTATTCAAAAATGATATGCACACTCAAACTGTTTTAATCAGCAATTATCACACTTAATAACTTTCAACCTGGTATTATTACCTGTGGCCTGTTAATCTAAACTCTACTATCTGTATTCATTTATAGATTAAACCTACACACTAAATAAAGTATAGATGAACAGAGTTTTAAAAAGATACAATGTAATGTTACATAGACTGAGGAGGTTGTATTTTTCTGGTTATGAATATATATATATATATATATATTATATATATATATATATATATACATCAATAATTAATGAATAAAGGCCATGAATTTGAAAGAGATCAAGGAGGGTTATATGGGAAAGTTCAGAAAGAGAAAAGGGAAAGAGGAAGTAAGGAAACTATATATAATCTCAGAAAATAAGTGAAATACTTTTTTAAAAGTTATTTCTCAAAAGTGAATCTAAATGTTTGG
This sequence comes from Mastomys natalensis, assembly GCA_021653895.1. Taxonomy (NCBI): domain Eukaryota; kingdom Metazoa; phylum Chordata; class Mammalia; order Rodentia; family Muridae; genus Mastomys; species Mastomys natalensis. The sequence continues at coordinate 69,988 of JAJTUV010000329.1, read as the reverse complement.
TAGTCAATAAATAAGTATTATTTATTTATTTACATTAATCAAAGTGAATGAATGCTCATTTTATTAAATAACATTTACTCTGTGCAAAAAAATCTAATTACAATATTGAGACTTTTTAAAATTAAAATGTCATGTCATGTCAAAAACTTTGTACTTTAAATTACAATTATTTGCCTTCTGTCTGTGACCAAACATATCAATGCTGATTTATTTCTACAAATGGGAATGATTTCATTAAGAAGGTACAACAAAGAGACTTAAAGTCTGGCTGAGAATCAGTGGAACCATTTTCTTTCTTTCTTTCTTTCTTTCTTTTGTCTATGAATGAGATACTCAAAACTTTTTGTCAGATTACCAGTCTATTTTATTCTTCCAAAGGAATCAACCCATTGCCCCCCCCCCCCTTTGCTCATTCTCATTTTGAAAACATATGGTCGTACATTTTCATAAGACACTTGTCAAAAGACAATTCTTTCATCATGCTGTCTTTTTGTAGTAACTGTCAAAACTTGTCATGAAGCCAGCTCTCAATGCCTGTAGTCACAAAATGAACATTGCTTTGTACAGTTGATAGCAACAAGAATAGTTCCCAGATGATTCAATGAAAGTAAAACTCTTCCACTGGCCTTCATGTTTCTTTACTTCATGGACTCTATTACACCTGATTGCAGTTTCTTTAGTCTCATTTCCTCTTATAGGCCCTCTCTCACTTACTGTATATACCATGGTTTACCATCTTAGGTAACATGAATTGGCCAATTCCTTGTTCTCTTTGCTCTACAAATATCCTTCTAGCTAATAATCCTTTTTCAAGTTGCATCATGGTTTCATTATCCCCAAACTGAGTACAACGATAAATTATATATCAGTATGCATCTCATTCTCAACACAAACCCTTTGATCTCTGTAACCATGATTTACTTGCTTGATAAATAATTCTACACATTTTTCAAAAGTTATCTTCCATATTTTACCTGACATTTATAATGTAGTTTTTAGCTGTAAGTTGAATATTAATATCTCTGACAGCAGAAGATATTGTTTCACAACTTGAATACTTTTCAACTATCCATAAAATGTCTTTTCTGCTGAAATTATTCAATAGTCAATTAGACTTAATGTGTAATATACGCACTGTTTCTTTAATGTATTTTTCTTTTAGTTACAAATACATTAGTCTAGTCTGTCAGACTCTCTGGAAAGTTCATTATAAGATTACTCAATGTGTAGATGGTTCAATCCTAACACTAGGTTACAATTAGTGGTAGAATGTTTGTTTGGACAAGCACTGTGTTCAATCGCAGGACTGTCTAAAGACATAAACATTCCAGTGGTCATTTTGGAATTGGAAATCATAGTTAGCTGATCAGTGTGCTCCATTCGGTTTAATCAATTGGGAAGGTTTTCAGTTCTTTCACGGGCCTTTGGTTATATGAACCGTAATCAATGAGACCTCCTTTTCCTTGGATCCTGGAAAAATTCATGACCTGAACAATTGACAAGTTTTCTAGGTTTCCTTTGAAATACCATTGTTTCTTCATCACTTATTCTGTATCTTTGCCAATTATTGAATACAGTTTCATAGTTTTAATCTTTAATCATTTATCAAATATCCTTCTTATCTAAACTTACCTTTTCTGTTTAGGAACACATTTCAAAACCCTACCTAGTTAATCTGTTACCTGTCTTCAAATATGTACACAATAAGCATGCTACCTGTTCTGCAATGCTTTAGATTATCCTTCTAGATATATAAATAGATATTCATGAGTAGGAGTGTATGTTAAATTATTGAGCCATTTCACATTACATGTACACCTTAAAAATATGTTGCACAGAATTAGAGACAGTTTTTCTATGCCAATTACAAAGTAACCTGAAGATTTTAGTAATATGATTTTTAAAGTATATATTGAAAAAAATGAAGATATTTTGGAACTGTTTCAACCGACCTGAAAAATCTGTAGCTGAAAATACCTTGTTTAAATACTAATTCTATTTAACCTTTTGCCCTTACTACTGGAGGATTGGTAATTATTGAAGAGTAACTTTGGGGGTGGGTGGGAGTAGGGAGGATACAAATCTTTAACACTGTTGACGAAAAATGAAACAACTAAAAGATGACTTGTAATGCTGGAAATTTTTATTTGATCTCATTAATAATTACAAATATCATAGTAGTCAGGCTGTATAATTTAGATTAGTTTATGTTTTCAAACCAATTGAATATATTTCTAGTTCATGATTAGTTTAAACAAGGCTTTTCAGTACCTACCATAAGTTGAAATGTGATAGTCATTTTGATATAGGACTATAAGGCTTTTAAGAAGGTAACTAGATACTTGTATTGAATTCATTCCTTTCCCCCAAGGTTAGTTCTTGTTAAAATGGGCTTATTTTCACTATAGAAAGATATTAGGCAAAATTTCCTTTTGTCCATTTTTTCTTTCCTTTTCAAGGAACTAAATGTTAGCTGGGTAAATAAAATCAAGTTTTTGCTAAACATGGTCAATATCCTTTAGAGGAATTTTAATCCTCTAAAGGATTAAAATTAAAGGAGCAACATGGCTCCTCTGGCAAAGGGATCACATACAAAGATCTGATCTGGCTGGAATGCATACATTCCTACATTATTGAATGCTTAGGTTAAAATACAGACACACCCTCAGCACACACCTTCAATCCATAACAATGAAGGCTAGAATTAGTTTGTAGAAGGAAGTAGCCTTGTTGAAAGTGATGTCTAATTGATGGGCAGATAAAGAGACAAAGATTTGAGAAATAAGTCAGAGATAGGATATGCCCAAATTCACAGGAGAAGGGCACAGGTTGAAAGGCTACTTAAGAACCAGAGAGAGAATGGTTTGTTGTGGTATGGTGCATGTATATGGCAGTTTTACTGGGACAGTTCTACAGAGACAGGTTCCCTACTCTGATGATCTTCAATGAAATAGCTCTCTGAGGCAATCTTTGTTCATATACCCTTATTAGGGGTATATGCATAACACACACGTTATTCAGGAGAAACAAGGGTTATAGAGCTATACAGAATGAAAGAAATCCTATGATTAGCAGTTTTCTGTGGTCTCTTCTTCTTCTCTATATAAAGCAAATTCTTAGATAATCATGTTTATACTCAATCTTCATCTATAGTGTGTAATGAGTTTCATATTTTTAAATTCTTAGCCTCAGTTGGAGACTCTAATCTGAGTACTAAGTTAACCACTGGGATTTTGTCCTGGTTTTCTATGCTATAGGTGCATATAGTCCATTAAGTCTACAGACACTGGTACAGAGTCCATAGCTTTTAAATGGGCCTTTGGAGTCTGATTCAAAACAGAGTGATACTAGCTCTCGGCTTGCTTGTCAGACCATGGCTCTTGCCTTCTAAATCCACTATTATTAAGACCAGGTTCTTTTTGCCTATGATATAAAATGTAAACATGAATGAATGAATACAAGATACTCTGCAAAATTATGTCTTCTCTGACTCTTAATAAATGTCACCAAGTTGGGTTGCAGTATATTCCTCCACCACCCCCTGAATGAAAATATCATATGAGAGTGTCCCTATGTATATCTTTTGCTCACAAACATCAGATCTGTGTCTTTATGTGAAGAAAGTTTTACTGTATTTTTGGAATGTCCCTCTTATTCTTCATCAGCATTTTTCATACCAAACCTCCCTTATATGTAATTATACCCTGTTGATTTTATCAATGGGGTAATAAACATATCTTGAGAGGAACATTACATAACATTTCCTCCACTTAAAGATGTGTGTAATATTAATTTTCCAGTTGTATACTAAAAATTAATGAAGTAATGTATTTTTCTACATTGTCTTACTAAAGTATTCTCTGCAAATCATAGAGCAAAACTATATATGCATTTGATTTGCTTTTAATATTGAAATATTTCCACATTCTTGAATATAGCTTCCTTATATATTTTTGGTGTTAAGTTCAGACTAGTATTTCATGAATTATGATAACACATAAAGGAGTTCTACCTTAAAGCAATGGGATTTTTGATTTGTAACATTTTCCATTTTCTTTTCATTTTTCCATGTTGGTATTGATATTAACATGAATCTCTGATTCTTTTTCCTTTGATCATGAGAAGACTGGGGTAAATATTCATAGCTATTCACCTTCCGTCCATTTAACAAGCTATAGTGCATGTTTCTCACATTTAACCAGGGTTGACTTAGCAAGGCTTTTATTCTGGGTGAGTGCCCAGCTTCACCCAAATCATCAATGCTCTTTGCTTCACAGAATTCCATTGCTTCTGCTTCCAAAACCAATTATACCTTAGCTAATCCCTTGCCCTTTTAATTTTCTTTGATAGTTTTCTGAGTAAAATGTGCAAACTGCTAAGGCATTATTACTCCCACTCTCTAGTTTACCCATTCTTTGGTAAGAATGTAGATGTCTTGTTCTGGCTTTTTATGAACTGATTATTTTCAAGTTTGGCCAATGACAAATTTCCCCTTTTCTGATACAGTGATATTCCTTTTCATCTTAAATATTTAATTCTAAACATCTCATTGTGTTTTCTAAACTTACATTTGTGCATAGCCCTTAACATGTAGTGCATTAGTGAATTGTTAAGTTTAAGATGGACAATTCACAAGCAATTTAGACTCCCCAAAGCTTAGTCAATTTTCAAGGAAATAACCACATATATATGTTTCCATAGTTAGGGAAAGCAAGGAGCACTGTGAGGGCTTGGAACAGTGTAACACAAATTTTTGTTTTGTCCTGGACAATGCTACACAAGATTAAGCCAGACCCAGCAGGAAACATTAACTTTGCTAACTAAAACTAGAATTGAATTTTTATATAATGATTTATTTGAAGACTTATGATAATTTACTATTTAAAACACTTGTTTAAAATATATGGTCTATTCAATCTTAAGAAAGAATAGTAGAAGATGGTTAATTATCTAAGAGGAACAGTTTTGATTTTGACTGTGGGTAAGTATTGTGTTTTAAACTTTTCAAAACCTTGGATACTGCCACTCTATTTTAATTTATAGATGGATATAAAGCTTGAAAAATGTGTCCTGCTTTATTTTAAACCCTCATGAACAACAGACTTATACATATCACCAAGTCACTTCAAGCAAAGGCTAAGGACAAACGAAAAATAGAGCCAGAACCAAGAACTTCAATGATTTACAATTCAAACATTCATAGGGAATTAAAAGTATTTTTATTAAATCATGCACATGCAATGTCTTAGTGCAAATAATTTGATAAGTGCTCCAGAAATTTTATTGTACATTTTATCATTTTAAAGAATTAATCAATTTATGTGTTTGTTTACATTTCAAATGTTGCTTCTCTTCATTCTCACCGAGTTGCCCCTCTTTCCTCTGAAAGGGTGGGACCCCCCTCAGTATCCCAAATGTCTTAAAATAACATACAAATGTGAAATAAATGACCAGTGTTTTCACTTGTTTTTAATAATTAAAATAACTTTGCATTTGAAAAAATATACAAATGGGAATTATAATCTATTTCTCACTTTCAAGTATACTTAAAATGAAATGCAGAGTACTTTATGTTGTGTTTATAAAAAGATAAAGAGATAATGAGTATGTCCTATGGGTGTGTGGAGAGGTATGGGAGAAGGGGATGTCTCAACAGGCCCATGCTGAGGCATCTCTTCCCCTGAGGGAATTGTATAGCAATAGAATAGAGTTTATTCAGGGCATGGAGAGGGGAGCCGGAAGGTAGTAGAGGTAGAGAAAAAGAGGAGAGAGAGAGAGAGAGAGAGAGAGAGAGAGAGAGAGAGAGAGAGAGAGAGAGAGAGGAGGAGAAAGTAGAGGCCTGCCATGCCATGACCACATGCAGAGAGGGGGAAGGGAAGGCAGGAGGGGGATGGGACAGAGGGAAGCTAGAAGCAAGAGAGCAAGAGAGCAAGAGAGAGAGTAAAACAGAGAGGAGAGGACAAGCTGCCCCTTTTATAGTGGGCAGGCCTACCTGGCTGTTGCCAGGTAACTGTGGGAAGGAGCATACCTGGCTGTTGCCAGGTACTGTGGAGGTGGAATTTAGACAGAATACTAACACTTTACTTTTCATATATATTTGGAAATCATTTGTTTACCAAATGAAGAAAGCTAAAGTTTTTAAAATATAAACTAGTTCTTCAATATATTTTATTTCTGTAGAGTATTGCTAAAACTTTTAATATATTCAGGATATTTATCTGTCAATCAACATTCCTTCACCAAAATGAAGAATAATACTTTTAATTACTAATTGCTTCCATATTAATACATATTTATAAAATTAAAATGATCATTGTATTTTGTAAATTTAATTATTAAAAGTAATCGCAAACATCTGATACTCCTGGAGATTGTCTGCCACTGTGACATCTAATTTATTTAAGAAATGACTTGACAAGTTTCCAAACATACTACACATAAAATTTTACTTTCTTTTTTTCTACACATAAAAATAAAGCAAATATAAATAAACATAAAGATAAGTGAATAAATTTATGTTTTGTTGTGTGTGTGTGTCTGTGTATGTGTGTGTGCATGTGTGTGAATGTCTGTCTGTGCTTTTGTGTCTGTGTGTTCACCATGGACTACACGTTGAGGTGAGAGGAGAAATTGCTGCAATCTATCCTCTTTCTACTGTTTGAACAATAGAGCCTGAGCCCAGATGGAAAGATTAAATACCAAGTGTCTTTGCTAACTGAGCCACCTCTTTTTCTGGTACTGTATTGTGATTTAAAGATCAAAAGATACGATGTAGAAAAAAAATAAACAGGAGCTTCTCTTTAATAAAAGTTGATACTTGAAAATGCTGGAAAATTGCCCCAAATATTCATTGTGACAGTGAAGGTATTCTGAAATGCAGAGGAGAAATCTGGGTTGGGAGACCTTTAATTTGGTTCAGTGCCTTAACATGAAAATTGCAACATTGACTTTTAAATGTACATATCAAATTTCTTCGATTTTTGAAAGTCTAATTATTTGTACTTCAGTGGGTAACAAGTAATAGCAAAATACTTTTATCATGGAGACTTATGTAACTTTCAAAATATCTATGTTCAATTCTGTGACAAATGTGAGCTTCAAAAGTTAAAAGTCTGAAAATATTTTTTTTCATTTAAAGAAATAGAAAAATAGTTTACAAACATTTAAAAATAAAGTTTGAAAAAAACAAAAACAAAATAACCACTTAATTTCAGTTTAGACTGTGCTGCATATATATATATATAATATATATATATATATATATATATATATGTGTGTGTGTGTGTGTGTGTGTGTGTGTGTGTGTGTGTGTGTGTGTGTGTATATATATAAAAGACATTTTTTTGGATTGCTTTTTTTCTAGATGAAAATATCAGTATTTCTCTTTATTTTATATGTTTGAGGATGATATAGGAATTAACTAATAATTTGGAAATTAAATTTGTGTTTATTTGTTGTAGAATAATATCCACTGTATTACATGGCTATTGTCCTTTTGAATTCTCATATCTGTGACTATGCCTTATGCAATCATACAGATGGGCCTGGAAAAGATTGAGTCCCTATGCCTTTGTCATGTATAAGGGAGGGAGGAGTCTCCCTCCAAGAAAATATAAAGAAGTTTACTAGGACATAGAAATTCAGGGGTCTCACCTTTTGCAGTGATACACGGTCAGTCATTATTTGCTTGGACAAAAAGTCAAGCACTTTGTCCAGTAATAAGTTGACATTGGTCCAGCAAATAATTCCTGATCCATCTTTCTATATGTCATCATGGTTCACCAAGATAGATTTAAGTGAAATTGCTTGTTTGTTTTTTGATTTGTATGCTAGATGGATAGGTATTTGACCTCTCCAGGAAAAACTTCATTCACTCTTTTCAAATTTCAATGTGATAATGTTTGAATATAACAAATTCCATCATTGAACACAAACCTGCTGTCCTGAGAATATGATAGAGAGAAATAGATATAGACATTTTATAAGTAATTTCATTAGGATACACAAAAATCACACAAATGAACTTAATCAATACATTAATGCAAGAGTGGAGAACTTAACATTTATGTCAGGGTCTGATAGCAGATCTATACCTCACTCCTCTTTATACCAATTGGCAACTTCAAGACTAAAATTATTTAGAGTATAATTCTAACATATATATATATATATATATATATATATATATATATATATGTATGTATGTATGTGTGTGAGTGTGTGAATACGAGTTGCAAGAATAAAAGTTTCAGACAGCATGAACTTATAACTAAACATTTAAGCCTTGCTAAAAGTGAAAAATTATGTTTTAGTTTTATATTCTAGTGATTCTTAAAACACCAAGCATGCTCTCTTTTTTTTCCTTTTTTAATTTTATTTTTTTTGCTTATTCACTTTATAACCCGTCCCAGTCACCCCCTCCCATAATCCTTCCCATCTCTTGTTTTCTGAGTACCCCATCCTCCTGTATCCCCCACCCTGCCACTTTAAGTCTCTGAGAGGCTAGGTGCTTCCTCTCCCATTGAGGCCAGATGAGGCACCCAGCTAGAAGACCATACTCCATATACAGGCTGCATGTTTTGGGATAGCCCGCACTCCAGATGTTTGAGACCTACATGAAAACCAAGCTGCACATTTACAACATATGTGCAGGGAGGCCTAGGTCCAGCCATGGAGGTAGATCTGTGTAGACTAGGTATGCTCCACGGTTGGTGATTCAGTCTCTGAGAGCTCCAAGGTTCAGGTTGGTTTACTCTGTTGATCTTCCTGTGCAGTTCCTATCTCCTTAAGGCCACAATCCTTCAGCCTATTCTTCTATAAGAGTCCTCAAGCTCCATCCACTGTTTGGCTCTGGATGTCTGTATCTGTCTGAGTCAGCTGCTGGTTAGAACCTCTCAGAGGATAGCTTGCCCCTGTCTGTTCTCAGGCTGCTCTTGAGAGGAGCTATGCAAGGATTGAGAATCAAGTTCACTGGTAGAATGCTTTTCTCATATTTATGAAGCCCATGTCAATTCTAAGTTATAATTCTCCTAACAACAAATAGAATGAAAACATCCTTAAGATCTGTAATATTTGAATATTCACAAAATGTTTTCTCTTGTACTCCCAATATGTATAAATCTCATCTTGAAGGGTCCTATACCTTAATATATCTTTACTCATGGCATTGAAATTTAAAAATAAAATCACTATTTTCTTCATCACTTTTCTGTCTTAGTAGCCATGACCAAGGCAACTTTTATAAGAAAAGGCAATTAATTGGGAGCATGTTTACAGTTCAACTGCCTTAATCCATTATCATTATGGTGGGGACCTTGGCAGCAGGCATACTGGGGATGGTTCTGGGGACATAGATGAGAGTTAAATTCTTATCCACAGTTACAGGACAAGACTGGGTCTAAGATGGGTTTTTGAAAACTCAAAGCCCACACATATCACCAAAGTTCTTCCAACAAGGCCCTACATTCTAATCCTTATAACACTATCAAAAAGTTTAAATTATTAGAAATAAGTGGATATTCAGTGATATAAGCCTATGGGAGGCATTCTTATTCAAATCACCGCAAAAATGAAAGAGGAGGGTAAAGGTTCTACATCTGGAGCAGGGAACTCCTTATAACTGTTAACGCAGAGATAAATGAAGGAGCGTGGACTCCATATTTTCTGAATATTCCTTAATATCACATGAATTCTAAGTCTTGATAATAATGAAAATTCACTAAATGTTTCCTTACATAAAAATGTCTCTAATATATATGTGTATATGTCCATAAATAGAAAGAAAGAAAGAAAGAAAGAAAGAAAGAAAGAAAGAAAGAAAGAAAGAAAGAAAGAAAGAGGGAGGGAGAGAAGGAGGGAGGGAGGGAGGAGGGAAGGAGGAGGGGAGGGAGGGAGGGAGGAGGGAGGGAGGGAGGGAGGGAGGGAAGGAGAAAATAGGATAACTTTAATCCAGACCGTAGGGAGCCAGAGGCACACAGATACCTGGGAGTTTGACTCCAGACTCTTGAACATAGTAAATACATTAAATCAGAGTAGATGACCTAATGATTATATTAGGTCCTCATATCAGGCCCATAAGGTCTATCAGTTCTATTGATCTCTATATAATCTCTCTCTGTATGTATGTATGTATGTATATATACATCTATATAGACATAAACATGTGTCTGCATACTTAAATGACCATTTACACAAATAACATATCTCAGACATATTCATGATTTTACAACATATGTTGAATGTGTTTACAGTATAAATATGTATACCCATATACATACCTTATGTGTTGTAATATGTAATGAATATTAATAGATATATTTTTGTTGTGAATACTGGGAAATTTCAAGGATTGAAGAATTTTACTTTTGTAAAATATGGAATAAACAATATTAACAAATATGTAGTGGAATTTTCCTATTTTATGGAAGATAAAAATGATAAAAAGTGTCTAGTTCATTCAAAACTTATTTATGTGATTTATAATTTTTTTGTTTTGTTTTTTGTTTTTAAAGACAGGGTTTCTCTGTGTAGTCCTGGCTGTCCTGGAACTCACTCTGTAGACCAGGCTGGCCTCGAACTCAGAAATCCACCTGCCTCTTTCTCCCAAATGCTGGGATTAAAGGCGTGCACCACCACTGCCTGGCAATTTCTAATTTCTAACTTCCTTTTCTTGCATGTATTTCTATCTTGCAAACCATGGTAACCATGTTATGATTGTTATAATTTGCACTAAGCAGTACCCTGTACACTTATATTTTTGATAACTTTGAGTTTAGCATAAATAAAATATCCACTATGCAAAAAGATATGTTCCTTTAAATTAAGATATATCATCCAATTTATTTGTGTAGTAATGGACCTTAGGAATAGAACACTAATAGCACAAGAAATAACCTTTAAGAATCAACTGATAAAACTACCTGACAATAAAGCTTGTGCACTGAAAAGGAAAAAAAAAATTGTAGAATTAACAAACAGTATACGGAAAGGAAGAAAAAATGTTAGTAGTTACACTCCCAATAGGGCACAATACCCCAAATTCACAAAGATTATATAAATTAGATGTCAAAGATTATATAATTTAGACTAAAACTGCTAATCGACAAGTAGAAAAATAAAATAATAGAGATTTTCGAAAAAAAAAAGGAAAACAACTGTCAAATAATCATTTTGAACTTATTAGTAACCCAATCATTAGGAAGCAAACTTTAAAAAATAATTTGAAAACTATGTTCTCTAAGTGAGAATGGCTATGTTCAACAAATCTGACAACAAATGCTGGAGAGAATGTGGATAAAAAGCATTGGTGCAAATTCATGTGGCCATTTTTGAAATCAGTCTGAAGAGTTTTACAACTAAATCCAAATAGCCATATACTGCAGCGACTTCACTCCTGGTTATATACCCAGATAACTCCGTGCCTTACACAGCATTATTTCCATTCTCATATTGATTGCTCCTTTATTCACTATACTAAAGAAGTAGAATGAAACTGGTTGCTCATCAACAGACAATAGAGAATGAAAATTTGGTATATATAAAGACGGATTAGGATTCAGCTCTAAGGACAAATAAAATTGGATTCTTTTTTTTTTTTTTTGTCAGAAAATGGATGAACATAGAATATATACTATTAAGAGAGGTCACACAATTTTACAGATAGAAAAAAAATGAATATTTTCCTTAAAAATGGAATCAAGTCACTAAGATATTTGTATATATGTAAACGATTGTGAATGTAGGAAGAATACAACATGTCGAAAAGAGAACAAGGAAGCGTTAAGTGTAACCAATGAGGGAGAACTAAATGCAGGTATTACACACAAGTGAAAGGAAATACAAAGCTAATTGATATTTTAGTTCTAGTTATGTCATGTGCTCATGGTGGTGGTGATAAGTACATAAAAATATAATGTTAAATTCATTGTGAAGTACAATGCTTTCAGAATCACTGTTGAAATTATATAATTACTTTTGAGATGTATTGACTTTGGGGCTGATTACCTTCATTGTGTATATTTCTACTTTAAATTCTATTTAATAATAATTTTATATTCTATAAAATTAAAGAAAACACATCGTCTTCATGTAGAGTCCTTCAAATATTAGTATGTATGCAGAAGAATGAATTGATGTAATTGACATGTAAGTGCTCTGACTATAATTTCATTCAGTAATGCAGTGAAAACCTCAATGTGAATCCAAGGCAAACAAATAATCAAACATGTTTCAGTGAGTTCCAGTGGGAGATAAAACTAAAGAGTACTTGCTTAATCAAATTCTGAATCAAACTCTTCAATTTCCTCCAAGTTATTTTTAATTAATTAAACTGACAATAGCGACTTCATTGTACCAGAACAAAAGGAAACTCTGACATACATATTTTTCTAGTAAAGAAATACATATTCAATGAAAAATTTGCTTTGATGTCTGTTTTATATGTTTTTACTGAAAGTAATAGTTTTACATATCAAAATATAATACATCATTACTTATAGAGATAACCATATTGCATTGAATTACTAATAATATCATGAATGAATGTAGTTCAACAAGATCAATGGAATGTTTTTATCTCTAACACTAAACACTGTTTCTCCTCCAAAAATCATTTCTATTAATAAAATCTGTCAAAATGGGTTGAAATATTTAGCATCCCCACACATATTAGTCTTATCTGCATGCAGGCAAATTTGGAGGCCATGTTCAAAGTATCCTTTGCTATATCATCTATGTATATTAAGATCACACATGATATTAAGTTACCTAATCATACAGTCATGATATAATGTCCAAGGCTTTCCAGCCTCAGAACAATTTTTAATACATTTAATACATGCTTTGTTATTCTATGGGAATTACTGTGATAGAACCAATATCACAGAATTCTGATGCAAATAACTGGCCTATGGCTATGTAGCTTACATTGTAATACTGGACGTTCATAGAAGAGGACGATTCAAAAGAAATCTAGTTTTCTGTTTGAAAAGACATTATTTCCTATTATACAAATCTGTACCCATAATAAGCAATTGTTTTTAATGGCAGAAACATTTAGAAGTTTCAAATCATTCTAGTCAGACTTTTTGTTTTTTGTATTATGCAATGCAGATTTTAGTAATTCTTAGTTATTAATTAACTGTTAGTATCAATTACCCTTATATGATATAAAATTTATAACTAAGAAAGAGGACAATGTTGATAATATCAATACTGAATTAAATCAATTATTATGTGTGCTATTAGCAAAAGGTTAAAAAGAGAAGAAAATTAATTCTGAAGTTGTACCAAACTTTCTGTTTATTGCTACTGTAGGATCATATCACTTTTGGAAAAATGGAAACATTCTATTTCCCTCAAACTGTTATAGAGTATTTTTCTAGATTGTTAGCTTTACTGATGAGAAAATATTAATTATAATTATCTCAAATATATATTAACCACTTTTTGAACTGAGTGCAAGTGTTTAGGTACATGTAAGGATTACAAAGGTAAAATATATTTTCTATTTTCTTTCCTCCTGTTCTTTATAGAATTATTTGTGAAATGTATTCTTTTTTTTATCAAACTGGCTGTGCATGAAATTATTAGAAGACTGTGGCAGAGGATTATTTAGATCAGAATTCCTACACTAGCAACAACACAGTTCTGGTTACAGAAACAAACCACAAAACAAGCAATCACAAATAACTTCACTCAATATAGGCAAAATGTGCAGAGCAACATTGATTTTCCCTAACCCCAACTTTACTCATTTTGGTTCCTCTAAGAGGTAAAAACTTTCAGCTCACAGAGAATTCAAATTATTGACATGCCATCATAGCATTGTCATACCTAAAGGAAATATCCATTTCACAACAGATATAAAATCATAGTAAAACATGTATTACAGTTTTATTATATTTTATGCTAGGCTGCTTCAGACCATTCTATATCTGTTTCCATTAAAGAAAAAACATAGACAAAATGCATCATAATCCCTTAACATCATTATTCACCTCTGTTAAAGGAATACTTTAGTCTTCTAGTCCCACTCTGCAACACACCATTACAAACATAATCTGACAAGGACTAGAGTGGCCTGAGTCTGTTTTGGCCACAGGATCTACTAAGTAAAACCTCTCATTGACCCTTGACACATATTCCTTTAGGTCTCCTATGTTCTCCTGACTCAATTGTTCCACCTCCATTAACTCTCAAACCTCAAGTTTAAGATAACCCTTAAACTTGGTCATCAATTTGGTGTCAAAATAGGACTCTGAAGTTAGTGAACCAGGAGTTTCTGGAATTGTCCCAATACATTTGAGACTAGATCATGAGTTGGTATATCTAGACTTGATTGATAACAATATCAATACACACTAATGTGTAAGGGCTCAATCTCCTCAGGTTCAACATCTGGCCTCAGGTGTTCTGATCAGTTTCATCTACAGACTTAGTCTCATCTCTATAACTATTTTTTTATTCACGAAATAATTCACTGTTTTGTGGGTTGTGTTTAAACATCATCAGGGAAGTAATCTCACAAAATTCCCTTCCATCAAACAGAGAAGACTTGAAAGGCAGTGCATGATGTGATCTGAGCTGGTTTGAATCTTCCTGCTAAGATCTTGGTTTGCTTTCAGTCCTACTGGATCTAGTCAGGTTATCCTAGTCCATAGATAGTAGCAAGCAGTAAGCATGTTCTGATTAATGTGTTTGCTTTGCTTGATTAAACTACCATGTCTTTCTTCAGGTTTACAACAGAAACCACTTCAAGAGACAAAGATTTAATAGGCTATGTCCTGTCTTTCTATATTCTAAATGTATTAGTACCTCACCTATGTAAAGATTAATAGGAGATTATTATAAAGAACAACATATACATGTTACTCATTAAAATTTAGTATTTTTGCAGTTCAAATATAAATCGTTAAGAATTTTTGTGTAGTTATATCACTGATATGCATAATAGGTTGAAATAAAAGAAAAATATAAATTTAATATTGGCAATGGCCTTTCTTCTTTTACTCATAGTTTATTATACACATACTGGTATTCTAGCTCTATGTTGAATGAATGCATGAGAAAATGCACATATATTCTGCTGTCAAGGAACTAGACCTGCAAAGTGAGACCAAGCTTCCAAATAAACTTTTAAAAACTGTCTTTACAATACTAGTATCTTAATTAATGTTGGTGAATCATGACAACATTTGAGAATGTGATATGTGCTGAAGAATTTTCTTGGTATCTATCGTATGTTAAACAGAGATGTTCAGAAATTCCTGTCAAAATCACTAGTATGGCCCACCTATATATGTATCATATCTATCTAATCTATCTATCTATCTATCTATCTATCTATCTATCTATCTATCCATCCATGCATTTTTCTATCATTTATCTATATATCATGGTTTGGCTATCTGTCTATCCTCTACATATCTAATAACTATCTATCATCTACTATTTATACTGTCTTCTATATACCTATCTCTTTAACTGTCAATCTTCTATCTAATCTATCGTCTGACTATCAACCTATCAACCTTATATATATCATCTATCTATCTATCTATCTATCTATCTATCTATCTATCTATCATCTATCTATCATCATATTTCTACACAACACTTATCTTTTTCCTGTTTTGAACTTCACAATACTACAATATATTTAAATGTTTTCTGAAGAAAACTCAACACATTTAAATTATTTAACACTAGAAAACATAAACGGGTACAAAGAAAAATAATTTCACATAAATTTAACAAGTAGGAAGTCTTAAATACTACTATGTATTTTCAATTTATATAGTATCTTATTGACTTTGTTTTTACATATTATGCTTATTAAGATCACAGACATAAATAGCTATACATTTCTCTTATCATTTATATCTATTCACAATATTTATTCAAAATATTATTTGAATCCATTGCTAGTGAGATTTGTAATGTTCTATGGCAATAATGAATTATTGTTTTGTTGTTTTAGCAGTTCTAGTTATATATCCCAGGATATTACTCATAAAAGGTAAATATTCGACCTATCTTTTTGCATTATACATCTATAAAATACAGTCTACCTTTCAATTGCTATTTCTAACATAATTATACCTACCAGTTTTACTGTCACAGATTTATTTTATGATTTGGGAAAATAATTTCATAAAAGACAATAATTTTACAAATGACAAAACAGTTTTTTCATGTAAATTTTTTATAAAGAAGTTAATGTATGTATATATACTAAAGGTTAACCATTATCACTTTTTATTGACTGTATGAAATAAAAAAATAGAAACTAAAGTTATATATTGTAATAAATATTAGTTTGTCTTAATGTTTACATCCTTCCAAAATATACATGTTGAATACTAACAAATGTATTCTAGCAGGGGAGACACATGGGAAGAAATTAGCTTCAAAATGAGGTCAGAAGGTAAGACTTTATGAGGCACTGAGTATGTGCAAGAAAGGTATAGTTCTTGCACACTCACCCAAAACACAGAAGAAAAAGGCACTTAGCTACATGTACAGCAGAGAGACATCCCTTAGTGGTATCTTAACAATGAAGCTACCTGGTCTTCTTCTTTCATTCTTTACAACTACAAGAGAAAGACCTGGTTGTTTTATGTATCCAGTCTATTCTGGCTGGCTAAAATGATTAAGACAGACTCTATCCTTTCAAATAGCTCGATGCTATATTCTGTGGATGAAGCCATGGATGGTGAATTAAGACAATCTGCTACTGTGACTGACTACATTTAAACATACACAGTTTCTGAGGAAATGTTAAAAGGTAGTATGGGATAATTAGCATAATATGGGCAGTGTGTTTGGTTCACTAACAATGCACTATTATTGAGCCAGAAAAATCCATGACAGTGAAGCTGAAAGAAAAAAATATCTTTATATGGGTACATATGTAGGAATAGGAAAGAATTGTATAGGACTACAGCATAGGTTGATGTGATTTGCATCTCAGATGTATTTTCAGACACCAGAAAATGTATATGATAATATGTATAAAACAGTATTATATATTATAAAGAGAATAAAATAATGTTACTGAATAACTTCCCTATGATAAATGTCTCTGGAGAGATCTCTTGAAATGTCTCATATCAAGCTGAGACCAACTTTGGTTCAATTGAGGGAATTGCAAATGGCTATTTCTTAAACTATATTTGTCCTGTTCTTGGTGGCTGTATATGAAAGAGAAATATAAATCTTTATTTTCTCCTCCTTTTTAGAATCATCATTCGAATTCAATTAAAGTCCCAACTTTAATATCTTGATTAACATAATTTTGACTTAAATTATTTGTCTTCAAATTGGTGCAGTGATATTAAGGGGTGATATTCATTTTGCTTACAACACTCAAACCCTTGTAAACTCCTACATGAAATCTTTAAACAACTGAAATTTTTCTGTTGGGTGGGTAGATAGCTATCTCATTCTCAGTGATATGATATTATATCAGGTCAATACTATAATATTATCCCATAGGGGAAAAAGACAGGAAATTAGATCTATCAAAGGAAGAACTATAAGTAGATCAGTCAAAATTTTTTAAGGAAGAAACATGACCTATAGGGAATACCATGGCAAAAAAATCTACTTTCAAGTGGGAAAACATACATATCTGGAGGCACAAAATATGGCTAGTCACAGTTTTGAAAATGAAGCTTCTGCAAAACTCTTTTCCAAAACTTGTTGTAAATATGTATACTTATCCTGTCCTTGGGTTGGCTACTGATAGTCCATTGCAAACTGAAAAGTTTATTGGTTGAAAATACATAGGCATCCACTTTTTTAGATGATAAATGGGGAGAAATTAGGGGGAACAGCCATGAGCATGGTAACTGAGAGGAAGGGAGACTTATATTGGGATACAAGTGAATAAATTAATTGATTATAAAAAAGAAAATATATTTTAGGAATAATATGCTTCCATATTAAAACATTTGTGTACTTGGCGCAAAAGCTCTAAATTCAATTCCAAAGTCACCAAAATTGGAAGAAAAAATAAAAGACAGTGAGGGGAGATGGGAGATGGAAATATGAGAGAGAATTCAAAACAAAAAACTGATTTGATTCCTGTAGTATATGAACATCATAAGCTAAAAACACAGCACACTGTAATATCAACCTTATTTCCTTGGTACAATAATTATTGAAGCATAGTATTGTCCAGATTCTCTGTAGAGCAACCAATTACCTATGACTAGTTCAGACAATAACTAAAGTTCAAAATTTGAAGAATTGTTTCTGCTGAATGCTTACTGCCTTTATACCATTTAAAGTCAAGCAACCATCTTAAATTGGAGGCTTTGGGCTCAGAGGAGATGAAAGGAAATGGAAACACTTTACCTAAGAATGATCAAATTTAAAATAACCTTCTCAGAAGTGCTGATGTAGATGTCAGAACGAGTCTGCATCAGAGGCCATAGTGTAATGTTTCTGAGTTAATGGTCCAGAGAGCTGTGACCAAGGACTCCTCAGGGATCCTTCCCAAGATCTCATTTTATCAAGTAAGGAAGTCTCTTCATGCCAAAGGAAGAATGCAAGTAAAAATAGCAGCACACTAGGGAATAAAAAATTTAAGTTGCCCTCAAATATTAGTGTGAGTTAAGGACCCCTTTTGAGTGATAAATTGTACAGATTATGTTGAAGTGATTAATCCTAAATGCAACTGGGCTATTTACCTTTGTCATTAAAATAAGGAGTAAGACTAAAATGAAGCTATTCCCTATAGACATGCAATTTAGCAGTGCCTACTGATTTATCCTGATGAAATGTTTAAAGCCATATGGCATTTTTATAGTCTTAAATGATCTTTAAAGCATAAAGATGTCTTTCTTTCTTCTGATATTCTATAGTTTTCTTCATTATCTTATGAAATTTTGATTTAGTTTAACTACCAAATCCTACAAGTCATTTTTGGTATTTCACTTCTGATACTACAAACAGATACCACTTGTATTGCATGTAAATAAATATATTTTATCTGTCACTCTGCATTCCAAACCTACAGAAAGAATCCAATCTCTTTGTATCTGCCCTAACCACTCTTCCAATAATTACTCTAAGTAATAAGAGATTTGTGAAGAGAATGACATTATACTCACACTATTTCCTCAATAACTTTGGACTACATTTACAATAAAATAGAAAAATTTAGCCAGCATTGTCACACTGAAGCTTGCCTGGATTTCCAGGCATCCATCTCTCTATTATTTTGCTCACTGTAACTAATCACCCCAGAAATCATGCTGAAACCCCTACCCATTCTAGCTTATTCTTGCTCCATGACATTTGCAAACACTTTTCCTCTTTGTGTCATTGCTTTTTAATTAGTTAACTTTCAAAAGGATGCCCTAGTCTGTCCATGTTTATTCCAGTAATCTGTAGTTTGCTGTTCTTGATGCCCTGATCACAATTTACCTTGTAATTAGGAAATAGAATTATATGTTGAATAAATAACAAATATTGTGCTAAGCTTTGACATATATTCAAATCATTGGGACATAGTTTATGCTTTCATTCTCTGGGTATGCATAAATAAGCATAATGTAGTGTAGACTAACAGAAACAGGAACCAGACAGTGCAGAACGCTCCTTAAATTCCAGAACTCAGGAGGCAGAGACAGGCAGAACTCTGTGAGTGTGAGGCCAGCCTAGTCTACAAGGTAAGTTCCAGGATATCCAGAGGTACATAGAAAAACCGAGTCTCAAAAAAATCAAAAATACATAAATAAATATATAAATAAATAAATAATTGAATAAATAAAATAGGACATCAAGCACGTATGACCTTTAAAATAAAGTTAACTTTCATCCTGAATAATAATTATTTCTAGGGACATCTTTATGTGAATATGGGTATCTATGCTGATTAATCAATTATAAAATATTAAAGTTTAGACACAATGAAGGTTTAGGTCAAACTGAGCTTTAGTAGTAGATCCTGAGCTTTAGGTAAAAAGATTTTTACACAGTCTATTAAGACAAGAGCCTACAATGTTTGCACTCCTGCAACCTGTGAGTCCCAGGTCATGTACACATCATAGAAAAAAAATATGGAACATGAAAAGATGGTTCTTGTTTGCACTGGTTTCATTTACATATGCTGTATATCAGTGATCTGGCTTCCGTGTATAAAGCTTTAGAATTGTGTATAAGTTTCTATCCTACTTGTTTTTCATGACTGTATAAATGTCCTCATTTCTCTGGTTCACAAAAGTAAACTAGAAGTAGAGAATGATCTTTAATTTCTGAAATCATTCTCACTTAAAGTTGCATTACATACTTCTTAAAGAGACAATAAACTGAAACAAAATGACATACTTTTTAACAGTGTGAAACAATGAGACAACATATAGAAAAGTAGGTTTGAACTTGTGTGTATGAAATTTAAATGCATTAACATCCTAGTGCTGTATTACCCCAGTGTTTCTAGTTGTTTTACAGATTATGTTTTTATGCATACGAGTGTTTTACATACATGTATGTGAGTGCTTTAGATGCATGTGCAGATGAGTGTCCTTGGATGTCAGAGAAGGTGACACATCATCTGAGAGTGGAGTTACCAATCGTCCCGAGCTGCTTTGTGGATGCTGGTGATCAAACCTGGGCCTTCTGGAAGAGCAGGGACTGCTTGCTCATCACCACTGAGCCATCTTTCTAGTCCCTGGAGTGTTTAATTTTTCATTGTCCCCCAAATCAATCATCTTATTTCTTCCTTATAATAATTAAGGAAAAATATTAAGAATCACAAGTATATTTGGACTGGAATATAGCAAGAAATGTTTAGTTAGATCAATTAACTATTAATTTCAAATGAAAGATGAATTGGCTTGGTTATGATGATGGAGAATTAAAAACAAATCAAAACAAAACCAACAAAAAACATTATCTACTCCCCAAATCTCATGGTTGGTATGCATAAGAAGAAAGAGAAAAAATTCCCTTCAATTATATGTGTTCATTTTGATGAATTTAAAATTCAAACATTGATGACAGTGGTTCCTTGTACAACGTAGATTATAAACTTTTATAAATTTTGTTCTTTACTGTACTTGTGAATGAATCTGTTAGAAACATACAGATATTATATACTAAAAATATGGAGATTAGCCTCTCTCATGGTTGAGGCCCCTTACACATCTAAGGCAAAATGATACCTTTAAAAACAACACAGGCTAGACCTAAGCCTCTCGGCTTATATGTAGCAGATGTGCAGCTTGATCCTCATGTGGGTCCTGAACAACTGGAATGGAGGCTATCTCAAAAGCTGTTGCCTGTACATACGTGGGATATGTTCTTCTATTTGGGCTGCCTTGTCTGGGTTCAGTGGGAAAGGATGCACCTAGCTTATCAGAGACCTGAAGTGCCAGAGTTGGAGGGGGTGATAAGCACATTTGTGCATATACACACATAATTATAATATAACATATAATTAGTATTAATCAAATAATGAGAAGCTCTCTTTAGATATGAGATTGGGAATGCTGTTGAGAGAGCTGGAGAAGAAAAGACTAGAAAATAATATAATTCCTACCCAGTAATTTAATACTCTGAATTTTTTAAAGGAAATGTATGAAATTAAAAATAAAGTAGAAAATAATTAGTATTATTTAAATAGGGAAATATACGCAAATTATATATACGTATCTATATATACATAATTTGTATATTGTGTCTATGTATTGCATATAAATAGATTATCTGTTTATATTATATTCATATCTAAAATATAAAGTCATTCCAGAACTTTTTAATAAGTATCTGAGAAGAAATCTGTCCAGCCAATGAAAATCAAACAGGAGTGTGATCAGAGGAAGTATCTCTCAACTTTGTACTCTATATCAGTAGCAACAAATTCAATTGTGAGCAATTTTTCCTCCCTGCTTATCAGTAACTTGCATCAGTAGAGAAAAAAACAAGCAGACAGAAAGTCCTCTCAGTGAGGGTCATAGAGCAGCCCATCTAAGTGTCTCTGTCTTAGTGGTTGGAGGTGAACGTACTTCGTCTGGAAAGCAGTGACTTTTTCCCTCATGCCTTTTCATGGCTATAACTCTCATATGACAGCCATAAATTTGTATTAAAAATCTCTACCTCCAGTTTGTACGATTTTACTGATAATTATTTTTTTATACTTTTAAATGAGAATGTGCTATAATTTTAATCCGGGATACATGCAGAAGCTGTTGAAATATGTTTTCTGACAACTGTTCTAGTTAAGTATAGCCATAATGACAGACTCTAAGAAGTGTCCATATTCCTATGCTCTCAGCATTACAAGAACAAATCAGGCAAGGCGGGAAATCAGATCTATTGTCCAAGATCCACTTTCTCCACAATTACATAGACACCTGTTTGAATTGTTTGCAGCAATTACCTAACCCAGGGTTTGCGTTATCTCAAATTGCCAGGATTGAAAAGAAGGCAAAATCTTTAGCTATCATGTTGCAGAACAGAGTTATTCATTGAGAAGAAAACATGGATGTTTCAAAAGACACAATTATGTGAAATTTGGTATCTATGTGTCATTTTTAGAAGGGAAAGCTTTATTATGAAGGCCAGCTTAAAATCTTCCTGGATGGATAGAGCTAATGTGACTATGATGGCTATTTGTCAAAGAGAAAGAAAAAAAAAAAGAAAGAAAGAAGTGCAAGGAGTCGTTATACAGAACAATAATAGTAAATTGGACCTTCACCTATAGGCAGCAATAGCAAGCAGTGTGGACATTAAGTCCTGGGAAAGAGGAATGAAGGGAGACTGTGAGATGTTGGTAACAGGATCCTTAAGTGTTATTATCAGAATGACAAAGGTCAGTGAATGTTTCAGTCCCTGAATGACACCTCCTCCGTGACAAGGCTTTCCCTTTTCACTTGTTGGAGCCTCTATCAGGTTATTCACTAAAAACTCATGCGATGTTTCAATAAGTCAATTGATCTTTGCAAATTTGAGTCGAATGTTCCTAGAGCAGATTGTTTCACTGTAAGAGCTCAGTCCTTAGAAAGGTTGTTGAGTCTAAGTTTGTAGAATTATTTCATAAGTAGAATTTTCTCTACTTATTTAGAGTGAGTCTATCTCGTCTTTTGTTTTCTGGTTTTGTTTTATATTTTAAAGTAACTGATGAAATGAATTATATATCTCTAAGCATCTATGAAAGAAAATACACACTAGACTTATAAAATAAAAAACTACAGTGGAGACCTCCAGACAAGATAAAGGTGGCTGCTGTCTCCTGCTTCAGACTATATTAAAATTGCAACTTGTAAAGGATATTTTCCTAGCATTTTTTCTAGAATACAATGTTCACATACTGACAAATATAAACAATTCACTCAGAGAATGGATCTCTCAAGGCCGAAAATTATTTTCACTATTATTTTTTATAATTACATAACTGATACAATGTAAGAACTTATAAATTAATTAGTTCTGACGAGCTTTAGAGAAATGTATATATTTAATAATATTTTACAAGATAAAGATATCTATTTATAAATATATTAATCATTATTGTGTAAATTTCAAAACGCTTTGTAATTTTGCGTTAAACTTCATAATCATTGCTTTTATCTACAGATAGAGGCTCCAACAAGTGAAAAGGGAAAGCCTTGTCACAGAGGAGGTGTCATCATTCAGGGACTGAAACATTCACTGACCTTTGTCATTCTGGTAATAATACTTAAGGATCCTGTTGCCAGCATCTCACAGTCTCCCTTCACTCCTCTTTACACCAGTATACCAGATCATCTTGTTCCTGTACAAATGTCATTAGCCATTGATCAATCTTTCCCTGTCCCTTTGCAGCTTAGTTTCTCTAGCTATGAAAAAGGTTCTGGAGAAAAATAATTTCTAATTTTTCAAACAATTCAGGAACTTGTCTTATAAAAATAAAAACCCAATTTATTGAAACTACAGTAAAGTCTAATTCATATCTGTATACAT
Source organism: Mastomys natalensis (assembly GCA_021653895.1). Taxonomy (NCBI): domain Eukaryota; kingdom Metazoa; phylum Chordata; class Mammalia; order Rodentia; family Muridae; genus Mastomys; species Mastomys natalensis. The sequence goes on along the minus strand of JAJTUV010000329.1, from coordinate 46,036 downwards.
AGATAACTGGAATATTGTGAAATATTCCAGTGCTAAGAAAGAAGAAACAATGACTATAAAGTTGGCATAAATAGGTCATGTTTCTTCACATATATTAGAGCCATGCCAGAGCATCTTTAAAGGCTAGTCAGATTTCATTATTTGTGAGTATATTGAAAAACTGAGGTGATTTGATATACAGTGAAACTTCTGTGGTTTCCCTTCTGACTCAAAGACACAACCAAGTGTCATAATGAGGTACAATGACTTGATTATTAGATATCATGAGATGACAAGTAAATTTTCAATTTATATACTTAATAGAAACACTGGACCTTGTTGTTAGTTTCTATGGTATTGTTGATTATATAAACTATAATATCTCCTGTACTGCAGATATACAATTCTATAAAGAATAGTAAAGACACATGAGTATACATATAGATTTTGTATATTATGCACTTTACTTTGTGTTTTGTATATATATACTTTTTGTGATATATATATATATATATATATATTTTTACTTTGAATTTTATATATATATACTTTTAATGATAATTAAATCATATGATTTATATGATTTATAAAATTAAAACAGCAAACACATTAACCTCAATTAACTATTGAATTTTAATGAATAAAAATGTATTAGTTTGTAAAGATATTAATTTACTTTGCATTTTCTATACATCCTTGCTCTAATACATACAAACACATGAGTGCAAGCAAACCCTGGCGGTAGATTTTTAGAACCTGGACCTGGTTTGATATGATGGAAGCCTTTTAAAAAAATTCCTAAAAGCTAATTTAGCATCTTTTTCAAATCTAAATTCTATTTATGATATCCTACAAACTGTACAAATGTCAGCTGTCAGAATTCATTAACATTGTGTGAGCATTCCCTTCTGAGTCTACAGACATTTATTGATTGATTCTGAGTATCTACAACTCCTATTGATTAAGGTTAAGCTAGAAACAACTACTGACTCTTGGGTACATGCAACTGGCATTGACATATAAAGGCCATTAGCTGGCTTCTGCTCTGCATTTGTGGAAGAAAACAAAACAAAACAAAACGCAAAAGCAAATCTGATTAGTGAAATACAATATAAAGGAAATGCAGTTCTCTGCAACTCATTTTTAATCAATTGATGAACATATTCTTACAGAAACCAGATATTAATTTTTTGAGCCTTACCATAAACCTTAACAATAAAGCCACTTCACATAGTGATTTAATGTCAAGGACCATATAAAATGCTGAAGAAGAAAGGAATTTAGTGGAGGGTTTTATGTTTGTCATTTCCACCATACAATCACATGAAGCTAGTAAAACTACAACAAAATTCATTTTAAGTGTGGTAATGAAGACCATTTGAGGTCATATAAAAAGAGTATTGTGACAGTCAGGAGTCTCAAATCTTTCAGAAAACTTTAAATATGTCTAGTGATTTGTGAATTGGGTGGCTCTATTTTTGGAATGGGTATATATATATATATATATATATTTTATTTTTTTTTTTTTTTCCTATTTTTAGGCATTGCTCTGATTTTAGAGTCCTGTCAGTGTTAATGAGTTTTATGTATGTGAGAGATGGGCTTTTGCCATCTGGAAATCAAAAACATTGCTAATTTTCAGGGGAAGGGAAATTTGATGAAGCTCTGATGGCTGTCTTAAGGCAGTAATACATTTCCTTTTAGTAAAGATTTCACATGAAAATAATAGGCCTTTGTAAACTTTTTGTCCCAGTCAAAAACAAAAGTGGACAACTTTGTAATAACTTCTTGTCTTGATTTAATATAGTGATTTCTCCTAATCTAATGTAATTTTGTGTTTTCCTTATCTAAAGAGTAAAAATAGATTAAAAGAGAATAATGTTAGTATTTATGGTTAATCATCATCTACAGATTTAGCATAATCAAATAAAAACAGAATTAAGGAAATTGAAAAAGGAAAACAGTAGATCATATATTTACATAGAATATATTAGAAAAATGTTTTAAACTCCAGCTTGAAAAATCAATACCTGGGAAATTAGGTAGGTAACTGTCTCCTCAGATCAGTCCCTAAAATGCCTTGAATGTTTGGTACACTTGAATATTTTATTGAAAATGCTGAGTAATTTTGTTAATTTAATAAATATGAGGAATTAGTAGGTAGTGTGTTATGTGGTGTGTGTGTGATATGAAGAGAGAGAGAGAGAGAGAGAGAGAGAGAGAGAGAGAGGAGAGAGAGAGAGAGAAATAATTGAATTAAAAAATCTGAGAGTGTGGGTCAACATATGAGTTGGAGGAGAGGGGAAGAATTAAACATTATGTACTAATACTACTCCCTATGAAATGTTTATATTATTGTACCTTGTTTTGTTTTATTTGGCTGTAGTCTGTTGGAGGCTGCTCTTTTCTGAAGAGGAAATGGAAGGGAGTGGATCTTTGGGAAAGGTGAGGAGGGAGGGATATAAGAGTAGTGGAGGGAGGGGTAATTGTGGTTGGGATATATTGTATGAGAATAATCTATTTTCAGTGAAAAATAGATAAATACATTATAGTCTACAAAAGAAGAAATTTAGAGGTAATGATATCCTATGTTATCAAAGTGGGCCCGTTGTAATTATGTTTCCTTAAAAATCAAAGAAAGGCTGGAGTAATGGTTCTTCCATTAAGTGTCATTTTGTTCTTCAAGAAGACAATAGTTCCTGTTCATCACCCAAATGTGTGGCCAATAACTTCCTGTACCTCCAGCCCTAGGGACCAGAGGCTATCTTCTGCTGCTCACATAAGCAGCTAAACTCACTCATTCAAACATTTCTCACATACACATATACAAACTCCTTTTTCTTTGTCTCTCTTTGTCTCTCTCTCTCTCTCTCTTCCTCCCTCCCCTCCTCTGTCTCTCTGTCTCCCTCTGTCTCTCTCTCTCTGTCTCTCTCTGTCTCTCTCTCTCTCTCTCTCTCTCTCACACACACACACACACACACACACACACACACACAACCTAATTAGAATATTAAGACACTAAATGAGAAAATTTGAGGATCTCTTCAGGGACAGCTGTTCATTGTTGACTTTTAAATGTTTCCTGGCTTTTCACCAAACACCTTTAATTCTAAATCATGGAAATGTGCTATCCTCAAGTGTACTCCTCCCCACATACTTCTGCATAATGGAATTTAACATGTAAGAAGCCTCAATCTCCTGACATTCAGTATCTATAGTGCATTGAAAGAATGTATCTCACACTCTGATAAACTATTCCCTGGATATTTTTCAGTATTTCTCCATTGTTTTCCAAATTGATCTCCATTTATGTGAAGATGATTTAAATTGCAAGATGTTCAATATATTATTTTTTAATATAAATTATAATTATCCCTTTGTATATAGCAGATATTTTATAACTTTTCTATGGATATCATAGTATGTTTAAGGTTGACCAAATTTTACTTCATATTCTCCTTTCGTATTCTTTTTATTCTTTTAAATTTTCATCTATATGTTACATGTTCGATACACCTATTTGAAATGCAAATATCTTCTCCTACTTCACCCAAATTTTTCTAACTATTAATCAATCTATTAATAAATAAAATCTTGTGCCCATCAGTTGTTAGAGTATCTTTTATTTGCATGATATAATTGCTGTCTTGGGGGCTTACTGCTGAGTAAGCTCACATTTTCTAGTTCTTTCTGAACTCCTGCTGGATTGTTCAACTCAGCTGTTCTGGTTCAAAACTCCTCTCCACGCAGATTGATTCATTTTGACTTCTCTTGGCTTCTCACTGAATTGCTCTGCTTGGAAAAACTGCCTCTAATTCCAAAAACTGAACTGCATTGACTGTACTGATCCACAATGAACTGAATTCAACTGCATTACAAACTCATTGCACTGACTCAAAGCAGGCTGACTTTTTCTCCCTGATATTCTCTTAAGTAGCTTCTCTTTCCTGTGCTGTTCTCATGGAAGCTGGGCACATCCTATTTCTGATTCATTCTGTTAAATCTTTCTCTGATTCATCACTTTGTCTGCCTCTCATTTAGACATCACTTTTAAATATGGCAGCTTCCTTTTACAAACTAATCTTACCTTCATTGTTAGGGATTAAAGTTGTGAACTCAGTCAGATCATATTGTAATCCAGGGAAAGTCTGCATTCTTGTCAGATCATATAGACCTAAACAGTCTTTGAATGTGATCCTTTGCCAGAGCAGCCATGTGGTTGAATCAAAATTTCTCTAGAACCATTCAGGTTAATTATGAAACTCAGTCGCAGTGCCATGTACATATTTGTGTTGTCTTCAGGTTTTAATTTACTCCTATGAGGTATTCACTTTCAAATCTCTTATCTCCAGACCTAACCACGACTGCAAAAGCTTGTTAGGAATTTGTAATTACAAAACAAAACGTGTCTAAAAAATCCCATCATCTCCATCAGTATTCAACATTAAATATTCATGTATTATTATTTTGTATAATTAAATCTACTGAATGTTTACAAGAAAGACGAAGGAGGAATCAGAGCCATAGGGATAGATAGAAGATAGAATATTTTCCAAATAATAACAGAGACCATGAAAAAAATAGGGAGACTAGCAAATACCTGAATTAGTATAAATAGTATACATTACTATACATAGTAGTAAACATCTGTTTATCATAGAGAAAGACAGTTCTGTTTATATTCCAAACAGAAGCTATTATATTTTGCATTATTTATAAGTTTTAGATTATAAAGTATACAGTTTATAGTTTGTTGCTTATAATTATGCTTCAATAACTTCTAGATTAATCTGCATAAAATTATTGTTTGAAAATAGATTCAATTATTGTCAACAAATTCTTAGTTTTCTCATTGAATTCATGAATAAAAGATCCCTGACTTGTGTTAATGCAAACATAGCCTGGCATTGGTATCTACATGCTAAAAAGAGTTGATATTTATTACTAATATCATCTTAGTTGCTCGAGCTTAATATCTCTTATAAAATAAAATATAAAAATCATTTTTATTGACTAAACACTTCACTATTTTCTTACTAGCACCAAATACTTTAAGACACCGTTATGAGTCTTATGCTTCCTCCCCCTTCTTCATTCAACAGATCTAATTATAAAGCATCCTAAATTTGTCTTTATTTCTCCATTTGATTATCTCCTGTTCTGTCCTAATAGCTATGCAAATAACTTCATAATTTTTTTTCTCAAATTTAATACTCTGCCCTAGTTAGCTTTTGATTACTCTGATAAACACTATGCGAAGAGCAACTTGAGGAAGTCAAGAGTTTATTTCATTTTACAATATATATTGTATCATAAAGGAAGTCATGGCAAAGAGACTTGGCAAGCTGCCAATCAGAGAGTGACTGCAGGTTTCTGGAGGCAGTAGCTAAAACAGAGCATGAAAGAACACTGCTCGCTTGCTTGCTCTTCATGTTTGGATCATACAGCATTTTTTAATGCGGTAGTGTGCAAACTGCATAGATGTGGTAACACTCATAGTTAGTTGTGATATCCTATATCACTCATAAATAAAGAACCTGCCTTCACACAATTCTCTACATGCCAACATTATGGAGGTTTTTTCTCAGCTCAGGTTCACTCTTCTCAGGTTACTCTTGCTTTTGTCAAGTTGACAAAAAACAACAAACAAAATATCTGAAATTAACAACAACAAAAAAAACCTAAGCAACACATCCAACACTTTGTCTCTTTGATATACACATATATCATCACTACTAAATCACAACATTCCTTTTCGAGTTGATCCCCCAAGATTTTATGTGAATATCACAATTTGAATCATAGAATAATTTTAATATTCACACAGTAATTAAAATTGTTTAATACCCTAAAAGTCCCTTAAAATCTTAAATCTCCTTAAAATATTCAGCATCTGTTCAAAATTGACCATTTCTCAAGTCTAGGATTCTATAAACAACAGATTTTAGAAATAATAACAAATACAAATAAATAAAAGACAAAACGATGACAAAAAATGACAAAAGCCAACTTACTTCTTATTCTACGATGGATGAATACACAGTTACAAATAATGCCTAACAAGCACAAACTCTAACGGTCAGCATAGGTCAGTGTGAAAAGTCTAAGATTCTCTTACTGATGATGTTTTGGATTCCAAAAAAGGTGTTGACAGCTACAATTTCTTAGGCTCTAAACACCCGGCTTGTTTGTGTGTGTGTGTGTGTGTGTGTTGTGTGTTGTGTGTGTGGTGGCTTAGGCTATATTCATGCTTCACATGGCAATGTCTTTGCTTATATCTATGGTCCTGATATCTCCAATATACTTGGGTTTCCACTGTAACTAAAGCTGCTCCTTCACCAAAGGTCTCTCTTTGCCTTTCCTGGTACCAAGGGTCAGCAATTCTGTCTTCCAGTGTCAGCAACTTTCTCAACACTTCTTTTCCAAGTACCGACAAATTAGTTCAATGATCTCTGAGTACCTAAATTTCCAAACAATTATATTATTCTAGCAAAACCAACATGGTTAACTCAGCCACAGCACTAGTCCACACTCTGCTATAAGTTTATGGTCTGGTCTGTTTTCTATTCTTGCGACAAACACTATATAATTCGGAGCAATTGTAGGAGTCAAGGTTTTATTTCCTCTCACAACAGGAAAGAAGTTAAGGTAGGAACTGAAGGCAGGAACCTGGAGGCAAGACTTGAAGGCAAGGCCATGGAGAAACATTTCTTTTTCCACTGTTGTCTAACCTTGGTCAACTTGCTATTTTATACCACCCAGTAGAGTCTGATAGGGTAGAACAACCCATCATGGTTTGGGTCATCTCCATCAACCATTACTGAAGACTTCCTCCCTCCTCGAACACCCACAAAGTTCCTTACATCTAATTTTATGATGAGATTTTATCCATTCAAGTTCTTTCTTGTCAGATAACTCACAATTGTGTCAAGTTGACAATGAGGTTTCCAGACCAATTATCTATTGTCTTTGAATTCCTAATGACTATGTCAAGCTCTTCATAAACTCAGCACTTGTATAATATCATGTTCGTATCAGAGAAATCTACCAATGTGTAAATGTAATTTATACATACTTAAGGAGAGGTATGCCTATCTCTCTCCTTATAACTTGTCTCCAACAACCCTGTGCACATACCTGAGGAAACCTATGTGTATCTGACCATTATTTTGTCTTGAAGATTGCTTCAATTTAAAAAAAACAAACAAATTATTTCTTCCCACAAAATATAAACCAAGCCTTTACACACATTTGTGCAGTAGGAGTTTGACACTTCCACATCTTTTATCTGCCTTTGTCAAAACCTTTCTGAGCATTTCTTCATATTCTTTCAAGTTCTAACCATTTTTTTTTTTTTTTTTTGGTTTTTTTCGAGACAGACTTTCTCTGGATAGCCCAGGCTGTCCTGGAATTCACTCTGTAGACCAGGCTGGCCTTGAAATCAGAAATCCAGCCTGCATCTGCCTCCCAAGTGCTAGGACTAAAGGAGTGCGCCACCACTTCCTGGCTCTAGCCAGTTTTTTAAGACATCAAAATGACTTCTCAACTGTTCCTTGAAAATATGCTTCCTTTGTATAGTATATCCACATTCCCGTATTGACTAAATGCTGAGCAAGTTTCTTCAAAAGTCAAAATCACTATTGCATACATAGGGCACATCCTTCTGACATGTATTTCCCTACATACCTTCCAAAACCTGCAGATGTGATGGGGAAAATCCATTTTGTAGTATATGTGTAACTGGAGTTACAACATTAACATTCAATATCCTGTGTTTTGCTTATATAATTTCAAGTATATTTGAAATTTGATATATTATGAGCTCCTTATTGCATTAATTATATGTATATCCCTTATTCACTGAAAGTGTTCACAGAGATGTATCATTTAGCTAAGCAAATGCAGCAATTCATTGCCTAACTAGTTGTATTACAATTTTCTAGTATGATCTAGTTAAAGTTATCATATATCTCAGCAGCTAAACGCTTCTAAACTATATTCCAAAGATGTTTTCTGTTACAGCTTCAGTTAACCTGTATCAATCAGCACTCTGCTAAGCCATAGACACTTAGAATTAATTTAGTCTTAACTTCCTTTGACAATTTCAAACACTCTCCTATAGCATATTCCACACAATGGAGCAAATTGCACTCCATTCTAAATACTTGGAAGTTTATACAGAGGGTCTGGAAATATGGGAAATTTGAAAAACGAGTTCAGCTATGAAATCAATAGTTACTATGAGAAATTGCATCACATGCTCTGCTTTTAAAAGTAACAGGAATAGCACAATTTTGTAAGTTGGTGATCATGTTGAGGTGTAAAGTGATATTTGCTGGGTGTTATATTAGAGATTCCAAAATTCGATCCATAAAGAATTGGTGTCTGAAATGCAAGCTTCCATATTCTACTTCTTACTCCTAGTCTGTCAAAAAAAAAAAAAAATCTGCAGAAAAGAAAAAAAAAGGTTTTCTTTCTTTTCCCATTGCCCTGGTTTTACTTTTATAAATATTCTAAGCAATTGGGGTAAAAACTATTCATTTACTTCTTTAAAGACACAGCTATAATAAAGTATCCTGCTGGTGCTGAGACAGAAATTTTTGAAACATCATATTCTGAACTTCTTTTCTTCATAATCTCCTATAGATAACAGCCTCTTTGTTGATTCTGTTAGATAAGGAATCTATGAAAAGAATGTTGTCTTGGACAAAGCACATAGTAAAGGCAGCAATGCTCTCTTTTAATTTGTATTTTCTTCCCTCGCTGTCTTTTTCTGTTATCTTTTGTAAGGTGTACAATGAAGATAGAGGAAGAGTTTTGCTGTCTTCTTCCTCTCTCCCCTCCCTCCTTTACTTCTTTCTCCCTTTTTCTTATTTCCTCTTCCCTTCTCTGTGTCTTTTCTCTACTTTTTTTTTTTTCACGCAACTATATTGCCTAATTAATTTAAAATGGCCGCTGTGTCAAGCCGACTATTTAAGCTGCGGCAGCCTGCCTAGCTCAGCTGCTATGTTCGGTGGCCAGAGGCCACATGCTGGGCCACATGCCTGCCACAGCTAGAAAAGGCCAGACAGAAACACCAGCCACGCCAACCATGAGACGTCAGCATGGGAGATGGCTCTGCCCAGACCATCCGGCCATTTATGCGGGCCCAGTAGAAAAAATGAGATTCTAATGCATAAAGATTAATCAAAGGCTTTATATGTTTGGTAAAGTTCAATAACAATATGTCCATACAAAGAGAGTTGTTTCCCAATTAGCTAACCTAAATAAAAGTTGTTACCCGAACTGCCCTCCACACTTGTGTGGTTTTCCATCCTCCTTCATCTCTGTTCTCTCTCACTCCTCCTCTTCCTTTTGCTCTTCCTCTCCTTACTCCTCCCAGCTTAGCTCCTCTTACAAAACTATTTTATTTTCTTCCAGTCTCTATTAACAATTTCCTTAGAAATGCTCACCTGTGATAGCCAGCCCTCTCTTTATTTAAAAAGCTATTTATCTAGTTGTGTGGCATCCCAGACCTGAAATTAATGTTGGCACTTTTATACATTCCCTGAGGCAGTATCTCTGCTTATTTGTTTTACTTCTTATTTTCTAGTGAAGCAAGAAAATAAGAAATTTTATTCATGTGATTTGGACTTCCATGATTTTTTTTTTATTAAAAGTCAGTAAATTATTCAAAACTTATGTTCTCAAATGATAAACCATTTATTGTTTCTATATATCTTTATTTTCAGGGATATGGAATGGTTTTTTTTCCTGAGATAAATAAGAAAAGGCTAATTTTTCTCAAAGTTTGTTTTAAATTTTCATTATAAAATTGGTAAGCCATCTTTCAACATCTGGCTTCAAAAGGAGGATTTGGATTTAAAGTGCTTTAGATTTATTAGAAATAAACACTCTATTCATCCTCTTTTACATCACAACAAGAATTACACATTACTATGCATTTTTATAAAAATTTGAAGATAGACTTCTTGTAATGCATTCATTATTTTATTCTCTTTGTTTCATTTGTGAAAATATTATTTTAAAAATTATCATTCTAGGTAAGTGAAAAATAGCTTGTTAAAAGTTCCAATCTGCATTTCTAATTTAACGAGATATATTTGGAGTATTATGACATAAATCTTACTGTTTAAAGCTCTTTGTTTACACTGAAATAAAATCTACATCAGTCTTTATTAATCTAATAGTTTAATAATTGCAATGTTGTTCTTCATGGATTGAATTAACATATCTTAAATTAAATCCATTTAAAATTCATCTTTATAGTTCCTAGAAGCAAGCATCATGAGGATTAATAATATGTGTGGCGCTACATGACTTTCCAGAAATTTTACCACCAGCTCTGCCATTTGGGAGCATGCGGTCCTCTCTGGTAACATGCTTGATCTGTCAGAAAGCATATTAAGCACTGTGAGACAATTTCCTGCCTATGCAGGTACATCTTTGTTTCAGGGTACTTGCTTTTCTAGCTGTGTAATCAGAGAGACTTAGCCTTAGACTTCAATGCTATGATCTCAAGACTTACTTATGACAAATTTAAGAATTTCCATATCCTTCCACAGTCTAATCCTTACTATAAAGTGACAAGGACAATGCGCATCAAAGTGCTGAGTGATTAATGAACCAGGGTCTTAATATTTTTCACACAGGCATGATAAAGTACTAATCATGGATGTGATGATTATACTAAAGTTACAGCTTATATCTTATGTTATCTTTGTCCTTCAGTCCATTACAAGCACACTAGTGCATGCGTGCAGGAAACACACACACACACACACACACACACACACACACACACATTTCTGATCCTTCCTGTTTTCATATAATAATTTATCAAAGCAGATTTCCTAGTTTAATATATTTATATATTTAACAGCACAGTATTGTTTCATGGTCAGCAAAAGTTACCTTTTATTTTCATTGGAAGTCATACTATGTAATTTTTTAAGATGTCATTTCTTAATAATCTACTTAATAATTATAGATAGATAGATAGATAGATAGATAGATAGATGATAGATAGATAGACAGATAGATAAAATCATCTTTCCTGTATGTGGTTTGCATATACCTCTTACTATTATGTTTTGTTAATTTTTGAGATTTTAACTAATTACATCATCCTCCTACCCTTGTTTCCATTCAGACTATCCCATGTAAAAGAACATGGCATTTGCAGTGAGATTGGGTTTCCTAGAAATGTAAAAAGCTATATAAAGTCTTACCACTATGGGTACTTAAACATGGCCTGAGTTTGGATGCTCATTCAGACGAGAAAAGCTAAATTGACCTTAAATTCAGACAAAGAACTAATGTCAAGTGAAGGAAAAATCATCTTCCCCATGGGAGAATACACTGATGGTTACCTCTTACCTAGTCTGATTTTTGCTTTGCATCTCCGCCCCCCCCCCAATTTTTGGTTTTGTTGTTTACACAAAATATAGACCCATAGTAGTAAACTTTAATATAGTTTAATCTATATTATAATGATATATGTAGAGGTCAGTATTGATTAATTTTTGTTATCTAGACTTGAGCATGTAGTTCAGTGAAACACTAATTTCTTAGCATGTGGCATACCCTATAGTATGCCCTGAGAGTTGGAAAAAAATTTAAAAGAGGAAAGAAAAAAAACTCCATTTATACTTCATGATTTCCTTCTGAAATTCTTGAAATTTTAAGCCTATTATGTTACAAATATGGAAAACACTTTCTATAATTGCAGGAACCAAGAGTAAACCACTAAAAGATTACAGAGATGTTAGTGCATTTGGTGATGTTAGATTTTCATACAATTGAAGCTGCAAACCTTTGAACTTGATCATATCAATATGATAATTTATGTTAGGCACAGACTTGTTGCAAGATATTTGAACACAGTGTGAACTCTGAGATTGTGCTCTCTTAGTGACATGAACTGTTTATAGTTGTGATGTGTCCTCAGCCTTCCCACTCACCATTAATCCTTCAGTCTGGGATGCAACACATCCTTGATACACATCTTAATCCCAAACAATGAGGGTAAAGTTACCTTGTAGATGGAAGCACAGATGAAGTAAATGTCTAATTGAATGGCAGACAAAGTGATAAATCAGAGGAAGATTTGACAGAGTAGGATATGTCTAAGTCTCATGAGAAGAGAGAACAAAATGAGGCCATAAGAACGGGCAGTAGCAGAGAGAAAAAGCCAGTTTTACTGGGTCAGTTGTACAGAGAATAAGCTAGACACAGATGAAGACAGAGGAGACAGAGAATGAGAAGGAGCTAGAAGCTCCAAGGACAAGGCCTAGGTTAGCAGAAGAGGCAGTATGCATCTGAGACAACAATTATATCAGGCAAATATAAGTTACATTTGTACAGACTATTTCTAAATTTTGAAAATGTTTAATAGAGCAAACTAATTTAGTTTGGGAAGAAGTTTTTCTCCTGATGGAAAATTTCTATAACAAGGTATTTTGTCAAGATCTGTCCAAGTTTAGTTTACATTGGCAAAATTAAATTGCTCTTATCTTTTATTTTGTTGTGGCTGTTTCTTGGGAAGATATCCAAAGAAAAATAATATTTTTTTCTGGCAGATGTATACAGGTTATTAACAAGAGTAAATATTCCAAAAATATTTGTATATCTGCTTGAGCAACTGGTCAAAGGGATGACAGAGATTGAACACCTAAGAGACAGCTACATTAATCATCTGGAAAACATGATATCAAAACCAGTATTATGGAAAGGAAAAAAGGGGTAGTATTCCATGATGAATGTTGTACTAAAATTTATAGCCTAGTGGTGGGTAGAAAATTTCCCTACTTCTACAATTTTTGTGAGTTAATAGAATCCTAATACTGGGGTCATATCATATGAACTCCAACCAGCCTTCTGAGTGCTATACACATAGATTTAGCCACATAAAGCATCATCTGACCTGCATTATTTGATAGCAAAAGAGCATGCTATATAAGTCAATTCACTCTTATACCACAAATCGCCTTCTAGCCAATGAACCAGTGCAGAAAATAATACCCACATTTGGATCATGAAGAACAATACAGGACTTGGAGAAGTAGCAAAGACATATTTTCCAATACCAGGTAGAACTTTATATCAGTGATATCATTATTGGATAATTATATTATCCAAATAATTTATATTATGAATATAATCAGTTGCACTTAGTTTTTCTCACCCTGCCAGAGGCAAGCACTAAGAATACATATCCATGATAGGTACAGTGTACCAGGATAAGATCACCTTTTGACTCAGTTGGCATATTGAAGCTAGCTTTCTAATAGTCACCAAACAGCAAGTGAGAGTAACCTGCTTTTGTCGGTCTGTACAATTGAAATCTAAAACTGAGTAAGAGCCTCCTAGAAACTGGGATTTCAGCTTTGAGCGTATTCAAGTTTACCTCCTTATGCAAGTTTGTATTTCACTCTTAAGCCAAATTTCTCATACTTCCTCTCTTTTTCCATTATCAAAATCTTATTTGTTCTTCCAATACTCCCTTAGGAAGATGACTATATTCAGAGGATACATAATTATGAATGTAACTAATTATCTTTCCTAATTGAAGTAGATGAATTTTCTACTCAATTACCTAATTATTAACTTCATAACTGCTCTTAATCATTTGATCACAAAGTTTTCACTTAGTATCTATTCACTAATATAATTCATTAAAAATTCACTAGTAAATAAAGTTCATAAAATTAAAGAGAGACTATGAATTACCACTATGAATATATTTTAAAACTAATAAAATGATAAAAGATTTATTGATATTAAATATATACACTTTGTCCCATAGGACAAATGAAGTTTAATATTTTATTAAATGTTCTATATTTGTAGACATCCTAATCAAGAGAAGGAAAACTTTTAAAAGCTAGTCAAATTAATTATTTTTATAGATATAAACAGACATAAGTATAAGCAACACTTCTAACCACTAAACTTAAAATAATGGCATGATGATGTCTTCTATGCAAGTAATTTTAATTGAATATCTATACATACATATGCCAAAATTCATGTTCACACTGATAAAGTGGATACAAGGTAAGCAAATATAAAAACAAAATATTTAAGCCAACCAAAGGAAGATAAATTCTTTAAAATAGGTGATTTTTCCCTCCATTGAGAATGTTAATACTTCTATGTTACTGTTCCAGGTTTCTACAGTTGATATTTTATTTTTTTCATATGAAAATATGTGGATTTGATTCGATTTTTCTAATACTGGGTCAAACCTGAATAAGCAAGTTTAATCTGTGCTGGTAATATTTACCCTAATTATGATCTTTATGAAGATAGTCCTGATATTATATAATGAAATTACTTCAGTTTCATATAAAAGTCTAGTAAAGAAAAAAATTCTATTGATATAGGCTTGTTTATAGAGCCATAAAACCATGCAAACTAAAAGGGACAAAAATAGTAGAACATATTTGTAATCCCAAGTATGGGGATGTTGAGATAGGAGGTCCATGAATGGAAGACCCACTAGGCAATGTTGCAAATTTCTAAAAGCTAAACACAACAAAGCAAGTAAAACAAACAAATGAAAACCTGCATCACTAGCTACTTCTGTCGACTGTGACGGTTTTTCCTGAGTGATTCTTTGGTAGCAGTGAGTGAACCATGCACTCTGAAGGACCGACATATTCCCCGTGAAGCACAAGTTCTCACAATTAATCAAAAATGTTAAGGTTCTACGATAAGTAATGTAAATAGAGGGAGAAGAGTGTGCTCTCATAGTTGATCCTTAGGTGAAATGCTTCGTCTGTCTATCACTTATGGATTTAATAGTCTCCATATTAACTAAGATTTCCTCTTCATACCACGCTTCCTGAGCAGATAACTAGATAGGAAGGAGTAGTGTGGTAATTAAACATAACAAGCCATCACACCTGGATTTCTTTCCCAACAATAATATGAAAACCAAGCCCATGCTGCTGAGAATCCTAAGTCCTTAGAGTAGGGACAGGAAGGAGAGGGCAAATTTTAACATCTATAAATGGTAGTCTCAATTTCTAAGGTGGATCTCCTTTTATTTACTAAAGCCAATATTTTCTCTTAAAATATCACATAGTAAATAATTCAGTTTTTATGATCCATACATTCTATGATAACTATTATATTTTATCATCATAGTGGAAAAATCATGTAAATTACAAACGAGAGTAGCTATATAGTGAAATATGGCTCCTGAAAATATATTTAGATATTTTTAGAATTCTTTAATATCATTAGATAATGACAGAGTTTGTGGTTTATGTAAAAATCCTGAGTTGCTTCCTCTCCCCTGAGTCAGTGTTGCATTCTTTACCTTAACATGATCCAAATTCATTCTGCTCTTGCCTCCTGGTATTACAGTCATAAACAACGCCCAATTTGTAATTTTCACTTTGTTATATCAGATTCTATTCTACCATACGTTTTCATAGAAAAGCATTTTTCTATGAAAGAGGGAAAAGGGGAAGGAAAGGGTTGGGTGGAAGGAAAATATGTGGGAGGGGAAGGAAAGGTAGAGGGAGAAACAGAGAGGAAAACCATTCATTTCTGATTCTTTTTAAATGTGTTCTAAAGCGAACGTTTAAATGCATAAAAAGCAATTGTTGTTGCTGTTCTTTAATAAGTAATAATGCCGCTCCAAATATTCCACAGTTGTTGAATTATTATTAGTTTCTATATACTACTTCTGGTACAATAGAGTACTGTAGATGCAGGTATCTGGAAAAACAATAGCAACTTTATTAGTAGAGAGCTGCGAAACAACCAAGAGTGTGGAACTGTGTAATCATAATCATAGCATGAATACAAAAGAAAAGTCTTGAAACTGCCCAGATTAATGCTCAAAAAGTTTACACCAAACAGAATTTTGCTTTAGAGTGGCAGAGTGATATAATTAATAATTTGTCATTTTCATGATTGATTTTTAAGCCTTAAGGTATACATTTTCCTCTTATATGTTTGTTTTTATACACTATCACACCAGTTTTTGAAGGTTGGCTTTAAAGGTATTTGAATCATAATTACAAAGTAGGTGCCCCTATAAGTACAGTCCCACCATTTTAGTGCTAGGAATTCATGGTCAATGGAAAAGCCACTTGTATTTTCATCATTATCATATCCTGGGAGAATAGCATTTTACTATTCACATTGTAATTGTCTGAAAAAAGAAACATGGCTTACAAGTTTGCATTTCTTTTGATCAATGACTAACCTTATCGTAAAATTGTAGAAATATTTCTAAACTGCTTGATTCATTTCAAAGTTCAACAACTCTAAACAATAAGAAATTTTGTTCTATATATCCTTACTTCTAAATTATTGTTTATGGTGGAAAATGTAGCTCCACTATTTAATCAATGCATGAAACTATCAACAGAATTATTGTGAGGCTATATTCTGAATAGTTATTCAAATTCAGTCACTGAAAGTGAAGATAATATTTTCCAATTCATTAAGTTCAGTTTACACAAAGGAGCACCTATATTTATTTAAGGGTTTTTAATTTATGTAGGGAAATATCACTGTTGTCTAAAAATATATTTGAAATATATTTTTCTTATATTGAGTTCTATTTCTGTAATATAAGTCTAAGGTACACAATGAGTGTAAATGATACTTTGTCCCTTAGAAAAACAATGAAAAAGTAAAGAGTAGGCTCTCCTTTCACTGCCTACTAAGCTAGTCACTCTTTGGAAGAAGTTATGTAAATTGCTTATATTGTTGTGTAGAGAAGTCAAAGTATATTATGAAATTGGAAGTAATTTTTCATAGATTGCACACATGAAATTTTTATATAGAAAACACATTCTTGAATAATCAGAAACTTCTTTTCTATACAATGATAATTCATGCATACTCTCCAGTAAATTATAGCCAGTGCCCTCTTCCAAAACTAAGGGAAGAATTCTCAAGAATTTTATATAATAGTCGCCTGAGCATGTACTAGAATCCATTTTGGTCAATCTTTTTTGTTCCTTACAGCAGTTGAAAGAGATTCCATTTTTCTGTTACATTATAAATAATGAATCAGACTTTGGCATCTCCTATCTTCTCCATTCATAAGACAGTGAGTGACAACATTATTGATCCTGGATAGATATGAGGCAATGTTAAAGGCCAGTCACACCCTTTAATAAAGGATGTGTGTCCAAGCCTCTTATAAGCTGATTGCACTGTTCTATATTATACAAGCAAAGGCATTAGTCAGTATCTGTGAATGATACAAATATTCTATCTTATTAGAAATGACATGCCATAGAATAATTATTTTGTTTAACTATTGGTAAATTAAAAACTAGTAAAGTATCATAAGCATAAAAACCTATTTAAATATCTTCTAATCTCTTAGGGTCTAAATTATGTCTTTCCTTTTTGAAGGGTTCAAAGTCAAGGGTGATCAGTCTTTCAGATATGTTTGTATTTGGCTGAGTGGTATAACTATAACATATACATTCAATTATATTCAATGACTATTAGTCATTTCATTAAATCGTTACTACTTCTCTATATTCTCTTTTTCGGCTGGTGGGCTTTCCTGGATGTTCCCAAACCCCATGACTTACCTCTTACCACTTTGCACAATATGCTCAATGTAGAATTTCAACAAAACAAACACGTAGAAAGCTATGTTATTTTTTAGCCCACATAATACTTTAGAGAAATGTTGTCTAACTCATGTGCTCATCTACACACAGTTACATTGCAAATAGAAACATGAGCCTGTCACCTGTACTTTTACATTGTGTCAAATTCACTTAAAACATCTGTGCTACCAATAATAATCTGTGATTTTGATACCACACTCTCTTAGACACCATATAAATTGACTCACACAAGCTTAATTGTTCTCATGTAGCTGGTTAATATATAACTTTGAAATAGAATATTTATTCTAGATTTTAAAAATGAAGCCAGACGTTTATAAGTAACATGGAAGTATAGGGAGGAGAAAAAAAAAAAAGATGGAACTACATTTTTTAATTCTCTTAGTGAAATGGAAAAAGAATAGGAGATAAGCAAAGCAAACTATAAATTTAAAGAAAAAAAAAAAACTACAATTCCCAAATTTAATGTTTTCCATAGTTTTGGTATTTTTTTTGAAGTACTACATTTACTTGTGGGACTGCATAAGGGTATCCTGGTTCTTGGCTGGGCATGGGCCTAGAACCCCGAGACTCCAAGGGAGAAACGGAAGGAGTTCAGCCACGTCCCCAGAACTCAGGGTCCTAACAAGCAGTCCAATTTCCATAGACCTATATTGTTCAGTCACGTAGGCCATTACAGCCCCTCCCAAAGTGCACAGGTAGAGGGTGTAACTACAGGCCTCAGGCCCTAGAGATTTACATACTAATGAAGGTCAGAGGGTGGAGCCAATTAAGCATGCCCCTGGAACCTCCCCCTTTCTCCCTCCCTACTTAACCCAGGTCTGCCCTGAGTTTGGGGGGTACATCCAGATCCATCCACCATCCGCCATGACAATAAAGTCTTTTGGAACCAAGGACTTCCTCGTGTCATTGGGGCCTGCTGGGCCTGCCACTGAAGCCTCCAGCCACTGGAACCTGGGACCTTCCTCCGGCACGAGAGACAGGCTGCCTGGAAGCCTCCAGGCAGCCTCCACCCCGCAGGCCTCGTAGGCCTGGGGTCTGCTGCCACGTGGGTCCGGGACTCCACTGCAGCCCACCAGTTTTTTCCCACATTTACTGACAAATATTTATTTTTATTCATGTCCCTGACAACTCAATTAAGGCATAAAATATATTGAACACTTGAGGTATACCTATAATGAAATAGCTATCACGCTAGTAGCAAAGCATAAAGTGTTGAAGAGATGAAACAGCATAAAATGCATAGCAAATAATTGATAGGAAACTTAGCATACTGTTATTATTTTGTTTAAATCTCCAACTGTTTTCTACTTAAATGTATTGGTTTACTGACATACACAAATACACTTACTTAAATGAAAGCCTCAAACTGAGATAGATCATACAATTCGAACGTAGGTTTAAGATTCATGATATTTACCTAAATATCAATATCAGGCTTACCTGAAAAGACTGAACAACAGAGGCCGAAATGATTCTTTCTGGGATTTTCTGCAGAAATAGTAGGTAACTAATGACGTTGTGATAAACAGAGTAAGCCTTTTTGGCATTAGCAAAGATTAAAAGGTTTTTTTTGTTTTTTTTGTTTTTTTTTGTTTTGTTTTTTAGAATACTCTTATAGATTGCAATTCTTCATAGGTCCATAAGTGAGGTAGGAGGCAAGGGAAGAATGAGGTTTAAAATAATTAAGAAATGCCAAAGTTTCCTTTTCTATTCATTTTAAATTTAAAGTGAGTTTTTCATTTCTATCAAAACCATTATATTTGAATGCCAGTGGTGTAGCACTTTAGACAGAGCTTGAGACACATTTCTCTGAAGAGTGAGTGGGTATTATAAACCTTGAATCTTTGATGAACAGGCATCTCTCTGATGGTAAGAGCTCATCCGTTAGGAGTCAAATGAACCATATAAGCCACATTGTGAGCTCCTCAAAACCAGTATGTCTGAGGAATCAAGAAAGTCAGAATGCAGTTAAAAAATAGCGAGCCCTGAAAATTGGATTGTAATTTGATGATTATAAGTTCTTATTCAATTTTCCTTTCTGTTGTGCTCAAATTAGGGCTATAAAAATGTCTTTCTATTATTAGCTGTTCATTTAAAGAAGAATCCAAAAAGACAAACTATGTTAATAAGGTTATTTCTTTTATCGTAAGCTAATGTCTACCTGTTTAATTTTTACCCAATAGGAAGCTTAGTTAAACAGTTATAATCATTCTAATGAGCTTCTATCTCCACGTGACTTTCTGCATGTGATATCTTCCTGTGTATGTTCTTCATTAGTAGTCACTGGAAAACTTACAGACTACACACTCATTTAAAGATCACAGTACTTATTCAGGCATGATGGCACACAGTTACAATCCCAACGCTTAGAAGGTTCATGAATACAGTTTCTATTGATAGTAACTATAATTTTCATCTGAATTGTCTCATCCAGGCTCATGTTTTCAAAGGTTATTCCCCAGATTGTGTTGTCATTTTTGTGAACTGTGAAAACTTAACGAAGTAGTACTTGGTAGGCAAAAGTAAGCCACTGTGTAAAAGCCATTATAGGTTTTAGCCCCACCCCACCTCACTCCTATGAAGGACCAGTCCAGCTTGCTTTTTCTGTTCCCTGCTTATATGATGTGAATAGTTTCACCTCACATTCAAGCTGCTTTAACTGCTGCCGTACCATGTAGGTTTCCTATTAAAATAGAGTTTGCACGTCTGAATATATGAGCCAAAATGTCCACCAGCACTATCAATCAAAAACAAACATACCAAAAAATCAAACAAACAAAACCCCTCCTTTTCTCCTCTGTCACCATATTGAATATCGTAAGCAATATAGCAGCTCATGGAAACATCACTGTTCATTGGTCCTTTGTTTACTGATGGGCTTTTCTTCTCCACGTTAGTACCATTTTGTCTCCACCATACCATTTAAGCAATCCACAAAGAGTAAAGAAAATCATTGTCCTTTGCTTCCTGTTATCTTAGCTTCTGATATATAAGAAAAGCTTTATGTTGAACCTGAATTTTCCAAATTAAATTTTTTTTAAAAGGTCACCTTTGTCACAGCCGCAGTAAAGGGAAATCCTTTTCCCTCACTCAATAAAATGAAAACCACTTCCCTGTGTTGAAACCTAACATTCCCTTGGACACATCGAAGACCCAGATATGGAAGTGCCCTACAAAGGCATGATGACACTCCAGAAAGGTAGGCTCATCCTAAGCCCTGATGAAGAGATAGGAGACACTATTGTGGATGCCAATAAATGCATGCTGACAGGAGCCTGATATAGCTGTCTCCTGAGAGGCTCTGCCAGAGCCAGACAAATACAGAGGCAGATGCTCCCAGCCAACCATTGGACTGAATACAGGGTCATCAATGGAGGAGTTAGAGAAAGAACTGAAGGAGCTGAAGAGGTTTGCAACGTCATAGGAAGAACAGCAATATCAACCAACCAGAGCCTCCAGAGCTCCCAAAGACTGAACCATCAATCAAAGAGTACACATGGAGGGACACATGACTCCAGCTGCACATGTAACAAAGGATGATCTTGTCGGGCATCAATAGTCCTTGTGAAGGGGCTATGTCCCGGTGTGGGGAATTCCAGGGCAGGGAAGTGGGAGTAGGTGGGTGGGTAGGGGAATACCCTCATAGAAGCAGGGGGAAGGGTGATGGGATAAAGAGTTTGGGGGACAGGGAAAATGAATATCATGATAATATTTGAAATGTACATAAAAAATCATATATATATACAACATATATATATGAAATAAATATATATCAATATATATATTTGTTTATATATTCATATATATAAATCTATATATTAAATAAATATATATCAAAATATATATTAAATAAATATACATATTTATTTATATATTCATATATATATGTGTATATATATTCATATATATATCTTTAAGCAGATGATGTACTTTTCATTCTCAGTGTTCTTGATCTCTTACACACTAGTTTACAGCGTCCGATTCTTTTAGCTTCCGATTCTTGTGGCTTCATAAGTCTGCCTACCTTCCTGGATTACATATTCAGAAAGGTGTAATGTTTCCATTTCATGTTTCTATTTCTTTCCCTAACATTTTCAGCTTTCTTATTCTTTCCCTAAGGCTTCCCTGCCCCCTGTGTGGCACAGCGCACACCATTTGGCTCATCTCCATGCTGACTTAGCTCTGCTGCCCACCCTTGGAGTTTTATCCTCATTGTTACATGTTAATTTGTTTAGTTTTCAAAATTGTTGTTATTTTGGTTCATTTTAAAAATTTATTTTGAGTTAGTGCCTCACTATGTAAACTTCACAGGCCTTGAACCCAGAGAGACATATCGTCCTCTGCTTCCTGAGTACTGACATTAAAGGTATGTACCACCATGCCCACATGTGGGGTGGCCTATAAAACACTCATAAAACTGTTTTGGAGCTTCTATTCCATGTTCTTTAATTATTTTAGGATTAAAACTATGAATCCCCAAAGGGGAGAGCTGATTTGTCAGCGTACATTTCCTTAAGTGTGACTAGTAAATGTTCATTTTTTCTAGCAGATTAATAAACTGTCTTGTCATTTCATATGACTTCTTCTTCTTAAAATATTTGTCAATTACATTGCTCCAAATATATTGTTTCCTCTAATAGTAATTTGCATGTTTCCCAGATTTTTGCATTTTAGTGGAATTAAGACAATATATGTGATTAAATCAAAGAAATTATTCTTCTTCATGTTGCTTGCCCATATCTAACCTGTTGGAATATCTAATAAAACAAGTTGATTGTTCCCAAGTAAGAATAATAAAGAATGTATGGTACCAGAAGACGATTTTTTCTGGGCTTTAACCTATGCTTTTCATTTTGTTCTCTCTCTCTCTCTCTCTCTCTCTCTCTCTCTCTCTCTCTCTCACACACACACACACACACACACACACACACATTATACACTCTTGTTTTGTTATAAATAAGTTTCTAGAGAAATGGAATTGAGGATATAATTCTGAATTGCATCTGAGTTTCTTAAAATAGTTTTCTGCTGTTGTTATATTTAAGCATCTGTTTTGTCTGAGTCACATCCTAGCTAGCATTCAGAATTTGTAGACAGGGTAAAATAGTAGCACCATCAAGACAATCTTACTCAGGTTTCAAAGGCAAGGGTCAAGACAGCCATCTACATAATATCTCTAAATCAAATTTATTAAACTATGAATTATAGTAAAACTGATTGACTTAAAAGTCACATGGTAAATCAAAGAAAAAATAATATGATGCACTGAGGAAATTAGTTTCCAGCTCAATAGTCATCTACAACCGTTTTTTCTTTTGAAAAAGTTCCTAATTACTTCATATATATATACACATATATATGCTAGAAAGCCAAAACCAAGAAGAAACAAATAAGAAAAACAAACCACCACAACTCTAATGTTATCCTTAGTTGTTAAACTGAAGTGCAAATTGAGTTTCCAACTTGGGAGTGTCTTCCTATAAAGAAGAGCTATGCCTAAAAGGAACTGGGACTTAGAGTAAGGATGAGAGGAGAGACCCAGTGAATCTGAGAACATTGAGTTCCTAAAGTCTGATGAGGCTTCTTTCCCAGTAAAACTAGCCTCTATTCTTCACATGAAGAAATTAACCTGCATTGCCTAAGGGAGTGGTAATGGCCTCCCCTCAAGCAGTTTATTGGCAGGACTGCTGGGTTTCCACCTCACTACTTCTCTGATTCTAGTTCTGTTAGTGGAGTTATGACCCAGTTCGCCTCTTAAGATGAAGAGCAATATGCCATTCATGAGAAGGTACCAAAAGAACCATTTATTTTTTCTAATATATATATTCTAATAATATAATATAATATTCTATAATATATATATTTTATATTATATAGATAATATGGATAATAATATATAAATTATATATTATATAGAATATTATATAGAATATTATATATTCTAATATATATATATATATATATATATTTTATATATACATATATAAAATCTGGGGAATACATGAGTATATTAATATGCTACAAGTGTACAATAGTGGGGAAACAAAAATAAAGATGATGTAATGAATTACTAGCACTGGCACAGTTAGCAGAAACTGCATTTAATACTGTAGGTGGTAAAGCTTAAATGCTGGCCTTTCACTAATCCTCATTAAATGAAGCATGGCATAAATCATTACCCAATTAAAATGAATGTAATATACTAACTTGATTGGTTTATTGCAGAAATATGTATTGAAATGTTTAATGAAAGTAAAATTTACAGAGAGACTTTTATATTTCTTATTTACCCATCTATGGAGGGACACAGGAAACACTTTTCTCCATCGTTGTGGAAAACACTCTGCAGATGAAATCCAGCTTCCAAGTGATCACTTTGCTATAGAGTACAACTTTAGCCTGTCATTGCATTATGGAACTTGAATATGTTATGATTAATTGGAT
Source organism: Mastomys natalensis (assembly GCA_021653895.1). Taxonomy (NCBI): domain Eukaryota; kingdom Metazoa; phylum Chordata; class Mammalia; order Rodentia; family Muridae; genus Mastomys; species Mastomys natalensis. The sequence goes on along the minus strand of JAJTUV010000329.1, from coordinate 21,992 downwards.
CTCTAAATGACAAAACAAAATGAAATATTCTCAAAGTGAAAATGAGGTTGCCTTGTCACCTTAAAGGTTACTAATGAAAATAACAATGGAGATGTTATGAATTTCAGACCTAAGGCATTGTCTAGGTGATCATGCTCTTCCTAGGAAGAAGACAGATGAAGCTAACATGCAATGCTCCTATTAAAATTCACCAAAACTAGAATAAATGCCATTAATTTCCTAGTTAATCCATATACCTTAGTGTATGTGAAGGGAAACAAACAAACAAACAAACTGTAACCTAAGGCTTAAAATACAGACCCACTAACATATAAAGTTGCTGCACTTGATTTCTTTTCAGTCTCAAAAGCCCCTTGAATGAAATGATGTGTGGGACCATTTGAGAAAGAACCACATTGTACATCTCTATTATACTCTCATTCCAAAATCTCTTGTAAGTGATCTGCTGTCCTTTAGAACTCTAGCTGTACACCACCAGCAGCACAACAAGTCATCCTCCATTTGGGTGACTGAAAATGTCTATGAAGGTACACTAATTATAAAAGAGTGAAACTGCTACTATGTTCTATCAGGAGCACGGAACTCATGGAGCTTAGGTGATAACTGGAGCTTAACTTGTCTATTTCATGCCTGTGCCTATTGTTCCCATCCCCTCATAGTCTAGTCATTTCTCCAATCTAAAATTTACCATTGAAATAAATAGCCTTGGAGGCTGGGAGAATCTCCCAATGGCTTGCCTGATTCACAGAGCAAGTGCTACTATGTTGAGAAAGGTCAAGTGCAAACCATTATTATGGCTGAATTCCTACAGGACTTACAATGATTAATGCTATCAACAAGGACTTGAAAGACATGAGGCTAGCGATCAGATTCGCATTCAACTCTCCTGTTTGGCCTGTGGAGAAGACAGATGGGTTTTGGATAATGACAATGGATTATCATAAACTTAACCAGGTGGTGACTCCAATTGTAGCAACTGTACCAGATGTGAGTTCATTGCTAGAACAATTAGCATATCCCTTGGTACCTGGCATAAGCTATTTATATAGAAATGCATGCTTTAGTACTGTGGGAAAATAACTAAATTAGCAGTTTGCTTCTGGATTGCAAGGCCAAGAGAGCGAACCTACTATTCTCTCTTTTAAAGTATTAATTCCCAAGTTCTTTATGATAATAGAATTTCCAGGTATCTTGATCATATTTTCCTTTATTAGACAACATGATACCTCATGCTTGAATGATATTTTGCTGATTGGATACTGAGAATAAAAAGTAGCATACAATCTATACTTTTAATAATTTACTTATGAATAGGATGTGATATAAAGGTAGCAAATGGTCAAAAGATTTCAACACCATTGAAATTTCTAGTGGCATTGGAGAATGATGAGATATCTCAGCTGAAATAATACAGATTCTTATGATATTGTCTGCCCCCCCCAAAAAAAATGGCATGGAATGTACTTATCATCCATGCCTGTGTGAATGTATGTATGTGTGTGTGCGTGCCTGTACATGTGCATGTACGTGTGTGTGTGTGTGTGTGTGTCTGTGGGTAAACCTTTTTTTGTTGTCTGTGTGGATGTGGTTTCAGAGATGAAGTTTTCCTTTTCCTTAAGTTACTAGTTCTTGTCTAGAGGTAGAACTAATTGAAATTTTCCCTTTTCCACGGTAACATGCCCATCAGTATTCGCATCCTAGTCTTGTTTACACAGACATTCCTAAGAAAAACTGTCCTATAACAAATTTAAAGATATACTTTCACTAAATTCTTTCTACTACATCTTTTCCTATGTTCCCTAGTCATAGTTGCAATAGCTGTGATATAATTTTATCTGTTGGGGTTGTTAATCTCTACATTGTTTCCATTTGTGGTTTTCTGTAATGGCCTCCATTTTGCTATAAAGAGAGATAAGTTACACTTATCCAGGAGAGGTAGTTCTACACAAAGTGTGTTTTATGCTGTGCAGTAACTTTATATCTTGATACCCACAGATAAGTTCATCTCCCATCCTTCATCATAACTTCATCACAAATATTTTTTTCAGTAAATGGCAGTTTAGCACAGAGATCCATAACTGTCCCACTACAAACTATTGTTTTTTTTTTTTTTTGATCAAGCAAACTGTAAAGTGCACATAGTATTACATTATGATCACCTAAGTGCTATATATCCTGTTAAATACCCCTTCTCTTCCATTTAGTGTTGTTCATATGTATGTTTTAAGGATGACTGTCTGGGATTGTATAATTTAAGGAGGATATAATCTCTATGGAAGATTAGTTCTTCCCTTCTCAGCAGCCAATGAGTTCTTCAGCTCTTCATTCAAGGATGGAACTTCATGAAATTTCTCCAATAAATGTTTACATATCAATTGGCCTAATTTTATGGGCTTTGTTTAGACAACATTGTTGAGAGATGTAATATAAAAATAAAAATCCCTGACATGTGCAAACCAAGCTATCTCGAAGCATAGTTCCTGATTCTCTGCTCTTACTATTTTTCTATCTTTAGTCTTGTTGTGCTCCCTAGGCCTTGGGTATACAGACTGCCTTGTAGATGAACCCGTTGGATTTGAACAAAACATTGTCATTTTTCTCTGAAATTTTATTAGTTACAAGTTTCTGTAATAGCATCCACCTGCTGCAAAAGGATCATTTCCAGCAAAAAATCCCATGACATTTCCAGCAATAAGTAGTCAGTTTTCTTGGTTTAAAGTACCAGACATTAATTCCCTAATATTGGGAATGCTTTATCCATATAAGACTGATTTTGGTTATCCCCAAGATAAAAGTGCCTTGGTAGCACTATTGGAGATATCTTGTGATTCTGGTCATTGCCGTGGTCCATCGATTTTCTATCTTGGCAGAATTATTAAAGTTTCCTTTCTTGGTAGCTTCCATAGCATCTTTTTATACTATGTGAACTAATTTTCAGGGAGGACACTTCCAGATCAGATTCAGCTCAATCCCTTCAAGTCCAGTATCTGTCAAGTGTGGTATAGGCAGTAAGATCTTACCTTCAAGCTCTGAGAGGCAATAATAGCAGTGGCAATACTTTACATTGTGTGTGGAGTCTCTTTGACTCCTTTGATGAACAACTCCAAGGGATTTTCTCATGTTTATCACTGGATTTTTTTTTTTCTTGGAAAGCACACTGGATCCCATGTTTCATAATTATATTAAAGTAAGTTTATATAAGTATGTACATATAATTATATATGCAATATAACTATTTTTAATAAACATAAGATGATGTTTCCCTATTGCTTTTTTAAAAAAAATTTAGAGTAATTTATCTCTCCCTATTTTATTTATTTATTTTTTGTATTATGCTCTCTCTGCTTTTAATGCCCCATCTCCTGTTGTTTTTGCCCCTTCCCCCATTCATAGTACCTGTGACCTACTGGCCTGCTGTCTAGAGGTCCTTCAGCCCCCATACCCACATAGTCCATCTTTAGTGGCCTATGTCTGTGGTTACTCCAGGTTATATACACTCCCAAATAATGATTTAGATCTATGATGCATAATAAGAAGGAACATGAAAGAACATGCAACGTTTGTGTTTCTGCCTTAGTCTGGTTTAACTCACTCTATTTAATAGTTTTGAGGCCTATCTATGTATAAATTTTATTTTTATTACTCGTAGTATAATTCCATTGTGAATACATATCACATTTTCATTACCTATTTATCAGTTGAAGGTTGTTTCCATTTCCCTGCTGTTATGAATAAAGTAGCAATCAGCAATGCTGAACAAGTATCTCTGGAGTAGGACATTGGGTCTTTGGAGCACATATCAAGGAGTATTGTAACTGGGTAATATTACATGGACATTACCAGTTTGACATTCCATCAATAGTGAAGAAGGATACACTTTTCTCTATATCCTCATAAGCCTTTGTTGTCTGTTACATGAAAGTGTAAATTTTACCCAAGTAAGCTATGTAGTGTTCTGGGTAAAGGCTAATATATCTGTTCTTGTACATTGAATAGCTGTATCATATTGGGTACATTTACTATGTTGTTAAGTCTTAAGTTTAAATGATATTTTATCTATACTGATATTCCAAGTATAATCATTTTGAGTACAATATTACTCACCTATGTGTGAAAATTGAACATCGTTATGATCTGTGATTTCATACTTTAAAAAAATTATGTTTATAATCTAAGAGAACTAAAATATGGTTTCTTAGTTTCAGTGTGGTCTTTCAAAGCTCAGGTCTTACAAAAACTTCTCATATTCTAACCTTTGGAATAAATTAAATAAATAAATAAATACATACATACATACATACATACTCAAGACTAATCTCATGTTCTTTCACATCTATGAAGCCTTTCTTGAATTCCTGAATGTTCTGGGGTTTTTGTTTTTGGAAAGCACACTGAACCCCTTGTTTCATAATTCTATTAAAATGAGTTTATGTAAGCATGCACATATAATTATATATGCAAAATAACTCTTTTAATAAACATGCAATGATGTTTCTCTATTGCTTCTTTCAAAAATCTTTAGAGTAATTTATCTCTCCCTATTCTTCTGTATTATCCTCTCTGCTTTTAATGCCCCATCTCCTGTTGATAATCTAAGCACATCTTTTCCATTATCAAAACAACTTCAAAAATCTGTCCATTGTACCAAGACAGAAAGTTATTAAAATTTTAGCACTTGAGAAAAAATATTTTCTACTGCAATGACACTTGGTTATTTGACTTAATACATAAGTTTTGTAATTTCCTGTCTGTTGACATTACTGGATTTTTAAAGCCTTAGTTTTTTTATGTTTAAAATGCAGATGATAATAAAAATCTTCATAATTCTATTTTGAAGGTTATGCAAGTTTATCTATGTAAAGCAATTAAAACAGTGCCCAAAGGAAGCATTTAATAAATTTACCTATTATAATTGCAACCTGGGGACCTTCAAATTTCCATTTATCCTCACGTGGCTCAATATTATCTCAAGCGATAATGAATTCTACATCAACAATATTTTAGGAAAAGGTGACAGAAAGAAAGCATAGTCTACATGAGATTTAATTTTATATATTTCGTTTAGAAAATAAAATTTGAAGAAATACTGTTCGTTGTAGTCCATCCAGTTGTTAAAATGACAAGTCAGTAATTTCTGTAAGAATAAATGAGCAAAAATATTGTCTAGAAGCATACGCCAAGGCTCTGTCAAAACAGTTTTATAGACATGCAGTTACTTCAACTTGTGCAAATCCAAGTAATTATGGGTTAATCTGCACATGTTCATATTTTCTTGATTTTATTACTTTTCTTTCTTTTTTCCTCATGCTTTAAATGATAAAACCCCAGACTGTATTTTCAGTTAAAGTATATATTAAATTTCAGAAAAACAATCTTAAATTCATCCTGAGTATTTTACTAAATCAAAACCTTATTTTGAGGAAAGGATTGTCATTTTTGTTGGTTATTCCTCCATTTTCTTTAAATAGAGGTACACTAATATTGATCATTAACAATGCCATAATATGATTGTCTTTGAATAGGTGCCAACCTTAGTACCTTCCAATGCGAAAATCTAAAATTATCAATGCATTTTTTATGGCATCTAAACAATGCCAGCTTTTCACTTAACTAGATTGTGTGCGGCAATTTTGAGGTATAGATAAATTAAGCTCATTACCTCTGCTAAGATGTGATTTCCAAAAGAAGACATCTGATGATTTTATTTTTCTTTTATGTTTTCCTAAAGAGAAACAGAATCTCAAACTTGAGGTTCACTGATAGCATTTATCTGCTTGGTATCTCTCAGCTTAATATTTTCCTTGGTTCTCAATTCTACAGTTTTAAACTAATTAATCTTTTAATAAGCAATCTCAAAGCTGTTTTAGAAAGAAAAGGAATGTAAGTATATTTACGTGTGTTTATACAATGCATAAAATGCCTTGATTTGGTCTCTGTGTTGTCATAATTCATTCCCAAATCCAGAAGCATCAACATAGAGTTATTTAAACTTTAATTAGTTTATTTATGAAAAAGAAACCTTGGTAACTATTGTTTCATTACACTAGAAATGCATCTTGGCATGAGAATTATGTGTACCCATTACCAGTGTGAGGTCACACACCAATAGAAAATGGCAATATTTAAATGCAATAGATTAGATATTAAACCTACCTACTTTTAATCCTAGATTTATAAATAATTTATCCTTCAGTCTAATATTTAATTATATACTATCATAAAGGTTCCAAAGATAAAGTTCTAAAATATTAAAGAATAGTTTTCAAAACTAAATCCCTAGATGCATTTCAGTTGTATTCATTGGAAAGGGAAATGAAACTGTACAAGAACAATATAAAAATCTGTCTAAAAATTTTTACTTCATCACCTACAGTTCTCATATTTAAGTCTATATATCTAACTTAGTCAAAAACAAAGACTTTGATGGAAATTTCAGTCAATGTCAGAAAACATATACAGAGCTATAGTAGTTAATGTCTGTGGAGTACAGTTGGAAAGACATACCCTTTTGTCATTACTCTGGATTTCTAATTCTATTAAAGGAATAAACAGATAAACCATATAGAATTCATATATATATTGTTAAGCTTATATAATACCATTGAGGGATCAGGGAAGCAGAAACTATATTCATTACAAACAAGTTAGTGTATGTTAGAGCTATTTCCTCAATAGTGTATAAGAGAGATTTTGTGGTTAGTGCTAATGTCACTGACAGTAACTTGTTCTGAATTGGACTCTTTAGTCTTCAGTGTCCTACTGCCTGATTCATTTATCTTTTATGGTCTACTCAACTTCTGAGTTTTCATAATGCTTAGTGTAAATAATAATCAACTATCATGATTTATTCTATACTTAGCTCTGAATTGCTCTGTTGCTTTTCTTGCAAATTTTATTTGTAGTTTTATTTCAAACTAAGTTTATGCCTTTCTAACAGCAGGTTGTAGCAACATCTTTATAGATTTATATGCATGTGTATGTTTATTTGTATGTGTGTTTGTGTATATAAATAATAACCAATGAGAAAAAACCCACAAATTTGAGATGAGGTGAGGTACAACATCTCCATGAGATATGAGTTGGAAAAAGAAAGTAATTATATTTTAATTAGAGTTAAAATCACGATAACAGGTTTTCTTTACAAATTCTCACCATAAATTGGAAAGGGTTTTTTTTTTTTTTTTTTTTTTTTTTTTTTTTTTTTTTTTTTTTTTTTTAGAAAAACATACTTTCTGTATATTCTGAAATGAGTAAAATTGTAACAAATAAAAATAAGGAGAACTATTTATACAGTTTCTAGACATTTTTGGTAGAATTGTCTTGTATAGATTTTCCAAACTCATAAATCATTTTAATGTTATTTCTTATTACGAAGGGATTTTAGAGATCAATCAAGTTTCATTAAACAAAACTGAATCTCCAGCAGGGGTGAAGACCTAATATTCCATTTTTGCTGAAAAATGACTCAAAAATGGGACTATAAACTACCCCTCAGGACGGAAACATCTGTAGAAGAGAAGTCTTCAACATAAGACATGATAGGGAGATAGGTAGGCTAATTCTATCCCTAGCTCAGTCCCCATAATTACATCTATGGATAAATGAAATTTAACAGAATTTTCCCATTTTCCTCAGAAAGCGTGAGGCTTTTTATTTTTGTTTTGTTTTTGATTTATTTATTCATACATTTATTTATTTATTTCCACTTCCTGTCTCTTCTTACCAGTGCTGTTCAGAGCATAGCAAGCCTTTCTCTGGTACTTCAGGCTTCTACCCTCTTCACTAAAGGCACGTGACCATTTGTTGCCATGTAGCAGACCGCTATGTCACCAGAGCAAAAGGCATGATACTTTTTGTTGTGTTGTTTGGGTTTGTTTATCTTTATTATTTTTCTTTTCTCCTCCACTCTTCTAGGCAACCGCACAGCTGATGAAATGTATGGCTTGTTTGTCACATGGGGATTTTTCTTTTAAACTCTAGTAAAACTCTTTTCTGGACCAAAAAAAAAAAAAAAAAAAAAAGTCAATAAAAAGAAGTACTGTACAAACAAGACAGAGGCTGTAACAAAAATGATGCCAAGCAAGGTGAGCTGTGTTTGATCCTGGAACCTACATTGGACAGAGGCAGTAGACTCGCCCAAAGTGTTTTCAGACTGCTACATACATTCTTTGGTACTTATGTTCAGACAGAGGTACAGATACAATAAATAAATAAATAAATAATAAATAAATAAATAAATAAATAAATAAGCAAGCTTAGAGAACTATTGCTGAAGTATATGCAAGACACTACAAACATATTAAAAATAAACTCGATTTAATATGTCACATTTTAAAGGGAAAGCATTAGGAATACCACTTATAGTATTTATGCTTGGAGATTTGCCCTTGATCCTGGAAATAGACAGAAATTACAGACTGTCTGTGAACAATAATGCATTATACTATGCCCATACTTTTAATGTATTTTAAGCATTTTAAATTTTTGTCCTCATAAATGGAAGTCAAAAACTATTTCATCAAAACAATGGGGAATTTGTAAATAGAAGCAAAGAGAGGAAACGGATATTACAAGGCTTACCCAGGCCAGAGTCAGGAAGAGAAACCAAGTCTGTTGGATTTCAATTACAGTGGTATAGTCACTGGTTTGTTCAACTCCTGTGCAAACCATCCACACACATTACACAATCTTTACTCCCCTTTCCTATCAAGTGGTTGTCAAAAGAAACATGGCATTACCTTTCCCACATACTGAGGTTCGGATCCCATGTATTCTTCCAGCACAAAAAACTGATTCCATACCCAGCCACGTTTAACTCGTTGGAGATGGGATCGTTCTCCTGGAAGGTGGATAACATTTTCTTTTGGTTCGGTGGCTAAAGTCTGTTGTGGCTGTGGCTGAAGTGGTGTTAGAGACCTCCATCAAACAGGATCCAGAGAAGCAGGTATAAAGAGTTCCTTGTAAGCATTGGCAAAGGCTTTCTCCTACAGAAGAGTACTAAATACTCCAGTACTTAATGTAGAGTGATGGGATCCAGGGTTGAGAGGTGTCTGTGACCACTGAGCTTTCTGTTTTAGTGAAGTGACGGTAATTTACACATTGATGCTTTGGAAGTTTCTGGTTTATGACATTCCATCTAAGAAGACCTACAAAACAGAAAGCAAATGTACATTAATTTATGAAACCTTATGGTGACTTTCAAAGAAACTATCATTCTGCTGATGTGTATAAAAACAAAAGGAAAGAGTTCTAAATTACTTGGTGGAATGGTTGATCCTCTTCAACCTACTACAGTTTGGATTAATTGCCTAAGTTTTATTCATACTTAAAATTATCAATTACAATGAAGAAAAGGGTATATTTTATACAAAATTAATACACATTTATACTTATTGATCACCCTAAAAAGGGAAGAAATTAATATTATAAGAGTGAATTGCTGAGTTAAAGTAGCATTTGTAGTTCATCCTTCTGCATGGGCATCATTATTTCTGTGTAGTTATCCTGTGAATTTCAAACTTAAAGCATCTTAAGTATTCCTTCTAGTATGCAACTGACAATGGTACATGCTCTTCCATAACAAGGAATGCTAAGAAAAATGATCTTCAAGCATTCACAAGCTGTTTTGGTCATAGCTAATTAGACAAAGGTTGAGAACAGAAAATAAAGATGAAAAAGAAATGTAAATACTCTCGAAGTCAGAAAATTGAAAGATCATACCATAAATTTGAAGATAAATCAAATAAAAAAATGCTAGTTCCGCAATGGAAATGGTTGACAGGTCACACTAATTCTGAGCCTTATAGTGAAAAAGAAAAAAGATTTTTCTATACTTTGTAAACCAAAAACACTGAATGTGTGGAAATTATTTTGTATATGGTACATGTCTAACAGGGGAAAATGAGTCCTTTGAATTATTCATTTAGTGCAAGGAGCTTGTATCCTTTTATTATATAAGCATTGAGGGATGGGAAATGTTCAGTAAGTAAATTTAACTGGGTAAGAATGAGAATAAGTGTTTATACCCCAGAGTCCTTCTAGAAGCACCTCATGGCATATCTGTGTTGTAATCTCAGTGTTAAGCTGAAGGAGGATTTCAGGTGGCTATATACATGTCCCTAAAATGTAACCAAAATGGGAAGTCTTAGGTTTCATGAATATACATGCATAAAGCACATGCACACATGATCAAAATAAAGAAAAGAAAGAAATATAATATGCATGTTAATATAATACTATTTGGTTAACTACAATAAGTAAGCATTAATATTAAGGAAGACACAATTTTTGCTTCAGTTAAGAAGAAGCAGGAGAATTATAAATAGAAAAAATAATAGACACCAAATTATATGAATTACAAACCTATATAACACATACAGATAAGGGTAAATATATAACCACAGTTCTACTTTCTGTAGCATTTATGCAGTAGCCAGTGTAGTGATAGATAGATGATAGATAGACAGACAGACAGACAGACAGATAGATAGAATTTTGTCACCTGTCAACTGAATTCAGTCCCAGACTTATTCAATTATGGATTATTCCATACTGTCAAAGTACTATTCATAAATCTCCTAATTTAAACATTTGCTATGGTAACAAGTTACTGTGAATGAGATAAAACATGCGGTGGACAGTGCTCAAAAATATCCTCTTGGTGCATTCTACATGTGTACTCTTTTAAAAAAGATTAAGCAGGATGTGGTATTTTATGTAATTTATAATTGTGACTCTTTTGTCTGACAAATTCAAAATTATTATTTTATCTACTCTTTCAATTCTGGACAAGATAGTGATCATATAATGCTAACTCATATTATCTAGTCCAATATGGTAACCACTTGTAATAATTAGGCTATTCATTTGAAATTTAGTAAGTAGTTATCATATGTGAACCACCTTTTTAATTACTTCATACAAAATATATAATATGCAATAACTCACTACAATCTCAATGTTTATTACTTGTTAACACAATGTGACTCTTATTTAGATATAATCTGTCACACAATAGAGTTTTATATACACATACACATACACAACACACACACACACACACACACACACACACACACCACATATATATATATATATATATATATATATATATATATGTATAATATATATTCTTGCTGTACATTTGCTATTTTGGTAACTTAGATTACTAGAAAATTAAAATTAGGTACACACGCAGCTCATATTTGTGGCTTATTTTACTTTAAGTTGGATATTACTACTTTAAAAGGAGGATAATTAGAAACTATGCCTTCAACTTAATTTTATGTTTAACATTCACAAATAATATCTAGCATAAACTACATCATGTCTATGATCATATCCACTAGATGTCCAATGAATATTTCTTTCTATTTTTTATTTGCTTGCAGAGGCTAAAGATCATATTTCTCTAATACATTTTCAAATTGAATTTGCTAAGCTGAAAAATATTTTATAGGCCAACATGATTACAAGTTTTGTCCTTTAAATGGAAAGGAATGCTAAGTATTGTTATGAGGTTCATATATACTAGTCTTAGGAAAGTTCAGAGAGGCACACAGTGCCGCCGACCTCAGACCTGAATCTTCCTTGTTCCTTTCAGATTTTACTACACACACTGCCATTATAATTTGTTTTGTCCTTTCCACATGTTTTTGGCTTCCTTGTTCTCTTTTTCTCAGTTTGTCTGGTTGTCCTAAATTATATCTTTCCTGTCAGAGTATTTGTCTTTTTATCCTAAAGTAGAAAGCTATAAAATCTCACAACGAACTGAGGGGATACTGCAATGATGGCTATTTTGGGAAAGAGATTCAGGATTCCTCAGAAAGACAGCCCCAGAGAGACTACTCATACCCACACACAGATCAGCAGCACAAAGTGGAATCAGTGAGTTCCAAGAGGGGACTAACGAGGGAGGGAGGTATGGAGGAAGTGACAGAGGAGAAAAGAAAGAGAGAGATAGTGGGAGAGAGACAGAACATGAAAAGAGAGAGAGAGAGCAAGTGAAGTTTAGAGTGGAAAGTATAAAAGTGATTAGGAGATTAGGGGATTTATTGACGGGAATGGAAGGAGTGTAGATTTGATCAAACTACACCATATTCATGGTGAAATTCTCAAACAAAATGTACACTGCTATATTTTTCAGAATACTTGCTAGTTGATTTATTTTTACATCATTGCTAGTGAGATACATAATCTACACATAATCTTATGTCGTTTTGTCAATCTACTACTTTAATATAAGGGTTTTCAGGATGTTGTGATATTAACTCATATTATTACAGTGGAGAATCGTGAATATAGCAGCACATGTAGACAACCGTGACTTTGAATACAAACACTTTAGTTTTAATACTACTACTATTCAAAGGAACATTCATATGCCTGTCTCTGCTCATTCTTTGGAATGTACTATATAGAGCAGAAAAGCTACAAAGGAGAAGTTGCATCTGGTTTTACAATTTTCTTCTCCATGTTCTAAAGTATTCTAACAGTAACGTTATGGATTCCAGGGCTGAAGAAGAAATACTGTTAAAAAAAAAAAGAAGACACCTGTTTCATTCTAATGTGACAAGCAGTGTGTTTAACCTCCTGGTCTTGAAGGATTTTCCATGTGGCCCACACCTATAATTTCCATGCATGGTAGGTGGAGGCAGAGGGATCAGGAGTTAAGGGCCATTTTTAGTTACATAGGAGACTCAATTCAAAGTCGGCAGTTCACATGAAAACGTTTCACAAAACAACAACAACTGTCATAACAAAACACATACAAACTTTCACTCTCTTTCTACCAAAGGAATGAAATTTAAGCTTTAACAAGAATGTCTGTCCCAGTGGTTTGTATGTGGCATACCACACTCTCTTTGGCTTTCTTCTTTCAAAGTTGTCATTGTTCTAACTCCATTTCATAAACCTAGATTTGAATATACACAGTCTCTGTAACACAAAACAGAGGCAAGTGGTGACCATGTTCCCTTTCCCCTTTGAGAAGGATCAGTTACCCATTCTGTGATTGAAATTCCATATGTATCTTTCCTCAGCCTTTCAGTTCTCTATAAATTAAAAGATGACCATAGGCACTATGTGGAGAAAAATCAGACATCTCACTGTTGGGCAATAATAAAAAACAAACCCACTTTTCATTTTCTTAGGAAATATTTGAAAACTGAGTAGGCAAAATAAGAACTAATTATCCAGACAGTATATTACTGGTTCTGGTAAGTATCCATTTAGTATCTATGGAAAAATTACTTATTGAGGAATCATTTCTAGCCTTTAAATACAGACTCTGTTCTACACAATGCTTCATATTCTACATCTACAAACAGTAGACATAATGTTTACGTTATACCTATTTCATAGATGAAATAGTGTACTTCAGAAGTCAAACGTGTAGCTATCATCAGAGTTAAAAAAGCCCTAAGCAGGATTAATTTGAGTAGAGTAATACTGGGACTCAGACCCTTAAATACTATACTGTATTACTCAATTGTTATTTAACAAGAAACCTGTTTAATGGTTAAACTCCAAACAAAACAGAGAGTATTGGCTTAAAAGTCTAACCAAATTGTTTCCACAGAACTGAGAAGGCATTACAGAATTGTCCACCTTGAGTTTTCCTGGGCTCACTTGGCTCTTCTGTGAAACAGGGACATTCAAGCTAACAGGTTAATGTACACACTTGAAAGAAAGAGATCTTGCCCTCCCACCTTTTCACCCTTGGAATGTGAAGAGTTTGCTTAATTCTAGGATGTAGAAGAAAAATAACCACTACTTGACAGAAGTACTGCATTCTCATGATGGGAAAATGGCTGTCAATTCTCAAAGGTCTCCCAAGAGCTCAGCTCATTAGCCCAGAAAGTTTTCAAAGTGATGCTAAGACCAGGAGTAAACCTCTAACAGCACAGCTGAGGTAAGGTCATTTCCTGCTGTGCCTGGCTTCTCTGAAGCTAACCTGAAATGTGCACTACAGTTCTGGGGTCAGAGATGTGAGTTCATGACCAGCCTAGTCGCCCTCACAGCTGAAGAACTTAAGGATGACCTCCAGACTTGGAATCATTAAAAATAAATAAATGGATTAATTAAATAATTAATAGAAAGACAGACATTGGTGAAAGGCACATTTGTGTTATGTTTTAAAAAAATCATGTCACTGTATTTTGCTAAGTAACTGTCAAGTGGCATTTGTACTTGAGAAATATAATACACAAGGTTCTTCCATATGTAGAGCTGCATATGCAGTTGACATTAAATTTCATTCAGTTAGAACATGTGTACAAGTACCTCCGGAGCTCATCTCACTGTTTTATGATCATGAACTCCATATGAATTCCTTCTAAGTTTTCAGTTCTTCAGTAAGCAGATAACCCCATATTTTCTGTGTACGATGACACTCCCAGCAGATCCCTGTCTCTGATCATATTTGTCAAAAATATGTCTTTTAAAACATAAGTCACAGCAAAGAATCGAAAGAGATGGTGTGAGTGCTTTTTTGTTTGTTTGTTTGATTGGTTGGTTTTTGGTGTTGTTTAAGTTTTTTTTTTTTTTACAAGAATTGGAAACAAATTCTGTCAGTATAAAATGTAGCCTAATAAAAGGAAAAGCCATCAAGTCATTAACATGTATGCTTGCCCCTTGACAAAAGGAATTTTGATAAAAGTAATAGCAGACCTCTCCTGTGCTGTTAAGCATTCTATGGACCCCTAGATAGCTTAAAGAGGACATATTTTTTTTAATAAAGGGGATTGCCGCTTGTGTGCTTTTCCCCATGTGCCAAATCTCACATAAACCGGTTAAAAATGTATGCTTGCCTATTATTCTTAATCTTGTGTGGAGCCAGAATGGCTTTCAAAAGATTTCTGTGGCCTGGTGTGGAGTCTGGGGAGGCAAACATCCCTTTTAGTAGAGAAGAGAGATGAAAAACAGACATCATATATCAGAAGCGTGGAGGCTGTGTATGAAACACACACTGACAAAAACACTCTAACTCTGTCTCCAGTGCCCAGAGAGACCCCAGTACTGCACTTCCTTGATGAAGGGCTGACTCCCTAATAAATTACACTGAAAATGCTTTTCCCCAGGTGAAATTTTTTTAGGATCAGTTTTCAACAGAGATGTAGAATATTTGTAGCATTTGTATACTGCCCATCATTAGATAGTACCGTTTTAATTTGCAATAGTAACTAGAATTCAAACATTAAAATAACATAAGTGGAAGTAGTAATTTTCCCCTTGTCAAAATCTGGTCAGAAAACTGATACTGAGAGGACAAACCTATTCCATCTTAGAACTGGCCTCCATCTTAAAAGAAAAGGAAATAAAAAGGCCTGAGAAATTGACCTGCAGCTGAACCCAAGTACCAGGAATGACCCCACAGCTTTTCCTAGGGCAGAGTTACTTTCTATCTACTTCCTAACAACAGTTAATCAAAGATCAGTCTGATTGTTTCAGATGTACTTTTAGACCATTTGTGATTGCATATGGTCTTACTTCAGAGCACCCAACTGTGGGCTTACAATAGTCATCCAATTAGATGCTTGCCAGGATGGACAGCCTCCTCGATCCCACAACTTCGATTTTCTATAAAACCTTGTCCTCATGAGAGTTTAGGGCTGCTTCACCAAACTGTCCTGTGGGCTGGCAGTGAGTAAGCCTAAATTTGAGTTTGTGTAAGGAGACACTAACATGATTGCATCGGAAAAATTCCCTTGGTGGTCGCACTCCCTGGCACAACAATACAATCCTGAAATTATTTATTTTTATTTTTTATTTTTTTTGGGTTTTTAAGACAGAGTTTCTCTGTGTAGCCCGGGCTGTCCTGGAACTCACTCTGTAGACCAGGCTGACCTCGAACTCAAATCCGCCTGCCTCTGCCTCCCAAGTGTGGGATTAAAGGCGTGCACCACCACTGCCCGGCTCAATCCTGAAATTACTAAAGTGGCAACCATAAACTTAGTTTTCTTCCATGCTATTCTTTGTCTTAAAATATAACATAATATCTAATTCAGTTGTGTAAATTATATCTTCTGAATCCTGTTTAATTCAGATATAAATATAAACAATAACTTCTTTTTTTTTTAATTTATTTTTTATTGGAAATTTTTTTTTTACATTTCAGATAGTCTCCCCTTACCCCATTTCCCCCCCTCCCTCCCAGGAACTCACTATCCCTTCCCCCATCCTCCTGCCTCCACATTGGTGTACCCCCACCCACCCACCCCCGTACCTCACCTCCCCACCCTCGAATACCCCCCCTCAATGTCCAGCCTTCATGGGACCAAGGATCTCTTCTCCCACTTATATATATAGCTCCCTTGCATATATAGCTGGAGCCTTGGGTCCCTCCCTAAGTGCTCCCAGGCTGGTGGTTTAGACCCTGGGGGCTCTGGTTGGTTGGGATTGTTGCTTTCCTCATGGTGTCTCGAATGCTCTCAACTCCTTCAGCCTTCACTCTATCTTCTCCATTGGGAACCCCATGATCAGTTTAATGGTTAGCTGTGAGCTTCTGCCTCTGAGTATGTCAGACTCTTGCAGACTTCTAAGGAGACAGCTATATCAGGCTCCTGTCAGCATGTACATTCTGACATCCACATCAACCTCTACCTTTGGTGACTGCACATAGGATGGATATCCAGGTGGAATGGTCTGTCTCTCCTTCGCTATACCACTCCTGGGTATATATCCAGAAGATGCCTCTAACACATAACAAGGACATATGCTCCACTATGTTCATAGCAGCTTTATTTATAATAGCCAGAAACTGGAAAGAACCCAGATGCCCTTCAACAGAGGAATGGATACAAAAAATGTGGTACATTTATACAATGGAATATTACTCAGCTATTAAAAACAATGAATTTGATAAATTCTTATATAAATTGATGGAACTAGAAAATATCATCCTGAGTGAAGTAACCCAATCACAAAAGAAACATACATGATATTCACTCGCTGATTATTGGATTTTAGCCCAGAAGCCTGAAATACCCAAGATTCAACTCACAGACCACATAAAGCTCATGAAGAATGATGACCAAATAGGGGAGCCTTCAGTCCTTCTTAGAAGGAGTAACAAAATACTCAAGGATGCAAATATGGAGACACAGTGCAGGACAGAAACTGAAGGAGAGATAAACAATAGCTTCTAAAGATTCCAGAGAAGGCAAATAATTCAAAGCCTGTTACTGACAGAAAATATTGTTTGAAAATTTCTAACTTGTATATTTTTTGGAAACTTTTACTCTACATTCTCACATTAAATTTTGCACTTGAATTCATTTAAAGAGGCTAACAATACACCAGAACTGTACTGAGTTTGAGTAAAAGCCATGCTAGAAAATTAATTCTGTGAGAACATTGTGGTAGTGAAACCTGAACACTTCTGTTTTAAGAACAGAAGTAGAGCCCGGGCGGTGTGGCGCACGCCTTTAATCCAGCACTTGGGAGGCAGAGACAGGGGATTTCTGAGTTCGAGGCCAGCCTGGTCTACAGAGTGAGTTCCAGGACAGCCCGGGCTACACAAGAAACCCTGTCTCGAAAAACCAAAAAAAAAAAAAAAAAAAAAAAAAGAACAGAAGTAGATACAGTGTGTAGCTAATTTTTATTGGCGTTTTGATATGACAAAAAAATGTCTAGAACAGTTGTAAAACATACCTATTATAGTACATGAGCCTATTCCGAGAGAAAATTGCTAATAAAAGATGAAGCAAAGAAAAAAACTGACTCGGACAGATAGCCCTCACTCTGACTAGAGCCCTATCAACTTTTCTGCTCCCTTATGTCACAAGGGTCTGGTACATTTAAATCCATGAGTTAATTACATTTCATGTATATCATGTCTTTATCATGTCTTTTCTCCTTTTCTCACCTTTCCAGGATAGTAATACTAACTTTATACTTGAAGGATTTGAAGGCACGTTTGTACCTTTCAGAAAAGCAGAAGTGCTTTTTAGTAAATCATCCTGTAATCAACCCTGCTAATTAAGGTCTAAATCTACTGTGACCAGATAGCTGGTCTGAGCATAGCAAAAACTAGGAACTCATTTTAGCACAGAGCTTCCCTTCTTTGAACTTGGCTGGGGATCCAAATTCCCCACACCCTCTACTTGGGGAAAGTTGAACAGTTCATGGCAGACCTGCAAAGTTCTTCTACTCCGAATAAGAAACCCACTCAGCAAGTCCCTGGGATTCCTGGAATGCAATTCCATACAAATGAGGCATTCACACAAGTTTACACTCAAGCCAATGATTTTCCTTTATCCTTAACCTCCCTTTCACTCTCCAGAAATCCATATACACCCCTGGTTCACCGCAAATAACATGTATGCGTACAAGACCACCACAAATAAAGGTATGAGTACAAGCCAAGATTATCTATTAGAGCTGTTTCATTGAAAATCTTCAGGGAAGGCCTTAATCTAAAAGAATTGTAACAGCAAGATCCTTGGAGAAGGCCTTCTTCTCCTCTTGTTCCCCTACCCTGCCAGCACTCACTCTTAACAGAAGATGCAGATTCCCAACCTTTCAGGATTCTCCTTCATCCATCCAGCCTGCTGTGCTCTGGATATTCTGTGAGGGGGGATGCAGAGAGATCCACATCTGGACCTCAAAACACATACCACAATCTGGTTCTGATCTTGCATGACTTTATTCTCAGAGTCATGATTTGGATCAGACTGAGTAGAGAGAATGTGCGAGCTACCAGGCAAATCAAATGTCCTGTTATGTCCCACAGTATTCTCTGTAGAAGTGGAGCTAAGAGAGAGCTTGCTTTTGAATTGGCATATGTACATTTCTTGGCCTGTATGTTAGTATGTTGTATCCTGTTCTCTTGCTCCAAAGAAGATGTCATTGTGGACTTGTCTGAATAGTAAATTGATATCATACATTTGAGACTTCACTTCCCTGATAACATCAGAATTTACTCCCTTGGCAGCTTATAGATCTGCTACTCAGAGAAAATAATAATCACTGAGGTTTACAGAGGATTGAATGGTGAAGAGAAGAGGGAATTGGATATAACTAATGGAGCAATTGGTATGTGGGCTTGTTGTTGAATCTATAGCTTGATACATTTTTAGAAGGCCTTCACCTTAGAAAAGTGACTATAAGATGCCACCTTATATGCAAAGTCTCTGAACAAGAATGTTTCACATTACTGGAAGTGAATCACAGTTTTGTCTTCAAGTAATTCGTTCCCATTTGAGAGTCAAGTTCCTCCCATTTCCCCCAGAGGAAAGAAGACTCTGCAACTTGGCCCCATAGAGCACCTCTAGCAAACAATATAGAATGATGTTAAAACCCTTCTTAAAATAAATAGGAATAAAAAAATAACTAGGAATAAATAAATAAATAAAAGACAAATCAAAAGACAGCTACAAGTAAAAGTGAATCTTTCCTCTTTCCACTCTTTTTTTTTTTTTTTTTTTTTTTTTTTTAGAAAGCCTAAGGATATTTATTACTTAATATATACTCATTATCCTATTTAGAATATTTACCACTTCTAAAATTGCACCTTATTGATGATGTGATTTTAATTGTATTTCTATTTAACAGTTACAAGAATTTCTCATTCATCAGTACTTTCTTGCACAAGGACCTTATTTTTTAGGTAGGAGTATATCCTTATCCATCATCATTGTTTTCTTTTTTTTCCTTTTATTTATTTATTTATTTTTAAATTTATTTAATTATTTAAATCACATCATAAGTTATTTATTTACACAGAGGTTATAAACACAAAAAGGCAGGATGTGGGGAAGGGAATGGCACCAGAGCATAGGTGTTCAGGGGAAGTACAGATATCTTTCAGAACAGGGTATTGGCTGGGTGTAGGTTCAGGGGACAGGTCACTATGGCTCTGCCTATGATTCACTTGTCCTTATTTAAGTTGCTACTGTCCACTGAGGCTGCCTATTTATAAGACCTATGACTACTCGGTCCAGAGTTCCCAGGGTCTAAACCTCCAGCCTGAGATCAGGTAATTAAGGGTGGCCTTGTCAGTCATCAATGGAATTGGAGGACCATGATCCCCAAAAGTTTGGATTCACTAGTGTTGAAGAATCTGAGAGCTGGGAGATAAGTTTGGGAGGATGTTTGGAGCACACCCTCATAAGATTAGGAGGAGGGGGGTATGGGATAAGGGGGTTAGGGGAAGAGTGGGATAGGAGATAACATTGAAAGGTAAATACACAAAATATCCAAAAATATATATATATATAATGGCTCTGACCAAAAAAAAAAAAAAAAAAAAAAAAAAAAGACAGCTTACTTATTTCAAATTATTTTCAAAAGTTTCTAGGAGATGCTAAGTGGCTAAGATTTATTTTAAGCTCTCCACAAAAGAATTTTAGTCTCTGATTAATATTCTTGAGAGAGATGTAAATCCTAATTTCCCTCAAAAACCCAAAACTTACAAAAGAGGAGCAATTTTACAAAAGTAGAAGCTATTATTAATCTATATATTATAAAGACTAATTAGTTGTTGGCCGTTCTGTAACAGTCCTTTGATAAAAGATATTATTAATGTAGATTTATATTTCTATAATATTGTCTTTATAACTCTCTGAGTGTGGAAGAAACAGATGCTGGCGCCTCTGCCCAGATCTTACAAAAATTTTGAAAAATTTTTTTTTAAAAATAAAAGGGCCCTTTTGTGTATATGCAGGGCTATTGACATCTCCCCCTTCTCAAGTATAGCAGGGCCATGGGTTCTTTTTGCAAGGGGGGGAAAATTAGGGGCCCTGTCCAATTGAGGGTGACCTTGTAATGGCCCCTTTCCTCTTTTTTTGCCAGTGGGATGGGGCATCCCCACCCTGATGTTTTTTCCTGGGGGGGGGAAAATACTTTTGACATCAACCCCTTGCGTGGGCTTGCCCTCAGGGAACCAGATAGATTTTTTAACTTTTATTTAATTCCTTGTAGTGCTTAGCCTCGCCCCCTAAGAAGAATTCGCCCCCCACAGAGAGGGTTCTGGGTAGCCCTCTTGCTTGGCTAGGAGAGAGTCCCCTCTTTTAGGTTGGGTGGAGAGGGGGTTTAGGAAAATTAAGGCCAAAATCACCCATAGGCCAAAATCAGCAATGGGCCCGGGGTTTCATGCATGCTAAAAAAAAGTTTTTGGGCTTGTGGAAAAAAACTGAAAAGAAGGTTAAGTATTGTAAAAAAGGCAGCTTTATGGAAATTTCCAGCCGGTAGTTAGGTCTTAAAATGGCAGCCTCAGTGGACAGTACCAATTAATAAGGACAAGTGAACATGGCAGCCATAGGCCTTTCCCGAACCTACACTCAGTGATACCCTGTTCTGAAAGTTCTGTACTCCCCTGAACCCTTTGCCCCCGGTGCCTTCCCCCCCAACCCCGTTTTTTTGGTTTTAACCTTTTAAAATAAGTAAAACTTTTTTTTCCAAAAAAAAAAAAAAAAAAAAAAAAAAAAAAAAAAAAAAAAAGGGGGGTTTTCCCCCCCCCCCCCCCCCCCTTTGTTTTTTTTTTTTTTTTTTTTTTTTTTTTTTTTCAACCCCCTCCCTTCCAAAAAACTCACTCTGTAGACCCGGCTGGCCTCGAACTCGAAATCACGCCTCTCCCTCCCAAGTGCTGGGTTTAAAAAGGGTGTGCCCCAAAACCCCCGGTGCGTTTATTTTTAACTCCTAAAACAAAAAGTAAGGAAAAAGGGGGGGGCTCCCTTTGGGCATTGCTGGACCCTAAAGACTATGCCATAGCTATGTGGAAGGCCTTTTCCCCTTTTAAAGGAAGGGCCCCCGGCCCCCGTTCTCATAGGGGGGAACTGAAGCCTGTTTGATACACAAAAAACACAGCTAAAGGTCCCAAAAGTTTAATGGAAAAAATAGTACCCCCCCAAGGCCAGGCCCAATTAAATAAGAGGAAAAAAAATTTTCCCCAGGGAAAAAAAATTCCCCCTGAGAATTCCCTTCTTTTTCCTTTCCAGGTAAAAAAAAAAACCTGAGTCTGTGGTAAAAAATTTCCTCTCTTATTGATTTTT